>CAWUFW010012823.1:0-516438 GCA_963921515.1 Calotriton arnoldi
ACTGGCTACTGCTGTGGGGAGCACAAGGCCCTGCTGCCAACTGTGCACCAACAAACAGCAGGACACCACTGACTGACATCCTGAGAGACAACTTACACTCCCTGCAATGCAAGCACGTTCCATGGTGGGATATCTGGCTGGCTGGGTGGGAAGGGGGACTTGCAGCACTGACCATAGTCACCAGCACCTCCCCTCACACCCCCCCAACACAAACTCCACAGTACCCACCTGGTAGAATGCAATGCCCTCCATCCTAACACAAGATCCCACAAAGCACCACCACCCTGGCTTATGTTGTGTGAAGCACAGGGACACTCTTGGGACTCTTAGCCAAACAACTGCCAGGACAACACTCCCAGCCATCCTGTCAGCACAGCCAGCCCACCCCACAGGAAGCAGAGTCAAAAGGAAGGAAGCATGGGCATGCTGGGAAGGGGGTGGAGGCAATAGCATGATGGGAGTCGTAGTCACAGACATTGCTCAGCCTCACAACTGGCCCATCAACACCACCCTGAACCATGCTCACATCACAGGGAGTGGAGAAGGACTCACAAGATGGCTGACACTGGCTACTGCTGTGGGGAGCACAAGGCCCTGCTGCCAACTGTGCACCAACAAACAGCAGGACACCACTGACTGACATCCTGAGAGACAACTTACACTCCCTGCAATGCAAGCACGTTCCATGGTGGGATATCTGGCTGGCTGGGTGGGAAGGGGGACTTGCAGCACTGACTATAGTCACCAGCACCTCCCCTCACACCCCCCCAACACAAACTCCACAGTACCCACCTGGTAGAATGCAATGCCCTCCATCCTAACACAAGATCCCACAAAGCACCACCACCCTGGCTTATGTTGTGTGAAGCACAGGGACACTCTTGGGACTCTTAGCCAAACAACTGCCAGGACAACACTCCCAGCCATCCTGTCAGCACAGCCAGCCCACCCCACAGGGAAGCAGAGTCAAAAGGAAGGAAGCATGGGCATGCTGGGAAGGGGGTGGAGGCAATAGCATGATGGGAGTCGTAGTCACAGACATTGCTCAGCCTCACAACTGGCCCATCAACACCACCCTGAACCATGCTCACATCACAGGGAGTGGAGAAGGACTCACAAGATGGCTGACACTGGCTACTGCTGTGGGGAGCACAAGGCCCTGCTGCCAACTGTGCACCAACAAACAGCAGGACACCACTGACTGACATCCTGAGAGACAACTTACACTCCCTGCAATGCAAGCACGTTCCATGGTGGGATAACTGACTGGGTGGGTGGGTGGGTGGGAAGGAGGTCTGGCTGTCAACCAAACACAATCAATGCAGACCATGTTCACACCCCAGAGAATACATAGAAATGCCCAAATAATGCAGGACAATGTGCCACACCAATATCAACCCCTGACTGTGACGACTTAGGACAATACAATGTACAGGCCCGCACCCGAGGCACAGTCACAACTGTCAGGTGTGTCAACCACTGATGCCTGCAGAAACATGACATACATTGTTTGTGTCTCCCAAAAACAGGTGATGATAGGGACACAGCAGCAGACGCTGAGGAGTCCCAGTCCCAGGCTCAAGAGGATGCCGAGCTCACTGGCGTCGTACAGCCTCTGTCCTCCTCGGACGATGAACAACCTGGCACATCCGGTGCAAGTCAACATGCTGCACCAGCAGGACCACCAGCTGCAGCACCAGCAGGTCCACCAGCTGCACCCCTGCACCCACCCCTCCAACGACTGTCACCACGAATACCATCCCTGCCGACATGGACAGAATAAGGAACAACACCAGCGCAGTGACCCTGGACCAACCTGGGGCCATGGACACCACCACCACCACCAACCCCCAAGGTGGACCAGGGTTATCTGTGCGTGCAACTGCACACACTGCACATGTCAGCAGGGGTGGTGGGAGGGGTGGGAGACAGAGGTCGCTGCTTGCAGACGTTGCTGGTGTGCATGAAGACCCACAACTGGTACGCATAGCTGATGCGTACCAGTCCAGCACCGGAGAGCTCAGCCAGGTAGTGGGGCTCCTCAGAGACATCAAACAGCAGCAGGCTGCCCATCATGCCCGCTTGGACTCCCACATGTCCCAAGTGGAGTCACACATGTCACGTGTGGACTCCCACATGTCACGTGTGGACTCCCACATGACCCGCGTGGAGTCCAAGTGGGATGTACTACATGAGATGACGGCGGTGCACAGGGACATTTTACAATGCCTCCGCCAGATGAACAGCAACCAGTCCACACCTCCCTGTGTGCCAACAACATCTGGTACCGAACAAACTGCAACTGCCACAGGGAGGGAGGAGGACTCTGGCGGAGAGTCCCCTGCACCGCAGCAGCCTGCACTTGAGGGCCCCCCAAGAAGAGGGGTCGTCCGAGGAGGGGAAAGTGAGAGGCTGATGGCCAAGCGCAACTCCCAGGAAGCCTGAACCTGTTCTGGATTTTCGCCTTTGTGCACAGACTGTTCACCCTGTTGATGGCAACACTACTCCCACACATTGCATGGGGAGTATAAGTTGGAACAATGTGTCAGACAACAGTGGCCCCGATACTGGGGATCCTGTCTACCTGGACTTTCTATTCATCTAGGAACTTGGGATTGCAAGATTCATGTACAGCACAATCCATCCTATGCACTATTATCACAATAAACACACTAATACACCATACTTGCCTCTGTCGTGATTCCAACGTGGGTGCTGTTATGGGGATGATGAACTGCAAAATTACACAGTGTATGCGAACTGCAACAGCAAGGACAACACAGGCATGTGAGTACAGGCAACGTGACACATATGAGGAGACACACCACCAGGGCTACACAACACATACACACCTAGGCCATCTGACTCATTGCCTACACTGATGTTGCCAGGGAAGACGGTGCAATGCACAGACACCACACCCATTCCCAGTTGTAGTCAAGTAGCCCACAGGTGCAGTAAGCAAATGGCAGTCAAATGTGTGACCACAGACAACGCACATCACTAAGTGAAGCACAGGTTTATTACACAGTAGCAACATGCCGTAACCACTACAGATGCAAGGTAACCCCACCTGGTAGCGGGCACACAGTCAACAACTGTAGACAGAAGGAAGTCCATGGGTGTGGCGCACATCACCTGTAGGGACACAACAGCTACCAGCCTGGATGTGCAATCACGTCGTCGGTGGACACAGTTGACCAAACGAATCTGAAAGTACCCTGTGAAGGACAGAAATGACACACAGTCAAAAGCAATGCAGTACAGGACAGAACAGCAAAACTCATGCACAATACATGTTACAAGATACCCACCCAGAACCAAGTTAGCATGTCAACACTGTTGGGGAGTACAGCCCACCTGTCACCACACATCGCAACACACATCCTGTCAAGTAGCCCATGGACACACTCCAACAGCACCAGAGCACCACCCACACATCATGCCAACTCACATCATTCACATGACACCTCAGGATACTCACATTCAGCTAAAGAAGTTGGTGATGAGCTGTGTGCGGACATCACCATCACCATCATCATCATCATCGTCACTGGCATCGTGGTCCAGGCCAGGATCCTCCACAGGTGGCGGATGTTGGTCATCGTCATCCTGGATGAGAGGCAACTCCTTCCGCACTGCCAGGTTGTGGAGCATGCAGCAGACGATGATAATCTTGCACACTTTCGCAGGGGCATATGGGAGGGACCCTCCGGTCTTGTCCAGGCAGCGGAAGCGGCTCTTCAGGAGACCAAAGGTCCGCTCAATCACTCTCCTGGTCCGACCATGTGCCTCATTGTAGCGCATCTGGGCAGGTGTCACAGGGTTCCTGAGGGGTGTCAGCAACCACGGCATGTTGGGGTATCCCGAGTCACCTACGGACAGACAAGTGCACATCAGCTGACTTGGAAAAGTGGGCGGAATACTACAGATCAGATCACACACAATGGCACAAAGTCAGTACACACCGACAAGCCAGGCACGCTGGTTCTGCATCTGTGCCATCAACCTGGGGATGCGACTACTCCTCATCACAAAGGCATCGTGTGCTGAACCAGGGAAACGGGCACACACGTGTGTGATGGTCATGTCTGCAAGACACACCACCAGTGCATTGACCGAGTGGTAGTGCTTGCGGTTCCTGTAGGCCTGCTCCTGGGCCTGTGGTGGTACCAAAGCCACATGTGTCCCATCAATGGAGCCAATGACATGCGGCATCCTCCCCAGGGCATAAAAGTCACTCTTCACGTCAGTGAGTCGTCGCAGTCTAGGGAAATAGATGTACCGGTTCAGGAAGAGCAACATTGCCGCCAAAACATCGCGGAGCACACGGCTGAACATGGTCTGTGACATCCCACCAGCAGACGCCACAGTATGTTGGAAGGTACCGGTGGCAAAGAAGTGTAGGGCTGCCATCACCTTCACCTTGGGGGTCAGCGCTGTAGGATACGGCCGGCCAGGCTGCAAATGTGGGGACAACTGCACTGCAAAATCCTCAATCAGCTGCCTGGTGAAGCGGTACCGTCGGATGCTGTCCCGTTCCACCATCGTTGCCAGGTCTGGGAATGGCCGATGGACAGCAGGAGCCCTGCAGTGCAGAGGAGAAGTAAGCAAGATCGTCAGTCACCCCACATATGCGGCATTGAACACACTCAAGATCCCAACATACATCATCATGAGGCACAACTACATGAAGTGTGCAGTACCGGAACGACATTTATGGTACATACATGGCCAACATCTGTCAACACGGTCCTACAGGTGGCATCAATTTGTCCCTGTTTGGCCCATTGGATATCATGATGCTGTGTCACAGTCACCCCCCAGTGACATGTGAGGACAGATGTGCCCCAGGCACCACAGCTCAACGACAGGCACATTCCCAGGGACCCTGTAATGCCACATGGACACTGGCATCACCTGGAGTATCATGTGTACACCACAACAAAACAAACATGACCCCCACAGGTAGTGGCCACACTTGCCATGGCAGGAGAGCCATGGACGTCTGTGACACACACGCACAACATCAGAGTCCATGCACACACAACGTGGATGTGGAGACTGTCTCCCATTGTGCACATGAAATCAGAGACATTGTAAACACTACATGCACAAAGACTGTGGAGGGCCATCACTATTGTGCCACTGGGACACCCTGGCTCAAACATACCGTCCCACATGGGACTCACGGGGTATGTGACATGACATACACAAACACCACTGTGAAATGTGACCATGGCACATGCACAGATATGAACAGTTGCACATCACAGTGGTCACGTACACGTAACACCCATGATCCTGTCCCCATGAACACGTGCACAGCCTGGGGGTGGCTGCCCACAGGTGACACCCACAGGACAACATGTACACCAACATACACACAATAGGAAATGCAGCCTTACATGCCTTATGATAAGGTTTGGACAGGCTGTCGTGATGTAGGTGTGCCCCTCACTCCCTGGGAGCTATCTGTGGCTGGCATATGTCCATCTGAGACAGGCATGCTGACATATGCCAGTCACATGTACAGTGATGCGTTGTACTGCAATGGACCGATCGGTGCCTCCGGCCGGCCCATTGCATTCAATGTGTGCGGGTACGCGTTGTACCCCTGTGCGCGTTGAACAGCAATGGACCGATCGGTGCCTCCGGCCGGCCCATTGCTTTCAATGTGTGCGGGTACGCGTTGTACCCCTGTGCGCGTTGAACAGCAATGGACCGATCGGTGCCTCCGGCCGGCCCATTGCATTCAATGTGTGCGGGTACAGCGTTGTACCCCTGTGCGCGTTGAACAGCAATGGACCGATCGGTGCCTCCGGCCGGCCCATTGCTTTCAATGTGTGCGGGTACGCGTTGTACCCCTGTGCGCGTTGAACAGCAATGGACCGATCGGTGCCTCCGGCCGGCCCATTGCATTCAATGTGTGCGGGTACGCGTTGTACCCCTGTGCGCGTTGAACAGCAATGGACCGATCGGTGCCTCCGGCCGGCCCATTGCATTCAATGTGTGCGGGTACGCGTTGTACCCCTGTGCGCGTTGAACAGCAATGGACCGATCGGTGCCTCCGGCCGGCCCATTGCTTTCAATGTGTGCGGGTACGCGTTGTACCCCTGTGCGCGTTGAACAGCAATGGACCGATCGGTGCGCACCCATTGACAATGGGCTTGCCTGGCAACGGACGCGTTTTCGAATATTCGAACGAGTCGGTTGCTGGAAAATCAGTTGGTCACCCACAACAATGTTGCAAAATCATGTATGTCATGAAGTTGAAGATTTGAAGGATGCTGTGGGCGTGTTTTGGTGCTGCTATTCCATGGATTGGCCAGATTCAGAAGATGCAAACGACTTGGACCTATCACTTTGGACACAAGGGACAGTATCTGCCTCTCCAGCACATATATATTGCTGCATGTTCCCCTGAGAGCCCACTTGCCTGCACTACATGCTCCAGGACGACATCTGCCACTGCACTGCTGCTGTCTCTGCCCCTCTGGACCCTGCAATGGCACGTACTGTGGAGAGAGCCCCAGCCTTCAGCCTTGAAGAGAACCAGGCCCTGCTGGACAGCCTACTTCCACAGTACAGCAAGCTGTATGGGACACCAGGGGAGCAGGTGAGTGTTCTGTGCACTGCCTTTCTGAATGTGCATTTTGTCTGACTAGCAAGGCTGAGAGTCAGCACACCACTGGCTAGCAGGCTCACTGAGTAGTTGTCACCCCCCATAGTGTGTAGTGACTTGCACTGGACAGGTATGGTGCAGTGACAGTGCTTCTGAACAGGGTTTTACTCCCCATGCTATGATACCATGTAGTGACTTCTGGAAAACTGTCCATGGGCAGCCGTGCACTGCCTGGGTACACCATGTGCCCCTGTGATTGCGACATGTATATGCAACTGTGTCATGCACGGATATGTTGCATGTGTAGTAATGTCCTTATCACTTTGTCATCCTGACAGGCTTCTGCCCATCGGAAGCATGAGATCTGGAAGGACATCGTCCGGGCTGTCCGGTCCGTGGGGGTCTACAAGCGCCGGATCCGCAACTGCCAAAAGAGGTGGCAGGACCTTCGGGGCTGGACCCGGAGGATTGCACGGGTCCAGCTGAAGCTGTCGCCTCCTCGCAGGAGGGGCGGAACACGGACCCTGACCCCCACATGCTCAGGATCCTGGCGGTGGTCTTTCCAGACCTGGATGGGCAGCTGAAGGCCAGAGAGCAGCAAGGAGGGGTGAGTCAAAGACTGCACTGTGTACTCTGTCTAACATGTTATGTGCCCTCCTCGGGCCAGGTTGAACTGCCACAGTACAGCAGTCATGTTGTCCAGGAGCCATGTCCCTCTATTGTGCACTGCCCACTCCTCATCTGATACCCAGGTGTGGCCCTTACATGCAGGGAATTCTGTCACTTAGGACTGTGTCCTTGCAGTTTGCTTGACTCAAGGTGGGAGACAGCATCTGTTTCCCTGACTCTGTGGTGGGCATCATGGGTGGGTCCATTGCTTACACAATGCCTGTATTCTGACATGTATTCAGCGTGTTACTTTGATCTGTGGTCCAATTGCTGAGCTGATCCACCACATGTGGCTGGGGTACCTGGCACACACCCATGCTGCGGGTGGGAACAATGTTTGGGCCCCAGGAGTATGTATATGACGTGTGTCACACATACTTAGCCAGCTGCCTACAGTCCAGGGCTCATCCCTCATTCATGTGGGGCTGGACAGTCATGCCTACTCCAGGCCATACAATACACTCTGTACTCCCACTCCCGTGTATCAGAGGACACATTGTGCACAGTGATTTGCCCCTCAGGTGTCTGCCTCTGTGTCAGTGTGCTGTGGATTAGTCGCCAGGACTGCTGTGGAGTTTCTTGGTAGGGGCTCAGCATGCCACTGGAGATGTGACCATAGGAGACGATACTTGTGTGACACATAGGTGTCTGATCAGCTGCCCATGCAGACTGGGGCATGTAAATGTGAAGTTCAGGCAGCTGTTCCCCATGCACAGCAGAGTGTGAGGGGCTCAGGTTCAGAGGGTAGTGTCACAGGTCTCCCATATGTCCAATAGGTATGACCTGGACAGATGAGGGTTAAGAGGATGTGTTGTGGGGGGGATGTACATGTGCACTTGTGCAGCTCCAGGACTTGCATTCCCCATGACCTACTATTGTGACACAGTGCAGAGTGTTGTTGTCTGGCTGCAAAGTCATACATCACTGAGACAGTGATGTATGACTTTGCAGTCATGCCTCCGCCATGGCATGTGTCTACTGATTGGTGATCCTGCAGGGGAGTGACATGTGCTACATGCACACCATAGTGGCGCTGGCTATCAGGACATGGGTGCATCATGGTGTCTGTCGCTGGTATGCATCACATGCATTTCCTATTTGACTCTGGGCATCCCTTACATCCGTAAACCTGTACTGACTCAGTGGCAAGAGCTGTGATGTGTCCACACCGTGTTCTCTGCACTGTCCAACTACTGTGTACTTGGTGCATGTGTCAACACTGGGGTGTTGCAATCCAACAGACACCAGACAGATGGGTGCAAGGCCATGTGGGATGTGAGTGCCATGCTTGGCATCAGACTGACAATTGACTTCTCCTGTTCAATTAGTGCACTTTTAGCAATGTACAACTAATGATGCCAGGGCTTGCTCTGTGATGTGCTGTGCTCACAGTGGTGTGTGCGTTATGTGCAGGTGACTGATGTCTGTCTGTTTCCCCATTGTTTGCAGATACATCCACGGCCACGGAAGGGGACAGCTCCACGGACCAGGAGGAGCCGGAGAGCCAGACTGGGTCAGCAGCCGAGGAGTGGTCGGAGGGACCCAGTGGCACGGAGGGCGAGGGAGCCACACCGAGGAGTCCTCAGCAGCATCCACCTCAGCTGAGGACCAGAGCAACTCGGAGGATGACTCCCTTGTGGAGGCGGGTGTCAGCAGCCACCACACCCCAGCTAGTGTTGCTGTCCCCGCCACCACCAGCACCACCACCGCCCTCCCATCGGCTCCCATTCCCCAGGTCCGTGGAGGCTCCCATGTCCGGGAGCGTGTCTCCTTTGGGCCAGGCACCGCACCCCCTGCCCCTGTGTCCCCTGCTGCCCTGAGTGAGGAGTCTGTGTACCTCCTTCGCCAGCTCCATGTAGGGCAGACAGCCATGCTGAGTGTCCTCCATGCGCACACCGCGCTGTTGACTCAGCTGGTGTCGTTCATGGAGGGCATCTCATCGGGCATGTCTGACCTACAGAGGGGCAATAGGTCCATGGACTCCTCCCTGACGGCAGCAGTGTCCCTCCTCAAACGGTCCCTCACCCCTCCTGCCTCTGCTCCATCCACACTCCCCAGCACCTTACCCATCCCAGGCACACACACACTGGCACACACCAGCACACACACATCCAGCACACTGACACACACGCCAATGACAAAACGCACACGCAAGCACATTCAGGGGACTGAAGCCAGACTCACAGGGGATGGGGCCCTGGAACACACACACGCATCCACATGCACTGCGCAGTCCTCAGTTCCCTCTCCCTCCAAAGCACCCTCCCTTGCCTCACCTGCAACCCCAAAGTCACAGCAGCTCTTCCTCTGTGACCTCGGCCTCTTCCCCACCGATGAAGCTGCTCCAGCATCCCGGGGGAAGAGGAAGCCCACCCACACGGAGCAGAGTGCCCCTCGCCCCCGGACACCCTCCCCCAGGCGCAGACGGACTGAGGCCCCCACCCGCAAGTCCCCCGGAGTGCTAAGAGCAAGACCCCGCCACCGCCCTGCAGCTCAGGCACAAGGTCTCCGTCCTCCATCCCTCAGGCCCCCACTGCACAGGTGCCCCCACCACACCCTGCCCCAGGTTCCCCCACCCACAGATATACCATCCCCAAGATGCTCCGGCCTTCTCCCCCTGCCACTTGCTCTCCCAGCACCACACCCCCCGCTGCGCTTGTCTGTGCCACTGATGTGGTGAGGGTGTCCCCCCTCTGTCCAACCCACCTTGCCTGTTCCCCATTCTCCTCCCCTGGAGGTAGGCACTGCAGTGGAGTCCACTACCGCCCTGTCTGACTTGGGCACTGCAGTGGCGGACCTGTCCACCCCATCTGCAGGGTCCACTGCAGTTGTGCCGGCACCCACGACATCTGTGTCATGCCCCCCAGTTGTGCCGGCACACACCATGTCAGACACCTCCACTGCAGTTGTCAGTGGCTCTCCAGCACCCACCACCCCTTCCCTGACTCCCCCTGGTGAGCCCTGATCCTGTCCCTGCGGTGCCTGGCCTGCCCCCGGTTGCCCCTCCTAGTGGATTGTCCCTGGTATTGTGCAGGCATGCGTAGGGTGACATCTGCCAGTGTCACCCTGTTTGAACTTTGACAATGGACTGGCCATTGGCCTTTGCTCTTTTTCAGGACTTCGTTTGGCCTCAACACATATGCTGAATAAAGCAACTTTCTTTTCTCTAGTGCTCATGCTTCAGATGTACATGTTGTTGGTGCAGCTAACCATGCCCTTGCTGCAGTGATGGTGATATCTGGTCTCATGATTATGAAGTGTTACTGTGCAGGAACCCATGTGGTCCAGGGGGAATGTGTCCTATCATGTGGTGTATCCATGTCATCAATAGCAGCATCTGAGGGTGTCATGTGTTCAGTATTTGGCAATGGGTTTCCTACTTACATTGGCAATTTCATATCTGTGGCTTCCACCCCTGCACATCTGTTGTGCCTGCCATCGTTGCATTTGTCTACTTCCCTGACCGTGTTGCCATCTCCAGTGGACATGCAGGTTTGGGCATCAATGGGGAGGGACTCATCCGTGTAGTCAGTGCAACATTGCTATACAAGTGTGTTGGATCTGTGCTGATGATTCCGTTGGCACATCCATGACCAGGCTGATGTGATGGGAGCCCTCATTTGGTGCTAATTGTTGATTGTGTGACCAAGTGCTCAGCTGACATGATGGGGCCCTACTGAGGCAACATATGGCACAGCTTTCCTCACACAGGAGTGGAGTCCCCTCATGGCAGTGTGTACACGTGTGACATTGCCTGCGCCCAAGGTGTGTGTTGTATGTGCATGTCTGTGTGTTCACTTCCATTCATCTGCGCATGCTGTGATCCCTAGTGTTGTACCTGTTTGTGATGCTTGCTGACTTGAGCTATGTTCCCCCAAAGTCTTCTCCCTGTGTTCTCTGTGATGTGGGTGCATGGCACATTACTGGTCATCAGGGTGTCACCCATAGGTGTGTTTGCTGTCAGGGCAGAGTTTGTGTGCTGACGCAGATGGGTCACAGTCAGGTTTCCCTTTGGCACTTGTTGTTTGCCCCTGTCATGTGATTTCCAGTTTGTGTTATCTTTCAGTGATTGTGACACGTTGTGTGTGTGACTGCTGGCACTCCTTAGGGTCCGGGCTGCAATGTTGGTTGTTGTCTATGTGTGTTCTTTGTGGGTGACCTTGGCTTCTTCATTGGTGTGTGACTGTGGCTGGGATCCCATTGGTCGGTGTGGTATTGCCGTCATGTCCATGTACAGCGTAGTGTGCAGTGTGTCAGACATTCAGGAGTCTTGTTGAGTGTCCATGTGTGATGTGTTTCTACACCTTGGTTCCCACCCACCACCCTGGAATAGTCATGGGTGCATGTGCAATGTCACCAGTGCATGTGTACTTCACTGCTGCACATTGTTGGAGGTCGAGGGTGTGGTCTTGAGTGTGTGCAGATGAGAGTTGTTGCCCGGCTAGTCCCCTGCCTCCATGTTGGCCTTGGCTTACTGGCCATGCTGATTGATTTGTGCTTGTGTAGGTGTGATGGTAGTTAGTTGCTCAGGACACCTGACTGTGGTTCACAGTGTGAACGACATTTAGCTTTGTCATCACAGTGGTATTTTTCTTCAGCCCAGGGTCACCACATTGTGGGGGCCCTGGGGGTGGTGCTGTGGTGTGTCTGTGACTTGCTGTGTCAGTTGTTGTTCCTACGTGCCTGTGTGACATGTGTGTTTTGTGCTCCCTCTCACCTGTCAATGCCTGCTTGCCCACATAGGGGATTTGGATCCATGAGTTACCTTAGTGTGGCAGTGTATGCACATCTGTATGATTGGTATTCAGCTCTCCTCATGTGTTGTGTTGTTGCCTGGGGACAATGGCACCCCCACCCCTCACCTGCTGTGTATGATGACAGTGTTGGTCTGCCTGTTTGTGTTTGTGCATCTGCACCACTGCATTGGCATATCTTGGGTGTGCCATTGGCTGTATGTTGTTTGGTGTGTTTCCCCTGCTGTCCCTGGGACTCCTAGGTCATCGGTCAGCACAGTGATCATGGTTTGTGTGTCCCATTGCTGCCATGGTATGGTATCTGTTCACCTCACATCTGCTGTCTCCACAGGGTATCTGCATTTGTGTGCCCATTGGTGCAAATATGTGGTTCTGCATTCTGATGGTCACTTCTGTCATTGTGTCATTGATGACTGTTGACGGTCTCAGCCCCCATGGGTGTTGTTTGTCTGCACATGGCCAAAGGAATGTTTCATTTGCACTGCAGTATTTGGCTCCCCCAATTTATGTTGCAATGGGACACATACACTACTTTGCCACAGATGAGTTTTTGGTTCTGTGACCAGGAATGATCCATGCAGTTTGGCAGTTGCAGCTCTTTCTTTGTCAACAATTACCTTTTGGTCACTGTGATGATGAGGGTGTAGACCCCATTGCCACAATGGTCAAAATGTGCTTCAGCTATGGACCCCACACTTGCCTTTTGGTCACTGTGATGATGGGGTTTAGACCCCATTGCCACAATGGTCAAACTGTGCTTCAGCTATGGACCCCACACTTACCTTTTGGTCACTGTGATGATGGGGGTTTAGACCCCATTGCCACAATGGTCAAAATGTGCTTCAGCTATGGACCCCACACTTGCCTTTTGGTCACTGTGATGATGGGGGTTTAGACCCCATTGCCACAATGGTCAAAATGTGCTTCAGCTATGGACCCCACACTTGCCTTTTGGTCACTGTGATGATGGGGGTTTAGGCCCCATTGCCACAATGGTCATGGGCTGCTTGCATTGTGGGTGCCACACACATATATGTGTGGCACATGTGCTAGGGGTCACATTGTATGTTCAATGTCATGTTCGGTGTTGTAGGCATTTGACACAGCCTGCTCACACGCTTGTCATGGTGGTGGGGGGATGTCTTAATCTTGCATTCCCTAGGTTGTGGTGTGCTTGTTGTGTCATGCATTGTCCATCCTATGAGTGGGGGTGGTAGTAGTGGTAGGCATCCTGCCCCCTGGCTAAGGGTGGTAGTAGTGGTGGGCATCCTGCCCCCCTGGGTGGGGGTGGTAGTAGTGGTGGGCATCCTGCCCCCCTGGCTAAGGGTGGTAGTAGTGGTGGGCATCCTGCCCCCTGGGTGAGGGTGGTAGTAGTGGTAGGCATCCTGCCCCCCTGGGTAAGGGTGGTAGTAGTGGTAGGCATCCAGCCCCCTGGCTAAGGGTGGTGGTATCAAAACAAAAAGAGGGGGAGAGGAGGATATGGCTAGGTTCTTCCTCCTGGGTACTTGTAAAGCAAAAGAAGGGTGGTGGTAGGCATCCAGCCCGCCCTGGGTGAGGGTGGTAGTAGTGGTAGGCATCCAGCCCCCCCTGGCTAAGGGTGGTAGTGGTGGTGGGCATCCTGGCACCCCCTGGCTAAGGGTGGTAGTAGTGGTGGGCATCCTGCCCCCCTGGGTGAGGGTGGTAGTAGTGGTAGGCATCCTGCCCCCCTGGTTGAGGGTGGTAGTAGTGGTAGGCATCCAGCCCCCTGGCTAAGGGTGGTGGTGAGGCATCCAGCCCCCCTGGCTAAGGGTGGTAGTAGTGGTGGGCATCCTGCCCCCTGGGTGAGGGTGGTAGTAGTGGTGGGCATCCTGCCCCCCTGGTTGAGGGTGGTAGTAGTGGTAGGCATCCAGCCCCCCTGGCTAAGGGTGGTAGTAGTGGTAGGCATCCAGCCCCCTGGCTAAGGGTGGTAGTAGTGGTGGGCATCCTGCCCCCTGGGTGAGGCTGGTAGTAGTGGTGGGCATCCTGCCCCCTGGCTAAGGGTGGTAGTAGTGGTGGGCATCCTGCCCCCCTGGGTGAGGGTGGTAGGTAGTGGTAGGCATCCTGCCCCCCTGGTTGAGGGTGGTAGTAGTGGTAGGCATCCAGCCCCCTGGCTAAGGGTGGTGGTAGGCATCCAGCCCCCCTGGCTAAGGGTGGTAGTAGTGGTAGGCATCCAGCCCCCTGGCTAAGGGTGGTGGTGGGCATCCAGCCCCCCTGGGTGAGGGTGGTAGTAGTGGTAGGCATCCTGCCCCCTGGGTGGGGGTGGTAGTAGTGGTGGGCATCCTGCCCCCCTGGCTAAGGGTGGTAGTAGTGGTGGGCATCCTGCCCCCCTGGGTGAGGGTGGAGGTAGTGGTAGGCATCCTGCCCCCCTGGTTGAGGGTGGTAGTAGTGGTAGGCATCCAGCCCCCCTGGCTAAGGGTGGTAGGTGAGGCATCCAGCCCCCTGGCTAAGGGTGGTAGTAGTGGTGGGCATCCTGCCCCCTGGCTAAGGGTGGTAGTAGTGGTGGGCATCCTGCCCCCCTGGGTGAGGGTGGTAGTAGTGGTGGGCATCCTGCCCCCCTGGGTGAGGGTGGTAGTAGTGGTAGGCATCCTGCCCCCTGGGTGGGGTGGAAGTAGTGGTGGGCATCCTGCCCCCTGGGTGAGGGTGGTAGTAGTGGTAGGCATCCTGCCCCCCTGGGTGGGGGTGGTAGTAGTGGTAGGCATCCAGCCCCCCTGGCTAAGGGTGGTGGTAGGCATCCAGCCCGCCCTGGGTGAGGGTGGTAGTAGTGGTAGGCATCCAGCCCCCTGGCTAAGGGTGGTAGTGGTGGTGGGCATCTGGCACCCCCTGGCTAAGGGTGGTAGTAGTGGTGGGCATCCTGCCCCCCTGGGTGAGGGTGGTAGTAGTGGTAGGCATCCAGCCCCCCTGGCTAAGGGTGGTGGTAGGCATCCAGCCCCCTGGCTAAGGGTGGTAGTAGTGGTGGGCATCCTGCCCCCTGGCTAAGGGTGGTAGTAGTGGTGGGCATCCTGCCCCCTGGGTGAGGGTGGTAGTAGTGGTGGGCATCCTGCCCCCCTGGGTGAGGGTGGTAGTAGTGGTGGGCATCCTGCCCCCTGGGTGGGGGTGGTAGTAGTGGTAGGCATCCAGCCCCCCTGGCTAAGGGTGGTGGTAGGCATCCAGCCCCCTGGCTAAGGGTGGTAGTAGTGGTGGGCATCCTGCCCCCCTGGGTGAGGGTGGTAGTAGTGGTAGGCATCCTGCCCCCCTGGGTGGGGGTGGTAGTAGTGGTGGGCATCCTACCCCCCTGGGTGAGGGTGGTAGTAGTGGTAGGCATCCAGCCCCCCTGGTTGAGGGTGGTAGTAGTGGTAGGCATCCAGCCCCCTGGGTGGGGTGGTAGTAGTGGTGGGCATCCTGCCCCCCTGGCTAAGGGTGGTAGTAGTGGTAGGCATCCAGCCCCCCTGGCTAAGGGTGGTGGTAGGCATCCAGCCCGCCCTGGGTGAGGGTGGTAGTAGTGGTAGGCATCCAGCCCCCCTGGCTAAGGGTGGTAGTGGTGGTGGGCATCTGGCACCCCCTGGCTAAGGGTGGTTGTGGTGGTTGGCATCCAGCCCCCTGGGTTGGGGTGGTGGCGCGCATTCAGGCCCCTGTGTGCATATGTGGCATTGGTGATGGGCATCCCGCCCCTATGGTGCTGCTGTTGCTGGTGTAAGTATATTCAGATTCCCAGTGTATGTGTGTGATGTGTCGTGTACGTGTTGTATGTGTTTTGTGGTTGGTGTCTGACTTACCTTCTGCGCCGTACGCGTCCGTGCCTGTTCCGGTAGTAGATGTAGAATATTGGTATGATCGGGACGAAGGGATTCATGGTTGGTTCGTGTAGTTCGTCCTTCTCGTTGCTTCGCGTCGTCCTCGTCGCTTGGCTTCGTCCTCGTCGCTTCGCGTCGTCCTCGTCGGTGCTGTGTTCGTCTCGTAGCCGTGGATCGTGTTGTGGCGCGATTCGGAGCTTATGTGCGCCTCTCCCGGATGCTTTGACGTGCCGTGCGTAGCGACGGGTTCGGCGCGTACGGAAGCGCATCGTACTTGTCCGGCCGGACGGGGCTGCATTTTCCCTTCCGTGCGACTCGATTCGGCGTTTCCGGATTCGCCTCGGTCGGAGAACAGGACCTGGTTTGGGTGAGTACGGCTCGGCCGGGATTTTTGCTGTTGTGCGCATCGTACTTGCTCGTTCGGTGTGCTGTACGGATCGGTCGGGAAACAGGCTTTCGCATGGCTTTTTTCCCGACCGAATGGTATTGGGTGCGCCTCCGACCGAGATCGGAATCGGCCCCTTAGTCTGGGTGGGGCCAGGCTGCTGTTGGCTAGCGCTTTTCCCAGGTCCGCTGTGTACAGATTAAAAAGGAGGGGAGCAAGCACACAGCCTTGTTTCAAATCTCCGGATGTGGGACAGAGATGTGGGACCTGTTTTTACCTGTACCCAGGT
This sequence comes from Calotriton arnoldi, assembly GCA_963921515.1. Lineage (NCBI taxonomy): Eukaryota > Metazoa > Chordata > Amphibia > Caudata > Salamandridae > Calotriton > Calotriton arnoldi. The sequence goes on from CAWUFW010012823.1 coordinate 16,511, forward strand.
TTCCGAGTAAAGGGCTGTTATGGCCATTAGAAGTGAAGATGGAATGCCCCAATTTGCGAGTTTCTTCCAGAGCGAAGGTCCGTCAACCTTATCGAAGGCTGCAGGAAAATCGACAAAGCAGCACAAAAGAGGAGGTTGTAGCAGCTGAGTGGCTTGATGACAGAGGGCCGATAGAGCGATTATATTGTCGGTGGTGGCGGCTCCGCCACGAAAGCCTGTTTGGAAGAAGGGGAGCAACTCATTATCTTCAGCCCAGGTTTCCAGTTTTTCCAAAAGGATACGGGCGTATGCTTTAGCTTCCAAGTCTAATAGTGCTATTAAGCGGTAGTTACTTGGGTTTAGATGATCTCCCTTTTTGTGAATCAGGCATAGTATTGAACCCCTCCAAGAGTCCAGTGTCTTTCCAAGGGTGTAGGCGGTGTTGAATAATGGGGTCAGAAGTGCTGCCCAGCCCTCTGGGGCGGATTGAAAGATCCCAGCGGGCAGCCCGTTTGGGCCCGGCGCCCCGCTAGATTTCATAGATTTTATTAGTCTTATAATTTCCCTTGGTTGGATCGGGGTTTGGAGTTCTTCTGTGTTCGATAAGACGGTGGCCGTGGTATCTGTGTGTTGGTGGGCCAGAAACTGGCTTCTCACATGGTTCTCCCATGCTGCTGCCGGAACTCCATTTGATCTCGGAGGTCCAATGGATTTTAGAGTGTTCACGTATTGCCAGAATCTAGCTAGGGATCCTTCTTTAAGCATAAAAAAGATCTTGTTCCATTCCTTCTCTTGTCGGGCACGTTTCAGGGCACATACATTTTTTTTGTGAGCATTCCTCACTTTTTTTAATGCCAGAAGGTTTCCAGGTGTTGTGTTGAGTTTGAACTGGTGAGTTTTCTTCCTCAGATTCCTTCGCGTAAGTGTAATACACCGTTGCGCCAGTGGTTTGTTTGGGAAACTTGTTAACTGTTGGATTCTCTTTGAAGGGCCACTTTGATCCTGGCAAGACAGTCCCCCCTCTCTGGTCTTCTGAAGAGAGACTCCCAACTCTCTGGTCAAATGGTCCTAGTTTGTTAGAAGATGATTCCCTGGGTGGTCCTGAAGACGGGATCTCAAGTCATTAAGCAATTTGGCGACCTGGGGCGAATGATAAGGGTGCCACTTGATTCGTTTTACCAGGGTCATTTGTTCGTCTCCCGTCGAATGGCCTAGGTCTTGGCCTGGGTCAGCTATCTGGTAGTTTAAGTTCAAGCTTGCAACCAGAGGATTATGATCACATTCTGTGCGATTTACGATGTCGAAGCTCTGCAGATGGTTGATTAAGCCACTTGACATGAAAATATAATCAATTGTCGCGATTTTCTTAAATGTGGGGTGAGCGCCCGTCGGAGTCCGGTCTGCTGATTTTAGATCAAATGTGGTGAGTAAGTTGTTAAATTCATTTTGTTCATTATTCCTCTTGGCGGTGTTATGACGATGGCCCAAATGTTTGGTGTTGAAATCCCCTACCAGCACAATTTCGTGTGTGGGATAGGTTTCAATGATTGCCTTGATGTGCAAACACAAGGTCCCCATGGCACTTGTTTTTGAAGTTTTGCGTGGGTTTAAATAGCAATTTATAAGGATCAAGGAGAAGAACTTCTGGCCACTTTTCAGGCCTTCAATGGATAGAGCTTGTACGTTCTTCTGGACCTGCGTGGGTAAAGAGATCGATGCTTTAACTGTTTGTTTTAGAAAGATTGAAAGGCCCCCTGAGGGCCGCCCAAATACGCAGGTGTGGGACAGTGACTGGGGCAAATTTACTACTCTAACTCCGCTGGGGGCATTCCTCGGGGCAGGTGCTGGACAGAGATGGGGGCAAACTTACTATTCTAACTCTGCTCGGGGTGTTCCTCAGGAGAGGTGGTGGACAGTGACAGGGGGTAAACTTACTATTCTAACTCTGCTGGGGGCCTCCATCAGGGCAGGAGCAGGACAGTGACTGGGGGGGTGAATAAAATACGAAACATAAAGAAGAAAAACATTTTGCATTTTTATTTTTTCACAGAGCTAAACATAAAGTCCAAATGCAGAGAAAAGCCATAAAATTCACACCTTAACAAACAAAAATCATCAGAAGGCAACACCATATTTGAAGTAAGTGAAAATAAAAAAAATGACACCAACAAACCAAAGCTGAACAATACCAAAGGGTATAAAACTAATAACATATGTTATGCTTTTTCCCAACAAACAGAAAACTTCTAACAGTGAAAGTCCAAAATCACCTGCATCCTATAACAGCGCCAGAATACCAAAATCGTAGACCTCCTCCTAAAGTACCAAACAGACCATGCTAAAGGTAAATAAATCTCAAATTTCCATTTCTCCTTCTGTAACAAAATGTATTTTTCCTAGGAAAAAAATGCTAACAAACAATGCAACTTCACATTTTCAACAGGGTATCTAAACAGTTATATTTCTCCACAGGAAGCCAAAATTAGCAAAACCATTTGCATTTTTTTCAAAACAGGCAAAGTAACAAAGTGCAAAAAATGAAAACAATGCAAAACACAACTGTAACATACTTTTTTCTGTTTCTTTTTTGTCAACAGATTCAACATTAATGGCTGCAGCCAGACACGCTCTGTCTGTCAAATCAAGTAGGGGAAACCAACTGCTGAAATATGGTGGCTTGTAAGGATAGATTAACTGAGCCCAGGAGTCATTGGAGGTGTGCAATATTTTTCGTCCCATTGCACAGGCAGAGCGGTTACTCTAGGCGACTGTGTCGAAAGCACCTCCGAGCATAACCACTTTGCCTCTGCAATGATGACAGAAGTAAGAAAAAATATACAACAAATAAAATATCTTACATCCACCTCTAATGAACCCTGTGGCACAGTCTTGAGGGAGGTATCACAAAACATTCCCATACATGTAGCTAGTAGTATGCCCTCAATTCCCAACCTCAGAAGGATGATTCAGAGACAAAAACAAGCAAGTAATCCCCAACGTGTGAACCCAAAGACCTTTTCTGATATTAATATTCCCCCAGAACTATTACTTTCACCAAGGAAACTTTCCTACTGCATGGCAATGAAACCCTCAAAACAGAACATTAATTTTTGGCACATCCCATAACCTGCTAACACTTGAGAATAGTGATGTTTGGGTGATGAATGGTACTTTTAAATCCACACCCCATCCATTCACCCAAATATATACTATTCATGATAAAATAAATAATAAAACCGTAACATTAGTATACAGTTTACTCCCTGACAAACAATCCTCAACATATACTGAATTTTTGACAGTGATAAAAACCAAAACCTAAGATAAAAGCCCTAGAAAAGTGATAATTGACTATGAATTAACAATGATTGACAGCATTGGTAAAATGTACTCCACAACCCAAATTCAAGAATGTTTTTTTCCACTTTTCACAGGCATATTGGCGTAAAATAAAACAAGCATTGGCATAGCCAATAGGTCTTGCCTTTGGGACCTTATAAGTGTTTCGTTATCCAGCACAATATCCTTAGTGCAACAACATCAACTGTTGCATGGCTAAATACTTATAAGGTCCCAAAGGTGAGACCTATTGGCTATGCCAATGCTTGTTTACAGCTTGTTGGGGTCTTACTGCAAACTATTAGCCAGTCGCCCCTGGTGAAACAATTGAAGATTTTTTTCAAACTTACCCAGAAAGAAATCAAACAGTACAAGAAGAAGCCTAAAAATGGGTTCCGACAATTTAGCAAAGCCGTATCAAGCCACGCTTCTTTAGCCTCAATATGCCCACATCTGCAAAACTCGCACCCGATAGGTGGATAGGTTTATATGTAAAAAGATTCCTTTTACTGGTTTATTGACCTCAGAGAAAGAAGTGGAGGCTCGGCATTGAACTTAAAATGCAGCTTGCAGTCCAGCTGAGCTGGGTGATATAGTAACTCATCCGTTACGCTAAGATAACCCTGCTGTAAAGTTTCAGGAAAAGGCATAAACCCCTTCCACACCTCCAGATGAGGGCGTCACCTTACCTTCGTTCTCGTCGCATCTGGGGATTTCCTGGTTTTCCACCTCGAAATGACAGAAAGGGAACTTTGAAAATTTTGGGTGCTGTAAGACCAGATGTTAGCATGAGGAGAGTGTGCAGTGAATGGTTAGTTGAGTTCTAGCGTGTAAGTTGGTGAACACTAGTTTTTCCAGGCACTTTGAAAAGTTCGGGTGCTGTAAGATCAGACGTTAGCGTGAGCAGAAGGGTGCAGTGAATGGCTTTTCTAGACACTTTGAAAAGTTTCGGCGCTGTAAGATCAGATGTTAGCATGAGCAGAGGGTGCAGTGAATGGTTAGTTGAGATCTAGGAGCAAGTTGGTGAACGCTAGCTTTTCTAGGCACTATGAAACGTTCGGGCGCTGTAAGGCCGGACGTTAGCGTGAGCAGAGGGTGCAGTGAATGGCTTTTCTAGGCACTTTGAAAAGTTTCGGCGCTGTAAGATCAGACGTGAGCAGAGGGTGCAGTGGTTAGTTAAATTCAAGGGTGTAAGATTAAACGCTAGCTGTTCTAGGCACCTTGAAAAGAAGAAGCTTTGCAAGCCTGGACGTTAGCGTGAGCAGACTGTGGTCACCACATGGTGTCACCACAGTGGAATGGAATCATTTTGAGTTGATGTCAAAGGGGAACCAAGAGAGACCTTTGAAGCCACAACAGGCCAAGGGAAAAATAACTTTTATAAATGGGGACAAGAGAGAGTCGGAGAGGCAGAAGAATGATTTGTTTATTTGAGTATAGGAGTGTTCACGAAGTGGGGGTGGGGGGGAGAGGCGGGGAGGGTGGTGTTGGACCTGGAATGGCTTTGAGTGCATGAACAACTGAAGGTGGGTGTGGAAGTAAAAACGTGGAGGTCTGGAGAAGAAGATGGCGGGAGGTTGTTGGAAGTTAAGATGCGGAGCACAGATGAGGTCAGAGGTCGTGCAGTCTTCATTAGACACACACATGCCCCACCCAGATGTACGTATTCATATTTCATACTTTGTGTGAACAGAAAAGCTCTGCCGTGGCCACAAGCAACACGTTTCGCTTTAAATAAACACCGTGAACAGCCAGTATCGGTAAGGCCAATAGGTTGCGCCTATTAGAGCTATTATCCTTGCCAATGCTTTTTTGCTGATGCTAAGCAAAATCTGAAAAAAACACAGGAAAGAAAAAAAGGCGGAATGACATGAAAGTATGCATGAGCACGTCTTCATCAAGAAGCTGCTACCGGCCATGCAATTCCATAGTCACATACATGTGCATAACTATGCACGCACATGCATCACCATAATGCGCGTGAGAGAGGGGGAGCAGGAGGTGAGTCCGGGAGGCGTGCGTGCGCGCGCAATCTGCTCTTTTTGGAAGCACTGCACTCGTGCTTGTGGCGCGCCCCTGCTCGCTCCCGCAAGCTGGATGCCGCCACAAGCACGAGTGTGTGCTTCCAAAAGAGCAGAGCGACGGCTAAAGGTCCTCCTAGCGCATGCGCGCTGCGTAGGCGAGACCTAAAAACACAGAGACAAGGTAGGGAGATGGGCAATGAGACAGGAAGAAAGGCAGAGTGACAGGAAAACAAGTCAATCCGAGTTATGGAAAGGCAGACAGAGTAGAAGATTGAAGATGTATATAAGGAGGGGACTTCACAGATTCAAGGGGATTGCCTGCCCTTCTCCCTGTCGCTCCATTTGCCAGAGATGGATTGAGGGGCAGAACATGCCACAAAGAGGGACAGAAAAGCAAAGGGGCAGAAGAAAAGCATGGAAAGCTGCAGGCAGACAGCCGAAAGGGTAGACGAGAAGACTGACTCAGGTGGTGATTGACACACATGGAGAGGGGCAGATGAAGTGGAAGAACAGTAGACCGTGAGACATGAAGCACAATTGACAACGGCCTGCAGCACAGATGTGTAACAGGAAAATACATGAATTTTAGTGAGGCAGACAGAAAGAAGGACCAGAGGAGATAGGAAAAGAAGTAGACAAATAGGAAGGGAGACTGGAAAACAAAAACCGGGACACATAAGGAACATGGTTGACATTCAAAAGGGGCAGATACTGAGGGGCATGCAGACACGGGGAGAGTGCGTGGGGGGGTAGGAGAGACAGAAGACACAAAAATGGCCAGGCATGAAGTATAGCTGACGTGCAAGCAGTGATGGAGGCAGGAATTGGTGCCGAGTGACCGGAAGGAGGAGCAGGCAATCCGAGACCAGGGAAGGGAGATCCAGTAGGAGACAAAGCTGGGGGAAGGGCGCAGAGACAAGAAGATTGACAAGTAGAGAAGAGGGGCAGGCAGAGATGGGACCAAGAGCAAGGCGCAGCGGGAAGGCACAGGCAGAGTAGTAGACAGCAATAGAATTACAAAGGAGTCGTGAGCAGAGAAACGGCAAAATGCAGGGAACGACATGAGGTGGACGAAGTGCCAACGCTTATATTAGAGAGGGAGCACTCGCCCTTAGCTTGAGGCAGAAGGAGGTTTATGTATGTCAGCCACAAAGAAAACAAGCATTGGCTGCGCGGCCGCGAAACTGACACGGCCGCGCGGCCGTGAAAGTGAAAGTAATCGTGAGTAAGTGGGTTTTGGAAGTGCAAACAGTGGCTTTTGCTGGCGACCAGCTTGTGTTCACGCGAGCGTCCAGATGGCGAGGAAAGCCATATGGCGCCTGATCGCCCGTGCACGCTCGCGTGAACGCAAGCTGGTCGCCAGCAAAAGCCACTGTTTGCACTTCCAAAACCCGCTTACTAAAACTCTCGCCAGTGCAGCGCATGCGCTGGCTCAGGCGAGACCTAAAAAAACATCCTTAGTGGAGGATTACATATCAGACAGTAAATTGCAATTTGAATTACGAAAACGTATTGCCTTATGCTTCGTACCTCCTGAGTGTGTAGACGAGTTCTACACATCAATTACTGAATCTGACTATTTTACACAAAACGGGGAGAAGTTGACACCCTTACTAAATTATATTGTGGACACATGGATTGACCATCTAAGCAGGTAGGGTCATAGGAGGGAGCTAAGTTTCCCTATTGACTGGTGGAACTGTTATGCGACCTGCTTAGAGGGAGGGCGAAGACTAACAATGCAATTGAGGAATGGCATAACTCCTTCAACAAATCTATTGACAAACACCACCCAAACCTATATCATTTCCTGGAAATTTTGAAGAAGGAGCAAAGTTTCCAAGAAATGAGAATTGCACTAAACTTTTACAGGTAGTCTGAACGTCCGGGTATCTCAAAATAGCAAAGAAATGTCAGAAAGACTATTGGCAAAGATCAAAGATTTTTCTTTGATGGGTGCATCAGACTACCTAGAAAATATTGCCTATATCTTACACTACTAACACTGTCTAAAACTCTTTACAATTACTTGCCTGTTTTAACAACACTCTAATTAAATTGGCATTTTTGAAATATTATTTTCCTAAATGTTATCAAACATTTTCTTCCTACTTGAAGATGTCTTCTTTTTTCAACTCTAGGTAACGTTTTAACTCCACCTGTCACCAAGAGTATTTGGCGTTCCAGCTATCCAAATGTGTATTCAACATCCAATCCAAAGTCCAAAACCCCAAAACCCCAAAAATGTGTTTAGAAGAAAAACGATTTTTTTTTTCAAAACAAAAATCCATCCACTTTTTGAAAAAAGGATCATCCAAAATGCCATTCCAGAAGACTATTCCAAAAATGAAGTGTGCTCCATCCCCATGTAAAAATCCATTGTAGATGTCCAAAACCAGAAAAAATGAAATATGATCCTCGACAGTTAAAAAAAATGTTCCAACCTTTACAAAATCCCAAACTGCTTATTTTTTAAGAAAAAAAAAATCCAAATATGTGGAAAAAATCCAACTGTACTCCGACCACATGCTCAAGCCTCTTTCCACCAAGTGCATAATGTCTGTTCGAACTACAAAAACACAACGAAAAAAATGAGAAATGTTTACTCTTCTCTTTTTAGAAACATTTTAAAAGGTGCTTACTAATGTACTTAATCACTTTTTTAAACATATATGGAAAAAATTCAACCATCCCGTCACGGGCATACAATAGCAACCTGCATGGCATGGGTGTCATTTGAGGCTAGTTAGGGGTCGCAGCTGTGACCTCTAACTTGCTCCCTGCTACTCCTGGCACTTCCTTTGTGACCCCTGGCTTCAGAGGGGGCAAAGCATTTTCATTTCATGGATTAAAATAAAAACAAAAAAAGGACAATTTCTCCCATTGGAATTGATGAAAAACCATGGGAAACTATCTTAAAAAGTATTTAAAAATTGTTACAACAATTTTTTTTATTTTTTCATTTTTAATAAATTACTAAATACCTTAAATATAAATTGAAAAAATATTGTAATAAATATTTAATAAGAAACATTGTGTTGCATATTTTTTTAATTTGGAAATATTTAATTGGAAATATTTATTTGTCGTAAAATTTTTTAATATTCTACAATGTTTTAGGAATAGTATTCAATAATTAAATATTTTTTCATTAATTTGATTTGTATTATTTAATTAATAGATACATTAATACTCAGGTATTTAAATAAATACTTGAGTATTCATACACTTCCCCACCCTATACCCTTATATCCCTTGCATCCCGTACCTAAATTCTATTGTTACAAATTACTTGGCACATGTTAATAAATATTATTCGTGAATAAATTATTGTAAAAATGTATCCTCAGGTATTTAAATAAATACTGAGTATTAATAGACTTTCCCACCTTATACCCCTATATCCCTTGCATCCGGTGCTTACATTTTCGTGTTACAAATTTCTTAGCACATGTTAAAAAATATTATTAGTATTTAAATTGTTGTAAAAATTAATACTCTGCTATTTAAATAAATACCTAAGCATTAATACACTTCCCCACCCTATACTCCTATATCCCTTGCATCCTGTGCCTAAATTCTAGTGTTACAAATTACTTAGCACATGTTAATAAATATTATTAGTAATTAAATTATTGTACAAAATTAATACTTAGGCATTTAAATAAATACTGAGTATTAATAGACTTTAACACCCTATACCCCTATATCCCTTGCATCCGGTGCATAAATTTTAGTGTTATAAATTTTTTAGCACATGTTTAAAAATATTATTAGTATTTAAATTATTGTAAAAATTTATACTCTGCTATTTAAATAATTACCTGAGTATTAATACACTTCCCCATCCTATACCCCTAAATCCCCTGCATCCTGTGCCTAAATTCTAGTGTTACAAATTATTTAGCACATGTTAATAAATATTATTAGTAATTACATTATTATAAAAATTAATACTCAGGTATTATAATAAATACTGAGTATTAATAGACTTTACCACCCTATACCCCTATAACCCTTGCATCCTGTGCCTGAATTGTAGTGTTACAAATTAATTAACACATGTTAATAAATATTATTAGTAATCAAATTTTTCTAAAAATTAATACTCAGGTATTTAAATGAATATCTGAGTATTAAAACACTTCCCCGCCCTACACCCACGCCTAAAATTTAGTGTAGAAATTTATTTGCATTTGAAATAAATAATATTAGCATTTAAAATATTTGTTTTAATAACTCAGATATTTAAATACATACCTGAGAATTCATACAATTCACCACCCCATACCCTTAATTTATTAATTGTATCAACTAAAAAAATACCCCAACTGTTTAAAAAATAAATGAACAATCCCAGACTACTTACCATAAACTTACCTATATACTTACACATAAATGTGTGGTAATGACATGCGTGATGATGACATTCGTTGGAAAGGCATATTCGTTGCAATGACATGCGTCGCAATTTTGCATGTGTGGTAATGACTTTGTGGTAAATGTATGTTGTGGTTAAGACTTCGTGGTAAAGGCTGTTTCCCAAGCTGTGCAGTGCAGCATATGTGCAATATGTGGAATGTTTGGAGAAATTAAGGGCCTTATTATGAGTCTGGCGGTTCACGTCCCGCCAGACTCACAGTGGCGGTCTCCCGACTGCCCTATTATGACTAGGGTGGTCGGGCCGCCCTGGGACTAGCGCAACCAATGCAACCACAGTTGTGCAGCGGTCCTGAGGCCGCAATATGCTTGGCGGGGCTGCTGCAGCCCCGCCAAGCATATTAAGAGTTTCCTCACCGCCACACTTTTCTTGGCGGTGCGACCGCCATGAAAAGTGTGGTGGTGAGGAAACAAAGGGGGCAGGTACTGCCTTTGAAGTTCCCATAGCGGTGCCTATGACCACCCACCAGGCGGTTCCCACACAGGTTTGGCGGTGCTCCCGCACCGCCAAACTCTTAATAAGGCCCTAAGACACTTCTTGCTGGCACATACTTCAAGTAGGCATTAAGTTTGACGCAAAGCCTGGTCTGGCTATCTTAGTAGATCAGGCTTGTTGTTAAAAACTATGGGTACTTGTGCTGATTCACCCAAGTTACACCTAAGTAACCACCCTAGACACAAAGTGGCTCATAGAAGTGAAAAGCAACATTTGAACTGAGAAAAATACATCTTTCCTGCTCGTAATACCTTTTTGTGCTGGAAAGCAAATACACTTGCAAGATATTGATAGCCCCCAGTTTGCATGACTTTGCCCCGGTGTAAACCCTTAATAAATCCGGGTCGTGAACTGTTGACACAACTTTACTTCTGGCAAGATGTGTAAACACACATGCTGAAACGTTTGCACTTGTTAGAAAGTTTAATTTTACTTTTACCAGTAAACTGCATAAGCATTAGCACCACTTGTAGATAGCGCAAAAAGCCAAAAAGGGTCACGTTTGACAGAAATGCAAAAATCTGACACTTACTCGATTTTGTTCCACAGACGGGTGCAATTTGTCCACTGGAGCAAGTACACATGTTAGGTCGTGAACAGAATCCGTCGCCACAACTATTTCTGCAAATTGCTGCAAGTTTGAAAAAACATGAAAGAAAACATTAGATATGACATACTTCATACGTCTCATTAGATTTACAGCACAGTTGCTGGGACAGAAAAATGATTACATTTTATTTTGAAGGGTGAGATTAATCATGAAAATGTACAGTCGCAGCCAAAGGAACAGCAGAGACGTGTAAAGCAACGGCCTGTTAAATCTGTGTGAACTCGAGGTTCTCCTGTTCACATCTACACCGTCCAAACAGATTTCCATCTGTTTGGGGTGGATTAAATAAAATCACCATGAAATACCCAATATTGAGGATTTGTGAGCTGTCTGCAAAGGACTTAGGGTCCGATTCACAAAGCTCATGTTGCAGGGGAAGGTGAGTCTTATTGCTGTACTATTCGCGACTTTACAAAAGAAAGTCACACCTAGTCAGGGAAATAAATGTATGGCTGAACTTTGACCCTAAAAAAAGTAACAATAGAAGTATATCAGCGGGCATGCTGTTTCAGTGTGCTACAGGAAGTATTAAAAGGGGAATGTTGTTCTTAAAGAAGAATGGGTGGGGGAGGGGTAGGGCAGAGATTCCAGCGCTCAAGTACAGGTTTCAACAACAATACACAATCTGGGCCTCATTACGATGTCGGTCGGATCGTAACCAACAGGCCGTCGGTGACGGTCCGACCGACATCTGGTGCAGCGGTCCGACCACCCGTTATGATGCAGGCGGTTGGAGGCGGCGGGTGGAGGGACCAACCAACGCTTCCGACGTGCTCAAGGAGCCCGTCCGACCATCGGTCGGAGTGTAATACCCTACAATAGTGGCGGTGCCTGCTCATGCACCGCCGTAGGGATTACGATGTCCATTTTAGGCAGCCTTTCAATGGCGGTCCGACTGCCATAGAAAGGCTGTCGGAAACGGACTTTGGGGACCCCCTAGCAGGGCCCCCTTCTCCCTGCAGCCTCCACTATGAGGCCTGGCACACGTGGCATGGATGTTTGAAAACATCAATTTTTCCAATGCGGCTTGTGCTGCACCCCTTTTCCGTCAGCAACACAAGCCGCAATGGAAAAATGGATGTTTCCGACCGCCTCATGGGCGGTCGCATCCTAATTTGTCGGATGGAAATGGCGACTACTAGTCGGGCGGTTTCTATTCTGAAATTATGTTGGTCGGACACACGTTCAACCAGCATCGTAATAAGGCCCTCTGTTCTTGCTTGTAATGTACCGCATAAGCTTCACCTCGTACACATATCCAGATTTTAAAAGCCTTTAATTTCTCTGGTTAGGCTGTTTCTAGAGGTTGGCAAATTTGTAAACAGATAAGTGACCAGAGGAACAGTGGAAAAGGGATTTGCCCAGGATCATATAACATGTTCAAGCAGGGAAGCCTGGATTAGCACACACAGGGTTCCAGGTTCCACAGCTAGAAATCTATCCACTATCCTCGATCCTTTTTAATTATTAATGTCATCCTCGGTGAAGAGTATGCATTAGAAACCATACGGCAATAGTACCTGGTCAAAGAGGGTTACTAAACTGCACCTTTTTCTTCCCTCCACCTCATTTCCACCCCTCGTTTGAGTGAAGAATGGGTCTGAAATACCTTCTCTGGGAGCTGTAAGACCACCGTCAGCAGCTAGATCACCCCCACCCTATTTTATGGACTGTGTCCTGTTTTCCAGTGTTCTTGTACCAACATAGGAAATACCAATATATCATTAACTTGTCCTCACTCTGTCCGAATTGTAAACTGCCCAAAGCTGGGGACGGGCAGAATGCAGGTTGGCACCATGCCCCAATGTCCCTGTCTTTCAGGAACCAAGAGCCCAGTTGACTGACCCACGATCAAATATCCTGCCATTCAATGCAGTAAAATACACTGAGGTAGTCACTTATGGATATGCTAGGCCATAAAATATAATCAATAAATAAATGTAAATTGTAATCGAATGCTCTGATGAATATTAATTGTGTTTTTTTGTAAAGTGCTATGCATCACCTTGGCCACTTCAGGGCACTCAACACCAGGAAAAGCATTCAAGTGATAAGTTCAGAGACTACAAGATTTTGAGTGTAATGGAATGCATAAAATTAATTTAGACTTCTTATACTTTGGTCTCTCCCATGAAGACATTGGGTTTAGCTAAAGGCTTGTTTGAGAAGTGCGGTAGTTGTATTGTGTGCCACAGCACTGCAAGGATCACAGTTCTTTATTCCCCAAGCTCCATGCTTCTTTTTTGTGTTTTAAATATATGTCATAAACATTTTTTAAACCGAGACAATATTATAACCATAAAATATGGAAATATTAAAATATTACATTATTTTTACTTGTTAAATAGCTCTAATGAATACATTGCAAAAATGGGTGGGAAAGGTAATGAGAGCAACCGATATGAAATACACAAGTTATTGAATATATGGAATTGCAAAGTGATCACATTGAACTATGACGATAAGATTCAATAGAAGACCAGCAGAATACACTTCAATTTTCAGACCTTGTGAAAATCATCTTTCTATTCGTAAAATTAACCCACTCATAGGAGGCATGAGAAGACAAACCTAGACAAAACTAGAGAGCTTTTTGCCAGCATAACTCCCCAAACCTCTCTAACTCACTCCTTCTGCATATTGTAGAAAACTATCCCGAGAACACTCAAATCATCTTTAAGGTGTCTAAGCCGGAAACACTCACATCTGAGAGATTGCAAGTGTTAGTGGGAAGTGTGTGAGAGGAACAGTAGCGAGAGGATTGAGTGACAGAACAATGATAAACAAATAAGTTTCAAGAATGAGAGAAGAGTATGAGGAATGAATACTCTGTGCGGATAAGAGGAAAGAAAGCAGTGTTGAGGAGGGGAGCGTGAGTGTGCTTCTTTCTGGTCAGTGCTTTTTTGAGCTGATGTTTGCTGGTGGGGTCCACCAGCACTCGTTTTTGGAGGCCGGCACTTATTTTTTCTCAAACATTGACCCAGAGAAAGAGAGCGAAAACACACACAAGGGGGAAAGAAAGAAGAAGGGAAAGGGGGAAAAAATCATAATAAAGGAAGAAAACCGGAACCTACGAGAGTCAGAAAAGGTACAGGGAGTATCTGATGATGGATAATTAGGCATGATGTGGGATCAAGATTATGGAGCCTTAGTACATGGAACACCCACATTCAGGGCCGTCGGTGCGTCACTCTTTTTGACGCACCGGTGGCGCAGTGAGCCTGCCCATATTTACAAGGCCAAGTAAAGTCACCCTGCGTGACTTTTCGTGGCCTTGTAAATATGGGCCCCTTTCACGCATTACTCTACATGAAAGGATAGTTCCATGGGTGTTGCTGTGGGTGTTCCCATGCAACATCCATGAAACCTGACACATTCCCAGATTTACAAATTTTGGAAAGCTGGGAATGCATCAGAAGCCGGCTTATGAGTGGCCCAATGAGGAGAAATACTTTTATTTCTCCTCATTCTCATTATTTCCTCTTTTTATGCGTGCTACATGCCATAAATATTTGTTTTTGTGCAGGAAGGTGTATCTTCCTGTACAAAAACAATCATCCCCGCAATGCAGGCACCCTTGTAACATGACGCAAGGGTGCCTGCACTGGCACATGGCAGACAATTGTGCACCAGTGCAGTGGAAAGGACACGGATGCATCAGATTGTTGTTAATATGACGCATCCTTGTGCTTTTAAAATGACGCAGCTCGGCGCAGCAAAATGGCTTGCAACGCCGTGCTGCGCCATTTTTTTGTAAATGAGCCCCTCAATGCACCACCTGCGGGCTTCTGAGCAAAACCTTGGGCTCCAGAATTTATTCTTTTGCAAATTAAGCACTATATCTGGCCTTTTTGTAGCCTGGATGGATCACAGATCCCAGTCTTCACATTCATTCATTGCAGGTTCTTCATTCCACCCATTTGACTCCCATCTTTCTTGGAGAACCATGTCTCAGATGAGTGACATGAGGCGCCATGAAGCATTAGCAGTGATCCAGAGTGCTGCAGTCTTGGGCATCCGTGCCCAGCAGGTTGGCCCTACACATTAGGTTTCCTTTCCTCTAGTTCAACACAGTCAATAGGAGGGGTTTGCTTGTTAAATGTTTTTTTATTTGCATAGTTAGAATAGTCATACAGGTGCCGTTTGATCTGCTAATGCATAACTGTGGGAGAGCGGGTTCTGCACTGTCTCTTACACTTTCCCAAATGAGGCAGCCCAGCTTCCAGCTATGCATCTGTTTCCAACCAATTGTACGCAATGTTGTTTCTCATTCATGTTCTATTCATACGGAGTGCCTAATCTTTTCAAGCCAGGTAGTGCTTGTTCTAAAATGCAGTTTTACACTCTGTCTAGCTGCTATGCTTACTTGCTTCTCTCCTACAGGTTTGAGTACTCAACCTTCACAACACCAAACTAACCAGTACCTCTAGACACATCAAGGCCCAGATCATTAAATACCCTTAATTAGGGATAAGGATGGCGGTAGGGAATTCAGAAGAAGAATATTAAAAGATATGATCCAGACAATCTTCAAGACAAAGACAAATCAAATTGGATTAAACTCTGCAGCAGGTACAAGGTTATAACAACAGAGACTTTGATAAATAGAAGAGAATGGGGCTTCAGGGAAATATGGGAGCTGGGGGACACAGGCCAGGTGGTATACTGTTCAGTACATAGGAAGGATGACAGTACCATATTGTAGCTAGATAGCAGACCTAGGGTCTGACTTAGAGTTTGTCGGATGGGATACTCTGTCATAAATGTGATAGATATCCTGTCCGCTGTATTACAAGTGTCATAGGCTATCATGCATTTGTAATTCGGCAGACGGGATACTCTGTCACAATTGTGACAGAGTATCACATCCGCCAAACTCTAAATCAGGCCCAAAATAATCACTTATCTGAATATAAAATCAGATCACTACTAATAAAGCACCTCTCATTCAGCCAAAGAATAACAAGGGCCAGCGGCAACTTACACTGCCCCTCTATCAGGGTCGGACTGGCCTATAAGGCAATCAGGCAGTGCCCGATGGGCTGATCTCACAGATCAGTGTGTGGGTCGATATTTTAGCCGTTGCAGGTCGGTTTTATGGCCATGTGACCGTTTCAAAGAGTTAATTTATCTGCTATTACCACTTTTTAGGTCGAGCCCTGAGCCAGCGCGCAAGCGCTGCTCTGGGGTTAATCTGTGGTAGTAGAGTACGGGGGAGAAGCCACGCCCACTCCCCCGCCCATCTTTTTCATTGGCTTGTGTCTTTGTCGTTCCTAAATGCTGCCTTCCGATTGGTTTATAGGCTTGTTAGTCCCTCCTTATGACGGCCATGTCGTCATTTGTATCCTTCCAAGGCTACTGGCCCCTTTACTTCGTGTGTTGCACAGCACTATTTTCGTCCCGTGCCTACTGCCCCCCCGCAGTCCGTGAATTCTCAGAATATCATAGCTAATCTTCGTAAATGCATAAAATGTTTTACAGCAGTGAACAATATATAGATTTTCCATCTGATATGCAACTAACACCTAATTTTAAATTCTGTCATTTCTAGTTTGACGAATCAGCACCTCCGAATTTGCACTTGGGTCAATAATCCCAAACGACCGCCTAATAAGTATCATTAAGGAGCTCGCGAAGAGCTTTGCTGCGTCCCTCATAGGAAACCTGTGTGACGTTGTGACCAGCCTACCAAAGCAGTTACGTAAAGACGTACAAAGATACGTCACTTCCTCCTAGTTTGGTGTTCATCCGGGAACGTTCCAGCGGTCTCTCTTTTCCTCCCGCCGCCATCATGGGTCGCATGCACGCTCCCGGGTAAGAGGGCGTGAGGGTTGTGAATGTACCCTGAAGGGGCCACAGAACAGCTGCTGGAGAACCGCCTTATGAGAGCAGTATCGGACAGCGAGCAGCGTGGAAAGGGAGTTTGGTTCGCGGTGGGGGGAGTAGGACGTGGTAAAGTGGAGTGAGTGCTGGCTTTTTGAGCGCTAGCTATAATGAGCTCTCAATGTAGTGTAGTGTAGTGTAGTTCCTATTTCCCTGATAGGTTCTGCGCATTGGAATAACATACACTATAGGCTTGGCATAGGACTGAGGTCGGTATGCCCCTATCGCGTATATTAAACTTAATTACTGTGTACCAGCTAGCTCAGAGGCCACTAGAAACTTCTTGACAACAAGAAGCGAATAGCTTCTGGCAACCACATAACATAAAACCCTGATCCCTCAGGATCGTGGAAACAATATACTACTTTTCATTCAGTCACTCATCTCAGAGAAGTACATAGGAGAAACAGTTGGGTGTGTTTACAATAAAATGTATTGCACAGTTGTTGTTCTAGTACTGGTTATATGTGCTGCGACAACTGTTGGACAGTAGCAGAGAAATATGGCCAGCAGTGCAGTTAAATAAAAATGCATGGTACAGTTTTACCATTGTGCAATAGTAATGAACACATACATGAAATACAGAATGCATTTAAGATAAAGCCTATACCCCTATGATGCCTAACTAGATGTACCTAAGTGTACCTAGCATGTGTGTAGGTCTTAGAGAGCCAAGAATCCCCCTAGGATTTAGTCTAACCCCATTACCTTAGTGGGACTTCATCCTGATGTTGAGCTGGACACCCCAGGATGGGTGGATGGACCTCTGCCAGCTGGAGCTGTGGCATGACGCAAGTTGCAGCGTCTCAGGTCAGAGTGTCGGCATGGAAGTCTCGGTCCCCTCTGGTTTGCTTGGGCAAAGGGAGGTATATTTATACCTGATAGGTGCCTTGGAATGTTAGTATTGACGTACAGTCAGTCAGAGGAAGACGTCAGGAATGAACCCTTAGGAAATAGTGGTTCATGCATATTTAATGAGTTCTTGGAGAAATCAATAATCCTGTGCTAGGGAAAATCCCAAGAGCTTAAGGGTCTGTTTCTAAGAACTCGTTGTGACGTAGGTTAGTCACTGTTGGACATGGATATGACGTATTTAGGATGGACCGTCTTCTGCGCCCAGAGCACACGTCAGATAAGGGACAGCCTCTGTTGCTCGTTATTTGTGAAGGGAGGGCCAATGTAGGTGAAAGGGCCTGCCTGTCTCTGTGGCATGAAGGATTTGTGCCTCTGAAACGGTGCACCTATGTTAGGGCCTCAATCCAGCACATAACACCCACTCCAATCTATGGACAATCGTGAATAACCCATTAAA
This sequence comes from Calotriton arnoldi, assembly GCA_963921515.1. Taxonomy (NCBI): domain Eukaryota; kingdom Metazoa; phylum Chordata; class Amphibia; order Caudata; family Salamandridae; genus Calotriton; species Calotriton arnoldi. Next base: position 34,594 of record CAWUFW010012823.1, read on the forward strand.
AGCAAACTCCGTGACTAAAATAGGCATTTGCATATAATTGGCAAGTAGTTGCATGAGAGTGGTTCATGAGCTGAAAAAATAGCAGCTGTTAAAATATGTAAAATTACTATAGACTCTGTGGAGACAGGAAACATCTATAGTGTCATTAAAAAATACTCTCTTAGAGTCAGTAGTTACTTATAAAAGTTCTTGTTTATAAAATTGAAAACTCTTACAAGCTGTTCAGAAGACCATGCTTTCTTTTAGAAAAGAAAAAAAAAAAGGTCAATTTAGAGGGAAAGCTCCAAGCACTTGGTGAGAGTTGAAACAATAAGAGAAAAAATGTGGTTCAGGACATGTTTTAGCAAAATAGAGATAACAAGTGGCTGAGAGACACAACATTTCTGTTGCTAGTTACTGCAGGGGACGGACCTTTGTAATACCTCGCAGAATCGTTGTGGGAGCACAGAATGAGCAGTGCTGCCAGTTGCTGGTCCTGAGGCAGCCGGTGCTGTAATCGATACCTTGGTGCTAGCTAAAGGAAGCAAAAAGGCACCCACTGGATTTGCAAGGAATGCTTTGGTTTGATGGGAATTCGCTTGGGACACAGCCAAGCATGGGACTTCAGCAGTTCCAGCCTGGTGGTAAATGCCGCTGGCGTTTCCTTTGGAAGTGTCAGACAGATGATGACCACGCATTCTTCAGTGCAAAAAACAGGCATCAGAGAACAGTCTTTTCAGACTGGTCTTTTAAATATTAGAAACCATGAGAAGCATAGTTCCTGTTCGCAAGGTATTACCAAGGTGTATCACACTGCTTGTATGTGAAAGATAAAATTTATCAAAAAGGAGAGAGGGGCAGTTTGTATTTAAGAGTGTTATTTTGCAAAAAAGAAAAAATATTTCTTTAGCTGATGTGAAATGAAAAATAAAAGTGCTGCACAAGCATGGTTTTCAGATTGCTCAAAGCATTTGAACTTTATAAAGGAAACGTTTGGTTCACTACTTTCAGTGTTGGGGCTTCTTGCCAAAAAAAGCCACAAAAACCCTACACTGTAGGATTTCACTACCTCTGGATGTTATCTGTACATAACGTAGGTCTGGCTTATGTATACTGAGTCCCTTGGTGATGTTCAAGAATCATTTTTGTGACAGGTATTTGTGTCAAAAGGCCAAACCACCCATACTTTCCTAACTGGGTCTGTCCTGTTGTTTTGTAAATGGCATTTAATGTTGCCCCTGCTGATGTATGTCAACTATTCCACCCCCGTGCGATGGTGTTTGGTGGTGTTTAAACAACCACATTTCTAGATGCATTACAATTGTGTAGGAGTTGATAACCTTAATGAAGGTAACAGGTATAAAGCGTCACAATAAGAATAAATCTCTAACATTTCATGATCTGAAAATGTAGCAATTATTCCTAAAACAGACAGCATATTATTCACTGTATCAGTAACCCAATTTTCAGAAAAATGTACTGCAGGTAATGACATCACTGAATGAATGATAAAATGAATGAAAAAGAATGAAAGTTCAAAATACATTAATCAGAATTAAAAAACCGGATGATTAAATACATCATTTAGAATACAAAGGCTTGTTCAGGCCGAATACATTTATAAGTCTCTTTTGCATTTGAATTGAAAATGGACGTGGCTTCAGTTTTATGTTGATCCCGTGTTGTAGAAAGTGTCCACTAAGAGTCATACTAAAAGCTAGCTCTAAGCAAAGCTAGCACAGAAAAAGATGAACCCAGAAATACTCCATAGTTCTACCCATGGTGAAGCCAGGTCTGTATCTTTTTGGAAAAAGAAAAGGTTCAAAAGTTTGTACTTGCATGTTCGTTGTTTGTTTTTGGCTGGCTTCGCTTCCTGTTCACGTGGAGCCATGGAAAACGTATCACAGTTAATGAAATAGCCAGTAGCTGTATGATCAATTGTTGAAATTGCATGGTGTTTAGTTGAAGTTATTTCTGCTGTTTTTGTTGAAAAACGTTTGAAATGTTGAAATTAATAGTTGATGTCTTTGCTGAAAAACTTTCAGATGTTGAAGTTAATATTTTATGTTTTTGTTGAAAAACATTGAAGCATTTATTAGTTGTTGCTTTTGTTGAAAAACGTTGATGCATTTATTATTTGATGTTTTTGTTGAAAAACGTTGAAGCTTTTATTATTTGATGTTTTTGTTGAAAAACGTTGAAACTTTTATTATTTGATGTTTTTGTTGAAAAACGTTGAAGCATTTATTATTTGAAGGTTTTCTTGAAAAACCTTGAAGCATTTATTATTTGATGCTTTTGTTGAAAAACGTTGAAGCTTTTATTATTTTGATGCTTTTGTTGAAAAACGTTGAAGCTTTTATTATTTGATGTTTTTGTTGAAAAACGTTGGTGTACACATTTGTTTTTGGCCAAATTGCAACTTGAGTGTTGTCTTGACTTTTATTTTGAATTTGAAAGGTTGGTTCAAGGAGAACTAGTTCCATTGCATTGTTGCATAGTCCCCCACTCCATGGATTTGATTTCTCAAACGTGATTTGCTTTTCAGTTTGAATTTCTTGAATAGTAGTGAGAGGGACGTCTACTACTGTGGAGTTCACGAGGCCTACTGCTCAGTATTGGCCACATAGTGTTGTTTGATTCTTTCATTTGAAATGAATCTGTTTTCCTTTTCACGGCAAGATGCGGCAAAAGTACAGTTCTTGTTCCTTTCACTTCAAGGAATGGCACAGGTTTTCCTGTATGAGGGGCCAAATTCCTTTGTGTCCGCGATCTTTATCTCTCTCTGCCCAGATCCCCGACTTTTGGGATTCAGACAGGTCTTGCCGTGATTACCTCGACTTCCCAGTGGCGGCCTGTTTCACTTTGACAGAATCTTTGTTTGTTTGTTTGTTTCCTTTAGTTCCTGTAAAACAGCCAAACGATCATAGATACAGAATGGTTTTCATTCGCCACTGTGCCTTCACATTTATGATCAGGTTCCCACATTCGTAAATGGAGTCAGACCTCCTAGAGAGCTTCTTGGCTGGGTGTGTATTGCCCCCTGAATCCATATAAGTGTTTGACCTCACTAACGCCCCGCCTAATACCCCAGCTGTTAAGGATTGCTCTATGCCCCAGTCCTTCCTCTCCTCTACCTAAATTCCCTCAGGATGGCGTTGGAGAGGAGTACCGCAATGCTACACCCATCCCTTCCATGGCCTCTTTGTCAGCCCGAGAGCTAAGCGTGGAGCCACAGTCAGGGTGTAACGTTGATTGCGTATCTCCTGTTATGGACTCGCAAATCTTTCTAGAACAGTTTTGAGCGTCAGCCGAGCGCTAAGGCCATACCTATAGGAAACTTGAGCACGGATCCACTGCCACCAAGATAATTTTTAAGCCACCTCAAAATTTGAGGGGCCACAGTGGTCCTGTTACACGACACGATCAAGTGGACAGTCTGATGCTGTCTAGCAATTGGACCTGCGCGTGTCATGTGATGGTGGAGCCTGGCAACTGTTTACAGATGTTGCAGTTCAAGACAAAGTCAATAGTCTGACTTCTGATCTGTGGCCACCAATAGCACTGTTGCAATGAAGAAATAGTAGCTATGACCCCTGAATGCGCGGAGCCCAAGCCCTTGTGTGCTTTAAATGATTAATTCCTGCCTACTATCCATATTTGGAAATACTCTATCCCCCACTCCAGGAATCTGAGCATATGGAATGTTGTTTGCACCTAACTTGTAGGAGTATATGAATGGAAATTTCTTAGGCACTGCTGTGCTGCCTTTGCGTGAAGCAATTACAGCCACCATATTCTAACCGTCTATTCTCGTTGTTGAACGAGTGTGCGCAGCTACGGAAGCTGTGTGAACAGCCCCCTGTGTGGCTTCTACAGCCAATTAATTCCCTGCAACGTGCACGCCATCACGTTGATGACTCAGTGTGTTAATCACGTGAGTTTTTGTTTGGTAGGTCATTTTTTTCAACTCCACTACCTGTTCCCATAATTTTTGTGTTTAATTATGCCACCTTTTTCATCTTTAAACCCATTTTGTTCCCAATGGTGTAAATATTTATTACATGATTGCACACAGTAAAAGGAATCGCACACTATAAATGTGGGGAATTCGCGATCCGTGTTTACAAGTGCAAGTATCAGGGCTTTTAAAGCTGCCAACCGAGCCGTGCTATTACCTAGAGGTAGTTTTTTGGTGCAATGAGGACGGAACTTGCCATCCAGCATCTGTTCTTCAACAAAGGCGGCCGGTGGGGCAGACCCATCAGTGTAAATCTTAAAAATTCATACTGATCTAGAGGCATGATTTCATTTGGTAGATGATGTTCTTTCTCATATTGCAGGAATGCCTGTGTTTTTAAACTTGGATCAAATCCGGATTCAAAGTCTGATGCAGCAAAAGAATTAGCCCTTTGTATCCATTCTGGATGTAAGGCTTTGGCATTAGGAATGCTAGCCCCGGTACTGGGGTGACGACAATAATGCATCATACCATGAGCCAGTGCTCTTTCTTTTGCTACAGCAGTCTGAATGGTTGTCAGAATTTTTTCCTGTTGAATTAAAACTCATTTCTGTGTTTGTGTACAGATGAGATTTGTATGCGATTGGTACAGTTTCACCTTCATTAAAGGTTTAATAAGTGTATTCGCATTGACCCAAAATGATACTGAGTACCAAGTGGTGCAAGTTTACACGTGTGTGTATGTGTTTGGAAGCAATAATATCTTCCTGGAGTGAACAAAGAATATTGGTGTGTTCTTGTGTCCAGTGTTTGACTGAAAAGTCAGGTTTGAAAAAGGTCGTAGAAAGGTTTTACTCTCTCTGCGAAATCCAAAATGTATGTTCTGCCAAAATCCAGGAATCCCAGTACTGATTGGAAGTTGTTTTAATGTCTTTGGAGGCTGGAGCAGCGCACACTTTTCTAAAAGTTAGCTGCCAGGCTTTTCCTTCACTTGAAAACTAGTATCCCAAAAATAGGACACAGAGGTGGGCAATTTTTGAATTCTCAAAATTAAATTTGTAGCCCTCAGAGGCGAATCCCATAATAATGGTGCTCACCCTGGTCAAGTGTTTCCCCAATAGGTCGTCCGTTAGATAAATATCATCCATATAGGACAACGCTTCTTCATCAAAGTGCTTTAGCCATTCAGTAACTCTTTCAGAAAATACCCCTGAGCTGTTCTTATACCCACGGGGAGATGACAAAAAATTGTCGCTGGGACTCTAATATACTAAATGCTGTTAGGTACCTGTTTTCAGGTGCTATAGTTTGACAGAAAAATCCATTTGAGACAACAAGTGTCGTTTTGTATTTTTTCCCGCATAATGTTATTCATTAATGCGGCACTATCTGCATGTTGGACAGCATATGTCTTTGTGCAAGTGTTCAAGTGTCTGTAAATGAAAACTAGACGAAATGTATTATCATGTTTTGATAAGTGAAACAAGGGATTGTTCTTTTGTGAAGTGCATTTTTCAATGATCTCCTGGTATTCAAGTTGATCTAAGATCTCCCTGACCTGTGTTTTTAGCTTCTTGCTTAATAGGATATTGTCTTTGAGCATGTGGTGAAACTATTAATGGGATCACATGGTGGGTTGAGGCATCATCCCATCCAGCGTGATTTTTATACAATGCTGGAGCTTGGGCTACTGCCCACTCCCGTGCATATGTATGTTTAAGGTGAATGGGAACATGGTTGGAAAATGCAGGAAAATATACTTTCTCCCTTTGGGCGCACCCTGACGAATGCTGGCGGCTAATCTTGTTCTGCTAACAGTATGTCAAAACCAGACGATAGGTTCTTTGCAAAGAGACTTTTTACTTTCCTGTGTTTGTCCTCCTCCATGCGGAGTGTTATTTCATATAACTTGTGTGGGACGTTTACCCTTTTGTCTGGTGTTTCCACCGTGATGTAATCATTCAATTTTGCTGTCCAGAAATTCCTTCAGGTTCTGGCTAGCTATTGTTACTTCTGCCGCGCTGTCTAGCATTGTCTGAGCCCATTCCCCGTTAAGAAGTTGAGTCCTTAGGATTCTGTGCATGTCTAACTTTGAGACCTGCAACTTTCTTCTTTTTAAATTGAGGTTTGGATTGTGGCTTGTCTTCTGTTTTAGAAGAGTCCTGAGCGTGCTTGTCCCTGGACTGCTTGCGCTCTTCTTTGTGTGCTGACTTTCCTTCTCTCCTTGTGTTGTTTGTCGAGAGGAATGTGTATCAGTATCCTGATACCTGTCAGGTTTCCTAATATTATCCCTATTCCTAAGGTTATACCTCTTTGCAGAGGGCTCCTGTTGAGGAGACCTACCTCGGACTGAGAATCTTTTCTGAAAAATTTTGTTTTTTATTATTATCCCACTTCTTTTTAGAAGAAGTAGGTCTCTGCTTAGAATTGTCCTTCTCAGAACTGCCCATTAGCTGTTTTTTTAAAAGCTTTCCCACCCAAACTGTCCCTTCCCAGTTCTGCATATGCAGTTTCAATTATTTTGGGAAGTTCTTGTGGTTGGTCTATAAGACTGACCTCTCTTAGGTGTTGGCGGATCGCCACTGAAGCTGCTTCCCCTTTAATGTTAGCTAGTATTATTGTTGATACCTGGTCGTAGTTACCTAGTAATTTCATACCTAAGGTCAGAGCTTGTTCAGCTCCATACTTGTTCTGTATTTGTCGTAAGACATCTGGAATTACTGCTAAGGAAGGAATACCATGAGTCCTGGTATATATGGCAGCAAAGACTGTACCCCAAGTGGTGTAGTCCTCTAACTGTTGTGTGATCCCCAAGGGCAAGCAGAGTGTTAGCATTATATGCTTTCAAATGGTGTGGTATTTGGAAATACTGCTTCTAACTGGATAATTTTCTGAGCTACCCAGAAAGGAATCTGTTCACATTTTGTGGGCAGTTTACCCATTACTGTGTGTAATGTTTGTGGAGTGATTTTAGTAGCGGTGCTCTGTGTTGGAGCTGTGTTATTTGCAGCTACTGTGGGCTGGACACCAAGTGTCCTTATGACGAGTTGCGTCATGGCTCTGTAAGAGTTTTACCAACTCTTTGTGTTGTAATAGCAGTGCATCTTGTGGCATTATGTCAATGTCAGGATGTGGTGTGTAGCCGGCTAATGTCGGCCATGTAGCTCCTGGTCTACCTAGTGGACCGAGCCTGGTTTTATTTATTTGTTGTAGGGCGCCATTAAACCAGAAATTGTGGTCCTGGTCAGTGAGCGGAATCTTAATCTCCTTGAACGGAGTGTAGACCGCTGGGACTTTTTCATGTATGTAAGAATGAAAAGTCTGAGTTGTTGCATTCACTGCTGGGAATGTAACCCAAGAATAGAACACATCTGTTTGATAATCTTCGTGTGCCTCTCTTAATATCACTGTACCTCCTCGGTCTGTTAAACCATGTCTGAGGGGTTTTTTGTGTGAGTGTATGCCTGATTTTGGATGCAAAATGTATTGCATTTGCTTCCTCTTCGTCGTTTGAGACCTGTGTCCCAGTGACAGGAGCAGCTGCCTCGACAGACATTGTGTTGTGAAAACAAAATGTCCTAAAAAAGGGTTTTAAGATAAGGTTTTAAAAGGCACAATTGTTCGGGAACTTTTTCCTTCAAGCTTGATTAACCAACAGCCAATACATAGGAAGTTTGCCTACTCAGCTGTGGCGGAATTTTGTGCCTACCCACTCCAGACTTCTCTGGCGTTTTGTGAGTAGGGGTCTCTGAGAATAAGCATGACTGAACTACTCAGATTCTACTGTTAAATAAGTGCCAAATTCACGTTTGGGTGTCATGTAGTGTAGTTCCTATTTCCCTGATAGGTTCTGCGCATTGGAATAACATACACTATAGGCTTGGCATAGGACTGAGGTCGGTATGCCCCTATTGCGTATATTAAACTTAATTACTGTGTACCAGCTAGCTCAGAGGCCACTAGAAACTTCTTAACAACAAGAAGGGAATAGCTTCTGGCAACCACATAACATAAAACCCTGATCCCTCAGGATCGTGGAAACAATATACTACTTTTCATTCAGTCACTCATCTCAGAGAACTACATAGAAGAAACAGTCGGGTGTGTTTACAATAAAATTTATTGCACAGTTGTTGTTCTAGTACTGGTTATATGTGCTGCGACAACTGTTGGACAGTAGCAGAGAAATATGGCCAGCAGTGCAGTTAAATAAAAATGCATGGTACAGTTTTACCATTGTGCAATAGTAATGAACACATACATGAAATACAGAATGCATTTAAGATAAAGCCTATACCCCTATGATGCCTAACTAGATGTACCTAAGTGTACCTAGCATGGTGTAGGTCTTAGAGAGCCAAGAATCCCCCTAGGATTTAGTCTAACACCATTACCTTAGTGGGACTTCATCCTGATGTTGAGCTGGACACCCCAGGATGGGTGGATGGACCTCTGCCAGCTGGAGCTGTGGCATGACGCAGGTTGCAGCGTCTCAGGTCAGAGTGTCGGCATGGAAGTCTCGGTCCCCTCTGGTTTGCTTGGGCAAAGGGAGGTATATTTATACCTGATAGGTGCCTTGGAATGTTAGTATTGACGTACAGTCGGTCAGAGGAAGACGTCAGGAATGAACCCTTAGGAAATAGTGGTTCATGCATATTTAATGAGTTCTTGGAGAAATCAATAATCCTGTGCTAGGGAAAATCCCAAGAGCTTAAGGGTCTGTTTCTAAGAACTCGTTGTGACGTAGGTTAGTCACTGTTGGACATGGATATGACGTATTTAGGATGGACCGTTTTCTGCACCCAGAGCACACGTCAGATAAGGGACAGCCTCTGTTGCTTGTTATTTGTGAAGGGAGGGCTAATGTAGGTGAAAGGGCCTACCTGTCTCTGTGGCACGAAGGATTTGTGCCTCTGAAACGGCGCACCTATGTTAGGGCCTCAATCCAGCACATAACAGTAGATTTGATGCTTCTCACCGCTCTCGTGCATTTTCTTTTTTTAATGATAAACCCACGTGTAAACATGTAATAATGATCATTAACTTCTTTTCTGTGGGAACGTTTAGTATCGCTCCCGGTTACAGCACCGGGGACACTGGCAAAAGTCACGTTTTCCCACGTGTGGTGTGAGCATCTTGTTCGCTAGGCTTCTTGCTCTCTGTCCTATTACTGACTGTTGCACTTTTTAAAAGTGGGAGAGAAGGGGTAGTGCCGTGTAGTAAATGAAAACCCACTGTTAAATTTCGATCATACACCTGGTCTGTGCACAAGTTTTGTAGCCACACCTTACTGTAGCTTTTGAAAAACACACATCTGACTTTCAACCACTTCTCTGCTTCAAAACTTAATTTTGTTTCACGTTCCTTTACAGAAAGGGCTTGTCCCAATCTGCATTGCCGTACAGGCGAAGGGTGCCAACTGTAAGTTAGCTCTCTTATTCTTGTGGCTAATTAACATTTTCCTGCAAAATGCAAAATGTGATGTGAAACCATTTGTAGTTTACGTTAGGACTGAGTTACAACTTATTGGTCAGGATGCTTGCGAACGTGTTGAATAATTAGCATCTGCTAACTTAAACATTGTAACATAAAAACCTGGCATACATTGACTGCACGCTGTGTTAAATGTGGTTGGTTCGCACAACTAAGCAAGGTATACGACTTTCATTTGGCTGTCAAAGTGAATGTTCCGAGAGCTGGCCAATCCTAAATGAAGGGCAGTCAATTAAATTGGCTGAAACAATGTGGCGTTAGTACTCTTGTTCTTTTCTCTAGTGGCGCAAATTGGTGAGGGCTGATTGTGTTCGATTGTATCGAGCCTTATTTACTTCTTTTTGTTCACAATCCTTATTTTAAAATGGTATGCCTAAAAATATTTTTTTATGAATTTGGATGGCGCCTTGGTCACTTGATGGGCGAATGTTGATGACAGTGATCTATTTTTACATTTGGTTTTGCCTTTGTTCATTTGGTCCTGGTTACATTGCATGTAAATGTTTTAGTAAACTTCATAAACTTTCTTCACAGTGGTTGAAGCTCACATCGGATGATGTGAAGGAACAGATTTTCAAGCTGGCAAAAAAGGGTCTCACTCCTTCCCAAATTGGTGAGTTAAATATCAAAACCATGAAATGTGTAGTTTGTATTTCAGAGGCTATTGAACTTTAAACACAGTATGTATATATATATCCTATCTGCTCAGTTTCTAGTATCCCTATTATGTTAAGCTGGGCATGTCAAGTGTGCCTTTATTGGTTTAAGCAGGCTTGGTTAGCTTCCTTCAGCTATTGTGTGGTTTTTTTTTTTTTGCCTGGAAACTTCAGCTATGGTTTTGAGACTTTGGCATTCATGTCTTGGATCAGCTATCAGGAATATTTTAGCTTAGCCGTTACATTATCGGCTTTTTGAAGGTGTCATTTCACCACCATTTGTAAGAATGAGGGACTGTTATGCGTCGGAAATCTGCAGTGCTTCCGGACGGTTCACCAGCCACTGAGCACTAACAAAAGAATCTCGAAATGGATGCTACAGAAACGAGCGTTGGCAGAGCCAAACAGTTTTGACTTTTAAAAACTATGGGACCGGTATAGGCATTACCAATAATTTTCATTTAGTGGGGGCAAAAAAAAATAGCCACAATGGCATGCACATGTTTTGATCATATGCCTACAACAAGGTGGCTAACATTTGCGTTTGTATCAGTGTGCATATATCTATGTGTTTATGGGTTTGTCTGTATGCACGTTAAAAATGGATGAGGGCGGCATCAGATGAGCCAAGAAGCGAGTGTCCCAACAGCAGTCTGCGGCTTTTAGAAGAAAAAAAGTGTGCGGGATAGGCATGCCCCTCCTATGGAGTGCTAACAACTGGAAAATAGTCTCCGTATGTCAAGTGGAAAGCAGCCAAGACATGGTAAAGATGAAATGCATCAGTGAGGGGACAAATAGGGATGACAGACATGCCCCCTTCTATGGAGTGCTAAAAGCTGGAAAACAATAGTCTCCGTATGTCAAGTAGAAGACACCCATGACATGGTAAAGATGAAATGCATCAGTGAGAGGACAAAGAATAGGGAGGAAAGCAATCTAATAAGCAGGTAAACTACAGACAGTCACCAAGTCAAGAGTAAGGGGCCGATCCAACATCCAGTATATGTACATATTTTTAGGTCGAGCCTGGCAGCGCATGCGCGGCTCTGCTAGACATGCTGTATTTAGGTATGGACTTGAAGCTCCGCCCACTCTCTGCCCATATTTTTCATTGGCTTGTCATTGTCCACTATAAACTGTGGCTTTTCTTTGGTCAATAGGCTTAGTAGTCGCTTCTTAGTACCGCCTGGTCTCATTTTGTAACCTCCCATGAGGACTACCCCTGTTAACTTTTGTTACTCGATAGGCTTTAATTACAGCCTCCAAGCACTTTCCTCAAATAGCTTTGTCCTGCCTGCTGTTGCAGACATGAAACACTCTCCTAACTTTTAACAAAAAAATCTTTATAGCACGCAATATGTCTCGCATTTGCGAGAGTTTACGCTATTGGCATTGTAAACGACAATACCTTTATCTGTTTTAAAAACACATAAAAAGCATTGTCATTTACAATGCCAATAGCTCAAACTCTCGTAAATGCGAGACCTATTGCATTGCAAATGCTTGTTTTAGATATCCCCGGGCCTATTTTTTTGTCACAGTACGACCCTGCCCTCTATCGCTAGCAGAGTCACCAATCCCCACTCAAAAGAAGCAGTAATATGCCTCTGCAGCACGGTGTCCGGTTCTATAGCTGACTCAGCCAATGCGAAGGGTCAGAAGACCTGTTCCCTGACTGTGGTACACCTGCAAAAGACAAGACCAGTGGTGCCTGGCATCTACCGGAAAGGGGGGGCGGGCAGATGCGCACACAAAATTTAATTAAAAAAACTTACCGAATGACGTCCTCGGCTCTGGAGCTCTTCTTTCGCCGACACCCACAGGAACTGGATGCTGGAACTCCCTTAACCAGTCCTGGTGCTGCTGTCATGCTGTGAGAGCAGCGCCCTGATTGGAGGGAGCAGCCTCACTCAGCACTCCACAGTGCCCTGGAGGCTTGCACTAACTCTAACCTAGCTGTCTTAAGACAGCTGAGTTAGACGTTTCAAATTGCGCATGTCTGGTTGGCTGTCGCAAGACGGCCGACCAAAAGGACATGTGCACTTTGAAAAGTGCATAGCCATCTCACCCTCCTCCCTTCTGCTGTCACTCAGCAGCGGCCCGCCCCCGTCCTGATGCTCTGTTCGGGACAGGGGATGAAAAATAAAATGGTAATCATCTCGGGGGATTTGGGGGGGAATTTAAGTGGGGCGATGCTCCTCCGCACAAACGGAGGCCGCCCCTGGACAAGACAAACAATTACTAACTTGACATGGGTCTGGACTGCAGGCCTTAAGATTGCTGACCCTTCTCCCAGCTCCTGCCACCAAAATTAAAACCCTGTACTCATCTCCATCACATATATTTACATAGGCAGGACATTTCTACAGGCATTTCTCCAAGGACCCCACTGCCATGCGTCAAACCTACAGTCACACACAAGCTCTGCATGAAATTGGTAACAGAATGCATGATACATAAAAAAAATAGTAGATTATATAAAATAGGTAGAATATTGCAAATATTATGCCATACTTTATTCCAAAAAGGAGAAACTGATGCACTTTTGACTGTTAACCATTTTCCGGTATGAAAATCAGTGCTTAATTTGAGCCGGTGGTTTCCTGTGCTCGGCACAGGCACTTAATCGTCAACACTGGGGCTTACATTGCGAACTCGACCCAAAGGTATTGGATCGCTTTTCATGAGCACCAGTTAAGTACACATTCATTTTTGTAGGCACAGGGAGATTAAGGGATTTGCCTAAAATCGCAGGATGTTGAGCCTACCCCGAGACTTGAACCTAGTTTTCCAACTCCAAAGTCGACAGTTCTGGCTGTTATGCCACATCCTCTCCCTACTTGTAGGACTTCACCGTTAGTAGTTAGTTTTGTTATAGGCGGCGCTAATAGGAGCAATAAAGTGGTGCAAGCTGCCTCCCGACGGCAGCCCGGGCACTTATATTTCACAAATTAACCACTGATGAAAACATGTTTTTTAACTTTGAAAGAATGCTCATAGCATGCGGATTTCAGTCTGGCTTCCTGCAACTCTCTGATGCGTGGAAGTCAGCACGTCATCATTTCGCGCCGGCCTACTGTCATATGCTAGCCTCCTCAGAGAACTGAGTCAGGCTCCTGCTTCTGCACTCCTGTTTTGGGGCCACATGGAATGATAGCCCCAAATGAGACGAGCACGAGGATGCCGCATCGCGACATTACTGCAGAATTCTCACAGAAGATCAAATAAGGGAAGAGGTGGTAAACATCTGCTGAGCGGCCTGAGGGCAGCATGTGAATGGCAAGGAATGCGCTACACTCTGTTACTGAAGTCACATGTGGTTTAATACTTTTTCCAAAAGCTGTCTGAATGCAGCAGAATGCAGTGTGTTGTACCAGGCCGTTGTCCAGTTATAATTATGGATGGCAGCCAGACACACTTTGACTAGTAGAGGCGATTATTCATCGCGTCACACGTGTATGTGGGCAGTGATGTGAGTGGTGTTTTTGTCAAGCAGATTGAAATTTAAAAAAGATGGAAACAGCCCGAGGCGCGGTTGGGTTCATAGGTCACGCCCCATCGCAATGTACTGTAGGCAAAAAAGGGTCCACAGTGTAATTACTCACTGATGCTTACTCCACTGGACATCTATGCGCTCTATTAAGGTGAAGGAGGGCGCCACGAGAGCTCGCAGATGTGAGAAGTTGGCCTGGCATATGCTGTCCACTAATTATAGTGGGCACCTTGCACCAGTCCAAACAACCCCTTATTGGAGATAGGTTAAAGACAACCTTATTGAAAGCTATCCTAGTGGTAGCTATGGAGAGCAGCCTTCAGGCTAAGTCTTGGAGGAATGTAAAGCAGCTTGTTTTACCAGTCTATAATCTCTTGAGTGACCAAATGAAAGAGCACCACACCAGGTATATATTCAAAATATATGTATTTATTACTAAACACACCCCTCTAGTCTCTTTATGAGGCTAGAGTTCGAAATACATAAGTTATAAGATATTAAATCACAGTAATAGCACAAATACACGTTTGGGCCCTAGGGGCGTACCAAACCATATACCAATAAAATGGTATGCGAACCACGACAGAACTAGGCACTAGGCCTAGAGCCTCTAGAAGTGCTTGGACCACAAGGAACCACCCAAGGTAGTGACACAGGGGACCCACGGGAGACGCGTGCAGTGTAAATACACAACCGCGATACGCCGTTGACTTCTATGGAGAAAGTCGTGATCGGGAAATTAGAGAAAAGGGACACTTAAAAGAGGACTAGGACAAAACCCTTTGAGATCTAGGACTTTGAAGAGTCTCTACCCACGGGAGCACCGGAGTACTCGTGTTACCTCACCCAGGGAAGCCGGGTGCATAGGTGCCTTTCGGGGTCGGGTTTCGTCGTCGATTCGAATGGCGATCTGCTGCAAAGTGCTGCTGGCGGCCAAGAGAAAAGTGTCCGGGTGGATCCAAGAGTGGATCGGAGTTCTGAAGAACCTGAAAGCAGAGGGGACAGAGTCTGGGTCACTAGCCAGTGACCAGGAAGGCGATGGACAGATGCCCACCGATGTCGAGTGCTTCAGGTGCGTTGACAGTCGTCTTGACTCTTCAGCCACGAGGTCCAGGAGGCGTTGTCGGCGACCAGGAGCAGGATTCGGGCTGGTACACAATGTCTGTCGAGTGCTGAGGTGTCGGCGACCGGATTGGACCCAACAAGCCTTGGCAACGGCAAGTCTCGGTGAAGATGTAGATCGTCGATGGTGCAGACCAGCAAGGTCTGTGGAACTCACCCAGCGAGGGTAAGTGAGGGCAGGCCTGGAGCAACCAGGATGCCAACTTAGAAAAGGATTGGCCTTCGTTAAGGGCTACTAGCCAACGGGCTAGCGACCGCGAAGGAGCCTTGTGACGCCGCACGTGGAGCTGGCTTACAGGACACTCGTGGAGTGGGGGCTAGTGATCTTCGGTGCAGGTGGTGCTGGAGGCTAAGGCTACTCGGAGCCCAAAGCACGACTTCTTGGGAGACCCAGAAGAGGATGCACTTGCAAGTGTGCTCGGTGTCTAGGGGTCATGGTCTCAAGTCACCCACGATAGCCACGGGCCTCAGCTTTGCTGGGGACTCAGGGTAGCCTCGGGGAAGTCTGAGAATCCACCTCTGGTGATGTGATGACTTCGGCGTCCGACGGGAGCTTCAGAAATGCGAACCGGACAGATGCTTCTTTGGTGCCTGCCAAGCAGGGAGTCACTCCTTGACCCCAAGGGAGATTCTTCAGTCCTCTAATCTTGTCGTAGAGCGTCGAAGGTCCAGGATTCAGTTTCAGAGTTTCATCCAGGTATAATCTAAAGTCCTAAGGACTGGGTTCCTACCTTTATTCTAAAAATAGGGGTTGGACTACTCTGTGGCCCCACCTATGGGTGGGTCAGGGCAGAGGGGTGGCTACACCCTTTCCCTTTGTCCAGTTTGCGCCAAAGCAGGGGCTGCAAGCCCCTGATCCGGTTTGAACTGGGGTATGCACAGGGACACCAAATGTGCCCCCAGTGCAGGACTTCAAAGCACCCGAAAGTGCTCCCGCCCAGCCCCAATACACATTATCCTGTCTGGGGAGGTGGTCACACCTCCCTGGGACAGGAAACCTATTGTCCAGGCCTCCCCTGCCGGAGTTTCGTCCAGCAGCAGGAGGCCAGACTCGTGTCTGTGGCAGCAGCATCCATTTTGTGATGCCAGGGCTCTGGAAAGAAGTTACCGGGTTAGTCAGAGTTAACATGTCTTTACCTCTAGAAGGGTGGAATGCTACCCCCGCCGCCAGGATTGGCGGGGGGTAGTATTCCAAGATGTTTGACACCAAACACGACATGTTTAGGTGCAGCCATTCCAAAGTTAGCATTTTACCGCGAGGATATAATGCGCTTAAGAGTATATGGTCAGGCTGCACTACAAACAGCATCAGAGATGGTCTCCGAACGCTGCAGAGGGGCCCTGCTCATGCAGGGGCACCCTCTCACATAGGAACCACGCACTCTGCCTTTAGGATTGATAAGGCCTGCCTTAGGAGTGACTTATAGGTTTATATGTGTGTATGTATTTAGTGATATAGGTAACCTATATCACAGTAAGGAGTGCATGCACCACCTTACCCAGGCTGCAGTAGCAGACCTGTGGTGTCAGTTTGGATGGCCTTCCAGGGGTGGCATAATACATGCTGCAGCCCCTAGCAGGCCTCTGAGGTACCTATGCCCTTGGTACATAGTATACCATATACTAGGGACTTATAAGGGCACTCCAGATTCCAATCAGAGATGTGCCTAAGGCACATGGAAACCTTTTACAGAGAAAGCAGATAGACTGGGGCCCTGAATAGCAGGATCCCAGTCCAACTAAGTCATAAACCAGCAAAACACCATAAAAAAGTGGGGGCAACCATATAGTCAGATTCCACCTTCCTACATAACCCCCCAAACAAAAGGAGATAAGGCTAACCTTGGCCAGTTGAGCCTTCATTGACTAAGTGGTCATATAAGGAAGCACCTGCTCTAGCATGGTTGCCCCCTGTCTTATGGTCCACTAAGCAATCCCTCACCCTAAGGGTATGAGAGGGTCTCCACCATGGGGAATCACTACCTGTGGTGTGCTTAGGTAAAGTACAAGCCTGGTGAGGTGGCTGAGTAGGGAAGTGAGGCCCCAGGAATGTTCGCCTCAGTTTCCTCAGATCACTGGTCACCATGTATGCCTGTCTTTCCATGACTGAGTTGCACTTTGCTCTAAAGGTCAACCTTTGGCTGCCTACAGCTGGGGGTTGGGTCCCTTTGGATGGACTACTGGAGGGACAGGGCAGGTTTGGAACCTTCAGGTCCCAGGTTTGCCCTTGCCTACCAGAGTCCTTCTGGGGGAGGTCCCTACATAAAGGCATGGGGGATCCCTCAGTGTGTAGAGGAGTTTTCACCTGGCTAGGGCTACTAGACTGGGTGCCCCTAATCTGCTGATGGGGGGTTCCTCTGGACAGGGGGCCCTGGGGGGTCCACTGACCTCCCTGACCTCTGCAGCCCTGGGCTGGCTGAGGCAGGGTAGAGAGGGGCAGGTTACCTGCTCCAGACTGGGTACCACCTTGGAAGGGTCCTCTGCCATCAGGGGTGTGGCCAGGCCAGGCCTGACTACCTCTGGGGCAGTTCCTTCACTAGGGGTAGGGTCAGTTCCCTGAGGAGGCTGACCCTGACCTACTGTCTGGAGGGAAGAAGACTTTTCTTCAACCCTTGTGCTCTCTTTTGGGGGAGAGTGGGCCATTCTTTCAGGCTCCATCTCTCCAAATTCTTGGGCTGGGGCTGTGGCCATTACAGCCCCACTAACCTTTACAGGGACGCCCAGCATCCTAAGATGGGTTTGGTGTTCAACTTCAGCCCAGGCTGAAATTTCCAGATCATTGCCCATCAGGCAATCTACAGGTAGGGTTGGGGACACTGCCACTCTCTTTGGGCCTGTGACCCCCTCCCAGCTGAGATTGACTATTGCCATGGGGTGATCTGTTCTGACACCATCAATGTTGGTCACCTGGTATTTAAACTCAGGTAAAAGCTGGTGAGGGGGACTAGTTTCCCTGCCACCATGGTGACACTAGCCCCTGTGTCCCTAAATGCCACAGCTTTCTGACCATTAATTATTGGCTCCAATCTGTACCTGCCCAATGCTATGGGACCCATGGTAAAGGTGGCAAATCCTATACCACCATCAGAGTCAGAGGAGTCTGTTGAGGGGTCCCTGTCTAAACTAGGGCCCACCTCTGTTCCTCTTGCAAAAGCACCTAACTTTTTGTGTGCACTACTCCCAACTGGAGGATTACTACTGGTAGTACCAGGAGGGGTGGTAGTAGTTGTGGGAGGAACATTTTCTTTATTGCCAATCCTGGGGCAACTGGGATCAGTTTTCCAGTGCCCAGGCTTTTTACAGACATGGCAATATGGTTTCTTTTCAGGAGAGGAAGGAGTTTGGGACCCACCCCCAGAAGAGGAATTTTGGGGCCCTGTAGGGGACTTATCCTTAGATTTATCCCCACCTTTCTCTTGGGACTTAGTAGAATCTTTCTTCTGGTCACCACCCTGATTTCTAGTTTTTACTCTGGTTCTGACCCATTTGTCTGCCTTCTTTCCCAATTCTTGGGGAGAGGTCAGATCAGAGTCCACCAGATACTGGTGCAAAAGCTGGTTTTGACAATTATTAAGGATCTGCTCCTTCATAATCAAATTGTACAATCCTAAAAAGTCATGCACTTTGTTGCCATGTATCCAACCCTCCAGAGCCTTTGTAGCACAATCTACAAAATCAACCCAGTCTTGAGTCTGAGCTTTTGGGTGTCTCTGAACTTCAACCTATACTGTTCAGTGGTTAGGCCAAACCCATCTATCAGAGCACTCTTCAAGACTGTGTAATTGTCAGCATCCTCTTCTCTTACAGTGAGGAGCTTGTCTCTACCTTTGTCTGCAAAGGAGAGCCACAAGATTGCTGCCCACTGCCTCTGGGGGACCTTCTGAACTTTACAGGCCCTCTCCAGTGCAGTTATCCATTTGTGGATGTCATCCCCACTCTGGTAGGGAGGGACAATCTTGTTTAGGTTTCTATGGTCATAAGACCTGTCCCTATCTCTAGGGATATTGCTGCCACCATGGGACTCTAGTCCTAACTTTCTTCTCTCTCTGAGGAGATCTAGGGATTCCCTATCTAAAGCCAATTGCTTTTTTCTGATTTCCAGCTGAGTTTCCTCATACTGGACCAGTCTGGTTCTCCTCTCATGAGAGGATTCCCTCCTGTGAGATGAGACAGAGCTCCCTATAGAGATGCCAGAGTGGTTAGACTCCTGAGAAGGAGATCTAGACTTCCTGGGCACACTCTTAATCCTTCCTGGGGGGACAAAGAGGGCATCATCTTGATCATCCTCATCATCATCCACAGGAGGGATTTGGTTTTCCAGGTCAGGGTCATTGTCACCCTCCTGGCCAGTTTCAGAGGGGGGCTGGGGGTATTGGTACCCCTAGCGTCCTCCTCTTCTCCTGCCCCACCCTCAGCTCCTACCCCTTCAGTCCCTACAGGCTTACTAAGGTCATAAGCCACCAACAACTCCTTGAGGTGTTGGGTGGTGGGACTTTGGCCTGTCCTTATTTTTCTCAAGTTACATAAAGCTCTCAATTCCAAGAATGGGAGTGTATCATACTTGGAGGGTGGAAGCTCAATGGCTTCCTGCAAGGATTCTTTGGATCCTGCCCTTAAAGACATTACTAGTGTGGTGTGGTGTATGCACTACCTACTCTAGTGTGGCCTACTAAACTCTCTTGAGTTGTAGAAAGGGTTGTGCTATCCCTTAACACACAACTCTAAGTTCAGTAGAACTTACTGTTATTCTAAGCTTAAATTATATGTACCTTAGGTACCTTTAGTGGTTTTCAGTTGATCAATTCAATTGAGATTATCTGGTAAAACAATAGCAAGCTGGAATCCCACACGCTGCACACCAATGTGAGAAGTTGGCCTGGCATATGCTGTCCACTAATTATAGTGGGCACCTTGCACCAGTCCAAACAACCCCTTATTGGAGATAGGTTAAAGACAACCTTATTGAAAGCTATCCTAGTGGTAGCTATGGAGAGCAGCCTTCAGGCTAAGTCTTGGAGGAATGTAAAGCAGCTTGTTTTACCAGTCTATAATCTCTTGAGTGACCAAATGAAAGAGCACCACACCAGGTATATATTCAAAATATATGTATTTATTACTAAACACACCCCTCTAGTCTCTTTATGAGGCTAGAGTTCGAAGTAGATAAGTTATAAGATATTAAATCACAGTAATAGCACAAATACACGTTTGGGCCCTAGGGGCGTACCAAACCATATACCAATAAAATGGTATGCGAACCACGACAGAACTAGGCACTAGGCCTAGAGCCTCTAGAAGTGCTTGGACCACAAGGAACCACCCAAGGTAGTGACACAGGGGACCCACGGGAGACACGTGCAGTGTAAATACACAACCGCGATACGCCGTTGACTTCTATGGAGAAAGTCGTGATCGGGAAATTAGAGAAAGGGACACTTAAAAGAGGACTAGGACAAAACCCTTTGAGATCTAGGACTTTGAAGAGTCTCTACCCACGGGAGCACCGGAGTACTCGTGTTACCTCACCCAGGGAAGCCGGGTGCATAGGTGCCTTTCGGGGTCGGGTTTCGTCGTCGATTCGAATGGCGATCTGCTGCAAAGTGCTGCTGGCGGCCAAGAGAAAAGTGTCCGGGTGGATCCAAGAGTGGATCGGAGTTCTGAAGAACCTGAAAGCAGAGGGGACAGAGTCTGGGTCACTAGCCAGTGACCAGGAAGGCGATGGACAGATGCCCACCGATGTCGAGTGCTTCAGGTGCGTTGACGGTCGTCTTGACTCTTCAGCCACGAGGTCCAGGAGGCGTTGTCGGCGACCAGGAGCAGGATTCGGGCTGGTACACGATGTCGAGTGCTGAGGTGTTGGCGACCGGATTGGACCCAACAAGCCTTGGCAACGGCAAGTCTCGGTGAAGATGTAGATCGTCGATGGTGCAGACCAGCAAGGTCTGTGGAACTCACCCAGCGAGGGTAAGTGAGGGCAGGCCTGGAGCAACCAGGATGCCAAGTTAGAAAAGGATTGGCCTTCGTTAAGGGCTACTAGCCAACGGGCTAGCGACCGCAAAGGAGCCTTGTGACGCTGCACGTGGAGCTGGCTTACAGGACACTCGTGGATTGGGGGCCAGTGATCTTCGGTGCAGGTGGTGCTGGAGGCTAGGGCTACTCGGAGCCCAAAGCACGACTTCTTGGGAGACCCAGAAGAGGATGCACTTGCAAGTGTGCTCGGTGTCCAGGGGTCACAGTCTCAAGTCACCCACGATAGCCACGGGCCTCAGCTTTGCTGGGGACTCAGGGTAGCCTCGGGGAAGTCTGAGAATCCACCTCTGGTGATGCGATGACTTCGGCGTCCGACGGGAGCTTCAGAAATGCGAACCAGACAGATGCTTCTTTGGTGCCTGCCAAGCAGGGGAGTCACTCCTTGACCCCAAGGGAGATTCTTCAGTCCTCTAATCTTGTCGTAGAGCGTCGAAGGTCCAGGATTCAGTTTCAGAGTTTCGTCCAGGTATAATCTAAAGTCCTAAGGACTGGGTTCCTACCTTTATTCTAAAAATAGGGGTTGGACTACTCTGTGGCCCCACCTATGGGTGGGTCAGGGCAGAGGGGTGGCTACACCCCTTTCCCTTTGTCCAGTTCGCGCCAAAGCAGGGGCTGCAAGCCCCTGATCCGGTTTGAACTGGGGTATGCACTAGGGACACCAAATGTGCCCCCAGTGCAGGACTTCAAAGCACCCGAAAGTGCTCCCGCCCAGCCCCAATACACATTATCCTGTCTGGGGAGGTGGTCACACCTCCCTGGGACAGGAAACCTATTGTCCAGGCCTCCCCTGCCGGAGTTTCGTCCAGCAGCAGGAGGCCAGACTCGTGTCTGTGGCAGCAGCATCCATTTTGTGATGCCAGGGCTCTGGAAAGAAGTTACCGGGTTAGTCAGAGTTAACATGTCTTTCCCTCTAGAAGGGTGGAATGCTACCACCGCCGCCAGAATTGGCGGGGGGGGTAGTATTCCAAGATGTTTGACACCAAACACGACATGTTTAGGTGCAGCCATTCCAAAGTTAGCATTTTACCGCGAGGATATAATGCGCTTAAGAGTATATGGTCAGGCTGCACTACAAACAGCATCAGAGATGGTCTCCGAACGCTGCAGAGGGGCCCTGCTCATGCAGGGGCACCCTCTCACATAGGAACCACGCACTCTGCCTTTAGGATTGATAAGGCCTGCCTTAGGAGTGACTTATAGGTTTATATGTGTGTATGTATTTAGTGATATAGGTAACCTATATCACAGTAAGGAGTGCATGCACCACCTTACCCAGGCTGCAGTAGCAGACCTGTGGTGTCAGTTTGGATGGCCTTCCAGGGGTGGCATAATACATGCTGCAGCCCCTAGCAGGCCTCTGAGGTACTTATGCCCTTGGTACATAGTATACCATATACTAGGGACTTATAAGGGCACTCAGATTCCAATCAGAGATGTGCCTAAGGCACATGGAAACCTTTTACAGAGAAAGCAGATAGACTGGGGCCCTGAATAGCAGGATCCCAGTCCAACTAAGTCATAAACCAGCAAAACACCATAAAAAAAGTGGGGGCAACCATATAGTCAGATTCCACCTTCCTACAGCAGAGATAACTGGTTTCGACATTTCCTGTGCATCTGAGCTACTGATAGGCTGTTGCAAAATTGTGCCTTTTTTATTTAGTTGTATTTTTTTTATATTATTAAATGCTTAATAGCGACTCTTACAGCTGTTTTTTCACCTCAGCCTTCAAAGTTAGCATTACCAACTGCATGAAGACCAACTCTTTCAATCGAATTCTAACAAAACTGAGGTGCTTGTGACTGAAGTCCCTCTACAGCAGAGGTCTTCAAACTTTTTGATGCCGAGACAACCCGGGCAAAAAACTTTGGCGCAAGGACCCCCTCCTGACAAACATTTCTAGAAACTGGTACTCCTCATCATTGATAACCACAAACACTCCCAATTATAGCGACAAATCATTTTTACAGTGGATAAATAATATTAAACAGTGTATTGTGTAAGTTTATGTCTTTCACTGTCAGGTAGCTACACATAAAATAACGGGAAGCTTAAATGAAAAATAAATGTAAATAGTTGTTACTCAGTGGGAAAGGCACAATAGTACATTATGAAACCTCTATTAGTTAATACACTGAAGAGGTCTGTGTGTAACCAGAGAGCCACAGAATTATATCTTGGTTTTTGCAGTGGAGAATAGTGACGTATATTTTTAGTGCTACGAGGTCACAGCCTGTGACACAAAGCACTGTGAATATGTAGGTCATTATTTAATACTTGCATTAAACACGGTATAAGCTGGATTGCTACAAAATGCGCCAAATGTTTTACGATGAAATGATGCTTCCAAAATATAGTAATACCCAGACTGTACCTAATGCAATTTCTTTTACATAACTGTCCCTTCAACAACTCCTCAGGGGTAGTAAACACTACGTAAGCTTCACACTTCACAGCTCAGTTGTTAACTCTTTGCACTACCGCTCAAAAAGAATAAATCTGTTATCACAGAGCTTCGAGTGATTCGATCAATAAAAGCCAGTCCTGGCTCCCAAGAATCCTTTACATTTGCAGATTACCCCTTACATTTGCAGATTACCCCTTACATATGCAGATTAATATGTGGCGCACATTTGCATTTCTTTCAGGCAAGCAGGCACCCTGGCAGGAAGACTTGTTTGGCTGTCTGCCCGGGTTTCACAGCACAGGTCACTCCCTGAATGACACTCTAGCTCAGAGGTCTTCAATCTGTGGGGCGCGACCCCCAGGGGGGCCGTGGAGTCATGGAAGGGGGGGCGCGCATTCCCCAGCTTTATTGTCGGCACACACGGACATCCCGCGTATGTCTACTCCATGACCTTCAGCAGTGTCTTTGAATCTTGCCGTGTCTGCACGCATACGGGACAGAGAATCAGTTCTAAAATTATTTTAATGGACCTTTTTATCTCTTCATAAAAAATAATTTTTCTTCACGTCTTTCCTTCCTACAGCTGCCTGTGACAGTGTGAAATATCTGTACACTGCCCATTCCTTGAGCACTAGGTTCACCGGCCCTTTAGACAGAAGTGTAGATGTCCAACCAAGCGAGGGTGTGCATTCCATGGTGTAGTGCCTGAGAGCTTGTTTATGAACGTGGGTGTTCACCCCTGGCCCTCATGTTTACATGCTTAAATTACTCACAGGTGGCACCTCCACATCTGTAACTTAGGCATTTTTGCCTTTGTGGACTCATATTGCCAGGTGTGGCCTGAGGCTTTTTTCACACTTAAGGTACCTTGTGAGTCGAAACAACCAGATGGTGTTGTCAGACGCTGGTATCCTCTGGGCCTGGCAATGTCAAGTGTGGACTCATTTTGCAAGTGGTGTGGTTTGGGCAAGCTTGATGTCATGTTTATTTTTCGTTTATGAATATCGAGGACTGAACTGCTCCGCATCTTGGCGGTGGAATACAAGAGCTGTGAAACCGGGCATCCCCAGGCAGGTTTCGCTATCAGCCGGGATTTCACCCAGAGGTCAAAGTGGTCGGATCGGAGGGGGACGGCGTGCCCAGACTTTTTGTGATGTAAGAAAAAATGTTCCTCTACTTTTAGTAATAAGACAACAGTCCTAGGGTGGTTAATTTTGATAGTTTAAATGCTTCAGCTAGAGCAGAGGTCTTCAAACTTTTTGATGCCGAGACCCCCCGGTCAAAAAACTTTGGCGCAAGGACCCCCTCCTGACAAACATTTCTAGAAACTGGTACTCCTCATCATTGATAACCACAAACACTCCCAATTATAGCGACAAATCATTTTTACAGTGGATAAATAATATTAAACAGTGTATTGTGTAAGTTTATGTCTTTCACTGTCAGGTAGCTACACATAAAATAACGGGAAGCTTAAATGAAAAATAAATGTAAATAGTTGTTACTCAGTGGGAAAGGCACAATAGTACATTATGAAACCTCTATTAGTTAATACACTGAAGAGGTCTGTGTGTAACCAGAGAGCCACAGAATTATATCTTGGTTTTTGCAGTGGAGAATAGTGACGTATATTTTTAGTGCTACGAGGTCACAGCCTGTGACACAAAGCACTGTGAATATGTAGGTCATTATTTAATACTTGCATTAAACACGGTATAAGCTGGATTGCTACAAAATGCGCCAAATGTTTTACGATGAAATGATGCTTCCAAAATATAGTAATACCCAGACTGTACGTAATGCAATTTCTTTTACATAACTGTCCCTTCAACAACTCCTCAGGGGTAGTAAACACTACGTAAACTTCACACTTCACAGCTCAGTTGTTAACTCTTTGCACTACCACTCAAAAAGAATAAATCTGTTATCACAGAGCTTCGAGTGATTCGATCAATAAAAGCCAGTCCTGGCTCCCAAGAATCCTTTACATTTGCAGATTACCCCTTACATTTGCAGATTACCCCTTACATTTGCAGATTAATATGTGGCGCACATTTGCATTTCTTTCAGGCAAGCAGGCACCCTGGCAGGAAGACTTGTTTGGCTGTCTGCCCGGGTTTCACAGCACAGGTCACTCCCTGAATGACACTCTAGCTGAAGCATTTAAACTATCGAAATTAACCATCCTAGGACTGTTGTCTTTTTACTAAAAGTAGAGGAACATTTTTTCATAAATCACAAAAAGTCTGGGCACGCCGTCCCCCTCCGATCCCGACCACTTTGACCTCTGGGTGAAACCCCGGCTGATGGGGAAACCTGCCTGGGGATGCCCGGTTTCACAGCTCTTGTATTCCACCGCCAAGATGCGGAGCGGTTCAGTCCTCGATATTCATAAACGAAAAATAAACATGACATCAAGCTTGCCCAAACCACACCACTTGCAAAATGAGTCCACACTTGACATTGCCAGGCCCAGAGGATACCAGCGTCTGACAACACCATCTGGTTGTTTCGACTCACAAGGTACCTTAAGTGTGAAAAAGCCTCAGGCCACACCTGGCAATATGAGTCCACAAAGGCAAAAATGCCTAAATTACAGATGTGGAGGTGCCACCTGTGAGTAATTTATGCATGTAAACATGAGGGCCAGGGGTGAACGCCCACGTTCATAAACAAGCTCGCAGGCACTACACCATGGAATGCACCCCCTCACTTGGTTGGACATCTACACTTCTGTCTCAAGGGCCGGTGAACCTAGTGCTCAAGGAATGGGCAGTGTACAGATATTTCACACTGTCACAGGCAGCTGTAGAAAGGAAAGACGTGAAGAAAAATTATTTTTTATGAAGAGATAAAAAGGTCCATTAAAATAATTTTAGAACTGATTCCCTGTCCCGTATGCGTGCAGACACGGCAAGATTCAAAGACACTGCTGAAGGTTATGGAGTAGACATACGCGGGATGTCCGTGTGTGCCGACAATAAAGCTGGGGAATGCGCGCCCCCCCTTCCATGACTCCACGGCCCCCCTGGGGGTCGCGCCCCACAGATTGAAGACCTCTGCTCTACAGTCTCAACCGTGGCTGGTGGACATGATGTTGCACCCACCCTGGTGGCATTTCTATGCAAACTAGTATCAATCTTTGACACTGACTTGCACCTTAGATGGCACGTGAACTAAGTAGATGCCACCTGTTTTAGGTATACGTTGGTAAACGCATTAGGTTTCGCCTACGTTCCTTGTATATGTTTAAGAGGCATGCTTGGAAAAGGCTTTGGCAAGTGCAATATAAACAGTAGTTTAAAACACGTACAATGTAATTACCAAGACTAACTGAAAATACTTCAGAAACATCAGCGTGTCGGGATTCCAGCTTGCCGAATGTGGAATAAAATAATTTGGACTGACATTAACATCCTTCCCAAAATCCCAATACATTCATGGATCATGTGATCTCAATAATCCAGCACCGCTTATTCTGCAGCAAAGTTACTCTGAGCTGGTTCCAATAAACACCACTGAACAGTTGTGACACACTGAAAGACTGAATTATAGAACATATGCGACATTACTCTGAAACCGGTGAAAGATATAAAATATACAAAATGTCAACAACAAACGCGCATATATTAGTGGCGCGAAGACCGAGTTCCATAAACACATGCCAAAAATCTATAGACGCCAAGGCAAAGGTGCTGTTTTAAGACTTGAAATGTGCTGCATTATACCACATAATTTGCCTTTTCTTGCCACCAAAAACTATCACATTGTCACTTCTGCCACATCTTATGCCCACACGTTTCGTCCGTCTATCAACTTAGCAGCACAACATTGGAATGTCTTTTTTTGTCTCAAGTGCGGTCAGCAAAACATTGACGCTCCATCTTGTATTATGCAAGTTCTGTTTGTCAACATTTCTCAGCTTGTTGAGAAATACTATGCACAAGACAGCTTAAGGATTTCTGGTTAACTTATTTCAAAATAAAACGAACGAAAATGCATTTCTCTTACCAAGTACACACGCATTTATTTAGCTTGTGCAGAATACTAAAATATCTAATCCAGCTAAACAAAGCATCCCAGGTTCTGCTAGCTTTCATTACATGTCATGGACGCTTCTGCAGCTTGCTATATATATTTTGACATAAAAGTCGTACAAATGCTTTTTGCCACCGTATCACAAAAACAAAGACAGCTGAACTTTGACGCTTGACAGCAAAACCCACATAAAATGGTCGTGCGTGAGCTACACATGCACAAACTAGGGGCTAACCTTTTTAGGTCGAGCCTAGAATCAGCGCGCATGTGCTACTCTGCGAGACTTGTTGTACTGGAGTATGGAATACAAGCCCCCCCCACTCTCCGCCCATATTTGTCATTGGCTTGTGTCATTGTCCTTCGTAAATGCTGGCTTCTGATTCCTTAACCCCTTCGCTGCTAGGCCTTTTCCCCCCTGTGCTAAGCCTTTTTTGGCTATTTGGGGTAGTGCGCGCTTAGGCCCCTGTAACTTTTTGACCACATAAGGTATCCACGCCAAATTTGCGTCCTTTTTTTCCAACATCATGGGCATTGTAAAGGTACCCAGGGTTTGTGGATTCCCCTGGAGGGTCCCAGAAATTAGCCAAAATACAGCTAAATTTTGGGGTTTTTGGGAAAAATGCGAAAAAAGGGCTGCAAATGAAAGCGTCTGGGTTTTTCCCTGCAAATGGTATCAAAAAGGGTTTGTGGGGCTGAAATCACAATTTTCCCAGCTTTTAGGGAATGACAGACTTTTGTCAGAAAACCAACATTTTTACACAGTTTTGGCATTTTTCTGGGACATAGCCTATTTTTGCTATTTTTTGTGTTTTCAACCTCCTTCCAGTTAATGGTAGAAATGGGTATGAAAGCAATAATGGATCCTAGACAGCTATACATTTTAGAAAAGTAGACAAAATTCTGAATTCAGCAAGGGGTCATTTGTGTAGATCCATCAAGGTTTCTTTATAGAAACTAACAGTTAAATATAGGAAAAATTGAAAATTAGTTGAAAAAAACAGCCTTTTGTGTCAACGTTTTCACCTGTAACTTCTTCTAATTATGACAGCTCTTTGAAAGCAATATACCGTTACATCCGCTGGACCTTACTGGTTGTGGGGATATATAGGACTTGTAGGTTCACCAAGAACCCGACGAACCGGAGGTGTGGCCAAGCGCGGATCGAAGATGGCCGCGTAGTGATGTAGCTCCGCCGAGTGTCCCTGCCCCACGTCTATCCTGCGGACACATCCGTGACGCCAGTTGACACCCCCCGAGAGCGGAGTGCTAACGGTCCCCGGCCCGCCTGTCCCGGCGCATCGAGCGGCCCCAACAGGGGAGATAACAGCACCGGAGTGTTGCGGCCTGCGGGAGATCTGAGCGCCGGGGCCCACAGTGAACGGCGGCGCCGGAGGGGAGTCCCGACCTGAGTGGCGGAGGTGACGCCGTGCGAGATCGAGGGGGGCTGCGGGGAGACAGTCGATACCAGCAGCGGAGGAGGTGACTGCCCCCGGGCCCTGAAGCTGACAAAGCTCCCCCGCATTGACCGCTGGGTGAGGCGCGCCGGCCGGGAGCAGAGGAATGGCGGCGATGCGCTCCGACTGAGGGGAACCCCTCACGTTTACCCTGCGGACACATCCGGGACGCCAGTCGACACCCCCCGAAAGCGGAGTGCTAGCGGTCCCCAGCCCGCTTGTTCCGGCGCATCGAGCAGCCCCAACAGGGGAGATAACAGCACCGGAGTGTTACGGCCTGCGGGAACTCTGAGCGCCGGGGCCCACAGTGAACGGCGGCACCGACGGGGAGTCCCGACCTGAGTGGCGGAGGTGACGCCGTGCGAGATCGAGGCGGGGCTACGGGGGGACAGTCGATACCGGCGGCGGAGGTGGTGACTGCCCCTGGGCCCTGAAGCTGACAAAGCTCCCCCGCATTGACCGCTGGGCCGGGAACGGAGTAATGGCGGCGATGCGCTCCGAGTGAGGGGAACCCCCCTATCGCCTGTGATCCCGGGGCCGGAATACGCTGCACACAGGTACCGTAGCGGCGTTTGGTTACCCCCCCAGGACTTGCTCTCAGACCCCTGGGGCTTGCGCCATAGCTGCCGGTGTCCTACCTGTTAAACCTTACTGGTGGGCACCGTGTGGTTGGTGCCTCTGCCTGCTTTCAATATCCCAGTAGGCTGAGTGCGATGGCAGCCGCCGGTGATCGCAGGGGGACCGGGTCCCGTGGGGCGAAACAGGTGCAGACTAACAAACTGGACAGATACACAGTCACTAAGGACCCTCAGCGGAGCCGACTGTCTGCAGAGACTAATCAAGGACACCCAGGGGACGAGGAACAAGAGCTATCTCTCGCGGATGTCATGGGGGCGATTGCTGGAGTTAAGACTTCTCTCGAGCACAAAATGGATACCATGGCGATTGACATTAACCTTATTAGGTCCGACCTGGGGAAACTTAACGAAAAAGTCAAGCAGGTTGAGATAACGACGACCAGTCTCGTTGGGGATGTCACACAATTACAAAGAGAGATGCACGAACTCCAGGACTCACACAAGTACATGGACCTCAAGCTGGATGATTATGAAGGTCGGCTCCGGCGCAATAATCTCCGCATCCTAGGAGTGCCGGAAAAAGCGGAGGGGCAATCCCCGGACCTATTTGTCGAGGACCTTATTCTTAAACACCTGCAGCCCAAAGGCCTCAGCAAATTTTTTGTTATTGAACGCGCTCACAGGGTCCCGGGCGGCCGTCCCAAACCGGGCGCTCCCCCGCGGCCCATGCTGGCTCGGGTCCTGAACTATCGGGACAGAGACACTATTCTTCAGAACTCTAGAGCGGGGGCACCCCTCCGATACGAAAATGCTGCCATTTCCTTCTTCCCGGACTTCACACAGAGAGTACAAAAGCAAAGGCGGTCTTTCCTCACTGTGAAGCGTGGCCTGAGAGAGAGGGGTCTGAAGTACTCACTGCTGTTCCCGGCGCGTCTCCGGGTGGAGGCCGAGGGACGGGCATGGTTTTTCGACGAGCCCGAGGCAGTGGCAGAGTGGATCGAGCATCGCGGAGCAAAGGGCCGGGCGGATCAAGGCGCTGGGACACAGGCGGACATTTCACCGATTTGAAGTAGATCTCTGAGGATTGCAGCGTTGAACTACGTAACGGGGTCATTGATGTGAGATGGGCTGGGGTGGGCGGGATATCTGCGCTTTATTATGGGGACTGGTGATGACATATATGTTTCTTGACTTTTACCTGCCAGGGGTGTTACACTCGGCCTGGTTAGGGGTGGGGACATGGAGCTCACTTTTCCCCCTTCTTTTCTTTCTCTGAATTTCTTTCTAGGGCGACAGGCACTCTGCAAGTTTTCGATGGGCAGTTTTAAGCCTAGAGTGCAGGGCAGCGGGGTGGGGGTTGTTGGGGTGGGGCAATTTGTTTTTCTGTTTTTTGTTATAATTGTTTTATTGGTGCAATGGCTATATACAACTGCGATAGAGTTGCTGACAGAGTACAAGCCCGGAATTGCGGGATCTATTTTCTGAAGTACAGGCATGATGGGGGATAAAAATGTAAAAATTATGAGCTGGAATGTTAACGGGTTAGGGGACAAAATCAAACGAAGTGTCGTACTTCAATACATCAGGAGGCACTCACCCGATGTGGTCTTACTCCAGGAGACACATCTGGTTGGGAATCTATGTAAGGCAATGCACAGAGGGGGTATAAACTGATTGCCCACTCTGGTTTCACCTCGGGTTCCAGGGGTGTGGGTATTATGACTCGGAACAACTTCCCCCTGGCGGTTAGCGCCACATGGGGCGATGATAGAGGCAGATACGTCGGTGTTTCCGGGATGTGGGAGGGCCGGCTCATTACCTTTATGTCTGTCTATGTTCCCCCAGGCCTACAGGGCACAACGTTTGCTGATTTGGGCGCAGCCCTGCTCGCCCTTCCGGATGGGCTCCTGGTCCTGGGAGGAGACTTCAATGCAGTGGTTTCGGGTACGTTAGATAGATATCCCCCTCGAGAGATAGTACAGTCTGCCCGATGGTTGCCTGATTTCCTTGAGGCGATGGGACTGGTGGATGGCTGGAGAGTGTACCACCCGGGCCAGGTGCAACACACCTTCCACTCCGGGGCACACAACAGTCTTTCCCGTTTAGATTACTGCCTGGTACCAGCTGCGCAAGCGACATATATACACGACATCAAACACTTAGCTAGAGGTATCTCGGACCACTCCCCTGTCTGGGTTCATCTGTCAGTAGGTGTGGGCGGAGTGGGAAGATTGGCCCCAATTAACCCTTGGTACTTACGTAACCCCAAGATCCGTCAGGAGCTTATCAAAGCTATTGACGACTATTTTTCCGACAATGTGGGATCGGTGCCCTCTTCCAGGACCTTGTGGGAAGCATTCAAGGCAGTAATCCGGGGACAAGCCCTGTCTTTAATATCTAGCTCTAAGAGAGACAAGCAAAAGGAGGTCCTCGAACTTGAGACAGACATATATAATCTAGAAAGGGAACTGGAATCTGGGGTTACGCCGGAGAAGATCCACTTGCTGAGTATGAAGCAGCACGACTATAAAGCGGTGGTTTCGGATAGGGCCAGGGCCCTGAGTAGAGAGCAGCAGGGCAGGCTTTATGACCAGGGAGATAAGGCCGGGAAGCTCATAGCGTGGCTGGACAAGAAAGAGTGGGCGAGTCGGCTGGTCCCGGAGCTCAATGTACAGGGAGGCGATTCGGTCACGGAACCACAGGAAATAGCGGACAGGTTTGCTGATCATTTCCAATCGATCTATACGGCGGTCTCCCCTCACACTGAAGCAGACTCTCAAGAGCTGTTGAGGGATATTAAGCTTCCCTGCCTCTCCCGTGAGGATCGAGACTATATGGATAGCCCCCTTACAGCCGATGAAACCGCGCAAGCGATCCGTTCCTTGAACTCTGGGAAAGCTTTGGGCCCGAATGGACTTCCCATCGAGCTCTACAAGTTGAGACCAGATAAACTAGCCCCATACTTGAACGCTATGTTTCTGGAATCTAGGGAGGCGGGAATGCTGCCCCGAGAACAACGAATGGCTACTATTGTCACCATCCACAAGGAAGGAAAGGATAAGGCGGAATGTGCCTCATATAGGCCCATCTCTCTTTTAAATGCCGAACCCAAGATTTTAGCCAAGCTCTTAGCCAACCGCTTGGTGAAGGTGATTGGAGGCCTGGTGCATCCAGATCAGACCGGGTTTATGCCTCATAGAAATACAGCTTTGAATCTCCGTAGAGTGCATGGGGTGATAGATAGGGCTGGCACCCTTCGTGAGCCGGCGGTAATTGTGTCTCTGGACGCGACAATGGCCTTCGACACTATCGAATGGCCATACCTATGGGCAGTTATGGTAAAGCTGGGATTTGGGCCGGAATACATTCAGTGGGTGCGTCTCATATACTCTGAACCTCTGGCTCAGGTGGTGGTGAACAACAAGGTGTCAGCCTCGTTCTCGCTCAGTCGGGGAACTCGACAGGGTTGCCCTCTGTCCCCCCCTTCTTTTCTCTTTGGCCTTGGAACCCCTGGCCGCATGGATACGCTGGGATCCAAGGATAAGGGGTCTGCGGTGGTCCCCCGGATGGGAGGACCGTATATCTTTATACGCGGATGACATTTTACTTTATTTAGCCTCCCCTAGGAGCTCGCTTGTAGTGGTGATGGATATCCTCGCAGTCTTCGGTCGATTCTCTGGACTTTCTATTAATTGGGGAAAATCCCTATTATTTGTACTAAGGGGAGACCCTCCTGTCCCTCCCCGGAACTGTCCAATACAAACGAATTCGGTTGGATTCAAATATTTGGGGATATACATTTCACTGGACCCCTCGGTTCGCTATGCCCAAAACCTTCTTCCTCCTCTTCGCAGACTTAAGAGTGATATTAATAACTGGAAGACACTCCCTATCTCACTCCTGGGTAGAGCCACTCTGTTTAAGATGATGGCCTTGCCGCGATTCTTATACGCCCTACAAAATACCTTAGATGTAGTCC
The DNA here is from genome assembly GCA_963921515.1 of Calotriton arnoldi. Taxonomy (NCBI): domain Eukaryota; kingdom Metazoa; phylum Chordata; class Amphibia; order Caudata; family Salamandridae; genus Calotriton; species Calotriton arnoldi. Next base: position 67,785 of record CAWUFW010012823.1, read on the forward strand.
CAGCACGTTACTTTCGGGAGGTGGAGGGCCTGCAAAGAGACCTATTATGGGACGGCAGGCCTCGGATCGCATTGAGCAAACTAACGTTGTCTTGGTATGATGGAGGCATCAGTCTCCCTGATGTCAAGAAATACTATTGGGCTTCCCAACTGGCAGCTATTAATCATGGCACATATGGCTGTGTGGATGACCCGGGCTACACCATGGACAGATGGCTCCTTCCGGGGGGCACTTATGGTAGGGCGTTATACTCCCGACCTAACCGGTTCAAACTAACTGGCCCCACGAAGCACTCAGTGCAAATTTGGCATGACGCCACTAATTATCTTGGATGGAGACACAAACTCACATTGGCTACCCCTCTTTGGGACTCGGAGAAGTTGGGCGACCTGTGGAAGACAAGGGGCTTCGATAGGTGGGACCTTATTGGGATCTCGGCTGTTAAGGATGTCTGGGGAAGAGGGGAGCCCAAACCCTTCAGCACGCTTCAGGGCGAATATAAATTGGCGGATACCGAATTTTTTCGATATTTACAGGTCTCACACTCAATTCAGTCTTTATGGCCAAAAGGGGCGGATCCCCCGGAGGTCTCCCCTTTGGAGGACAGAATCTTAGATGGTCATCTCCCTGACAAAACGATATCCTTAATTTATAAAAAACTAATTAATCACATGACAAACCCCCTCCGGACACTGCGAGATAGGTGGGCGCAAGATGGGATAGAACTGGACGACGAAGAATGGCAAACAGCAGTATCCTCCCCCAAAGAGGTGGCTATCCCGGCACGTTTGCGACTGGTTCAGCTGAAGATCCTCCACAGGATCTACATAACGGGCCCCAGATTAATACACATGGGGTGGTCGGAGACAGGGGAATGCAGGCGACGCTGTGGCCAGATCGGAACGTTTATGCACATCATTTGGGAATGCACACATGTCAATTCTTATTGGCGTCAAGTACACGACACGATCAACCAGGTAATGAGAATCTCCCTTCGTCCCGAGGCTAGACGATGCCTCCTTAATATCTGGGAGCCAACAGACCTGGACACTTCTCAGACACAATGGGTCACTCTGGGGCTCATGCTGGCGAAGAGAAACATTGCTCAACTCTGGGGGGCGGCACACACACCTACGCTGGAGGCCTGGGAAAGAAACCTTGATTGGTGCATGTTTAGGGAAAAGACGGTGTATTTGGCAAGGGGGTGCCCAAGGAAGTGGAGTCGAGTCTGGAATCCGTGGAATTTGTATAGAGGAGAGATTTGTACGCCACCTTGTAATGTTGATTATGATGATCCTCTTCCCTAATGATGTTCCTCACATGTGTACTGTCTGTTTATTCCCCCATACATGCGTACTGAGTAAAGTAAACTACCTGGTCTCTTGTACTGTACCATTCACCAGCAACTGTTTAATAAAAAGAATTGTTAAAAAAAAAGAACCCGACGAACCCAGAGCCAACAACTGAGCAGCGTCTTGCAATGGTTTTTTATTATGTACCGGGTATATAGCAATTATTGTGGGAAAATGTATACATGGAAAAATCGGTATGAAAGACACCTATGTATTTCTGAAATGGGAACAAAATATAGAGTTTAGAAACAGTAGATATTTGCACATTTCCGAAATTGGGAATACTCATACTAGCATGAGAATTAACGGTCATTTTTTAAAATTACTTCTTTTTTACACAATGTCTTTCATTTGGAAGGCAGAATGCATCGAAAGTCAATAGGTAATAACAGTTGCTTTACAAATCTGAATTACCCTAAGTCTCCCGATAAAAATGGTACCTCACTTGTGTGGGTAGGCATAGTGCCCACGACAGGAAATGGCTCAAAACCCAACGTGAACACACCACATTTTCACAATGAAAAATTACCCTTTTTTGCAAAGGGCCTAGCTGTAGTTTTTGAACCCTAGCTCTGCCGGCACCTAGGGAAACCTAGAAAACCTATACATTTTTGAAAACTAGACACCCAGGGGAATCCAGGATGGGGTGACTTGACTGGCTCCCACCAGGTTCTGTTACCCAGAATCCCTTGCAAACCTAAAAGATTGCTAAAAAAAACACATTTTCCTCACATTTCTGTGGTGGAAAGTTCTGGAATCTGCGTGGATCCACAAATTTCCACCCACCCCATGTTCCCCAAAGTCTTCCGAGAAAAATGGTACCTCACTTGTGTGGGTAGGCCTAGTGCCCGCAACAGGAAACGGCGCAAAACGCAACATGGACACACCCCAATTTCACAGTGAAAAATGACCCTTTTTTGACAAAGTGCCTAGCTGTAGTTTTTGAACCATAGCTCTGCCAGCACCTAGGGAAACCTAGCAAACCTATACATTTTTGAAAACTAGACACTCAGGGGAATCCAGGATGGGGTGACTTGACTGCCTCCCACCAGGTTCTGTTACCCAGAATCCCTTGCAAACCTAAAAGATTGATAAAAAAAACACATTTTCCTCACATTTCTGTGGTGGAAAGTTCTGGAATCTGCGTGGATCCACAAATTTCCACCCACCCCACGTTCCCCAAAGTCTTCCGAGAAAAATGGTACCTCACTTGTGTGGGTAGGCCTAGTGCCCGCGACAGGAAACGGCGCAAAACGCAACGTGGACACACCCCAATTTCACAGTGAAAAATGACCTTTTTTTGACAAAGTGCCTAGCTGTAGTTTTTGAACCCTAGCTCTACCAGCACCTATGGAAACCTAGCAAACCTATACATTTTTGGAAACTAGACACCCAGGGGAATCCAGGATGGGGTGACTTGACTGGCTCCCACCAGGTTCTGTTACCCAGAATCCCTTGCAAACCTAACAAATTGTCAAAAAATACACATTTCCCTCACATTTCTGTGGTGGAAAGTTCTGGAATCAGCGTGGATCCACAAATTTCTACCCACCCCGCGTTCCCCAAAGTCTTCCGAGAAAAATGATATCTCACTTGTGTGGGTCGGCCTAGTGCCCGCGACAGGAAACGGCGCAAAACGCAACGTGGACACACCTCAATTTCGCAGTGAAAAATGACCCTTTTTGACAAAGTGCCTAGCTGTAGTTTTTGAACCCTAGCTCTGCCAGCACCTATCGAAACCTAGCAAACCTATACATTTTTGAAAACTAGACACCCAGGGAATCCAGGATGGGGTGACTTGACTGGCTCCCACCAGGTTCTGTTACCCAGAATCCCTTGCAAACCTAACAAATTGTCAAAAAATACACATTTTCCTCACAATTCTGTGGTGGAAAGTTCTGGAATCTGCGTGGATCCACAAATTTCCACCCACCCCGCGTTCCCCAAAGTCTTCCGAGAAAAATGATACCTCACTTGTGTGGGTTGGCCTAGTGCCCGCGACAGGAAACGGCGCAAAACGCAACGTGGACACACCTCAATTTCGCAGTGAAAAATGACCCTTTTTGGCTAAGTGCCTAGCTGTAGTTTTTGAACCATAGCTCTGCCGGCACCTAGGGAAACCTTGCAAACCTATACATTTTTGAAAACTAGACACCCAGGGAAATCCAGGATGGGGTGACTTGACTGCCTCCCACCAGGTTCTGTTACCCAGAATCCCTTGCAAACCTAAAAATTATCAAAAAAACCTCATTTTCCCCACATTTCTGTGGTGGAAAGTTCTGGAATCTGCGTGGATCCACAAATTTCCACCCACCCCGCGTTCCCCAAAGTCTTTCGAGAAAAATGGTACCTCACTTGTGTGGTTGGGTCAAGGATTCGCGACAGGCAGGGGCCCAAAAGCTATTGAGGCGACATCAAAATTCCCTATCACAAACCAACCTGGTTTTGCATGGGGGGTCCCATGAGTTTTTGGCCCGGGGCTCGGCAGCCATCTAGGGAAACCTACCAAACCCACACATTTGTGGAAACTAGACACCTGGGGGAGTCCAGCGAGGTATGGCTTGCGTCGGTCCCCCATCATTCTCCTACGCAGAATCCCCTGCAAACCTCAAATTTCGCCGAACAATTCACTTTTTTCTCACATTTCTGTGGTGGAAAGTTCTGGAATCTGCGTAAATCCACAAATTTCCTCCCACCCAGCGTTCCCCCGGGTCTCCCGATAACAATGGTACCTCACTTGCATGGGTGGGTCAAGGACCCACGACAGGCAGGGGCCCAAAAGCTATTGAGGCGACATCAAAATTACCTATCACAAACCAACCTGGTTTTGCATGGGAGTCCCATGAGTTTTGGCCCGGGGCTCGGCAGCCATCTAGGGAAACCTACCTAACCCACACATTTCTGGAAACTAGACACCCGCGGGTGTCCAGCAAGGTATGGCTTGCGTGGGTCCCCCATCATTCTCCTACCCAGAATCCCCTGCAAACCTCGAATTTCGCCGAAAAATTCACTTTTTTCTCACATTTCTGTGGTGGAAAGTTCTGGAATCTGCGTGGATCCACAAATTTCCTCCCAACCAGCGTTCCCCCAGGTCTCCCGATAACAATGGTACCTCACTTGCATGGGTGGGTCAAGGACCCGCGACAGGCAAGGGCCCAAAAGCTATTGAGGCGACATCAAAATTACCTATCACAAACCAACCTGGTTTTGCATGGGGGTCCCATGAGTTTTGGCCCGGGCTCGGCAGCCATCTAGGGAAACCTACCTAACCCACACATTTCTGGAAACTAGACACCCGGGGAGTCCAGCAAGGTATGGCTTGCGTGGGTCCCCCATCATTCTCCTACCCAGAATCCCCTGCAAACCTCGAATTTGATACCTCACTTGTGTGGGTGTCCAAAGCAGAATTGGCTAAAAACGTATTTTTAAAAAAATGTAGCGCTTAGAATTCTCGGTGCTATACTATAAATCCCTATGTTTTGGGCTCTTCCTAGCCACAGGCCTTTGGCCCACCCACACAAGTGAGGTATCATTTTACTCGGGAGAACAAGGGGAACGCTGGGTGGTAGGACATTTGTGCCGGCACGGTGATTCCACACAAAAATATGTGGAAAATGTGTTTTTTTCAGCTAAATTTGAGGTTTGCATGGCATTCTGGGTAGGAAAACGTTGGGGGATCCACGCAAGCCATACCTCATTGGACTCCCCCGGGTGTCTAGATTTCAGAAATGTTTGGGTTTGGTACTTTCCCAAGATGGCCGTCGAGCCCGGGGCCAAAATCCCAGGTGCCCCCCCCCAAAACCAGGTAGTTTTGCTATAGGTAATTTTGAAGTCTCCAGAGTACGATTTGGGCCATTTCCTGTTGCAGCCACTGTGCCTACCCACACAAGTGAGGTACCATTTTTATCGGGAGACTTGGGGGAACGCTGGGTGGGAGGAAATTTGTGGATCCACGCAGATTCCAGAACTTTCCACCATAGAAATGTGAGAAAAAAGTGAATTTTTCAGCGAAATTTGAGGTTTGCAGGGGATTCTGGGTAGGATAATGATGGGGGACCCATGCAAGCCATACCTCGCTGGACTCCCCCGGGTGTCTAGTTTCCAGAAATGTGTGGGTTAGGTAGGTTTCCCTAGATGGCTTCCGAGCCCCGGGCCAAAAACTCATGGGACCCCCCATGCAAAACCAGGTTGGTTTGTGATAGGGAATTTTGATGTCGCCTCAATAGCTTTTGGGCCCTTGCCTGTCGCGGGTCCTTGACCCACCCACGCAAGTGAGGTACCATTTTTATCGGGAGATCTGGGGGAACGCTGGGTGGGAGGAAATTTGTGGATCCACGCAGATTCCAGAACTTTCCACCACAGAAATGTGAGAAAAAAGTGCATTTTTCGGCAAAATATGTGGTTTGCAGGGGATTCTGGGTAAGAAAACGTTGGGGGATCCACGCAAGTCATACCTCCCTGGAATCCCCCTGGTGTCTAGTTTTCAGAAATGTGTGGGTTTGGTAGGTTTCTCTAGGTGGCCGCCGAGCCCCGGGCCAAAAGGTCATGGGACCCCCCTTGCAAAACCAGGTGGTTTTGTGTTAGGCAATTTTGATGTCGCCTCAATACGTTTTGGGCCCTTGCCTGTCGCGGGTACTTGGGCCTCCCACCCGAGTGAGGCACCATTTTTATCGGGAGACCAGGAGGAACGCTGGCTGGTAGGAAATTTGTGTCAGCCCGGAGATGCCACAACTTTCCCACACACAAATGTGTGAAAAAAGTGATTTTTTTCAGCTAAATTTGAGGTTTGCAGGGGATTCTGGGTAAGAAAACGTTGGGGGATCCACACAAGCCATACCTCCCTAGAATCCCCCGGGTGTCTAGTTTTCAGAAATGTGTGGGTTTTGTAGGTTTCCCTAGGTGGCCGCCGACCCCAAGGCCAAAAACCCAGGTAGTTTGTGATAGGTAATTTTGATGTTGCCTCACTAGGTTTTGGGCCCTTGCCTGTCGCGGGTACTTGACCCACCCACACAAGTGAGGTACCATTTTTCTCGGAAGACTTTGGGGAATGCGGGGTGAGTGGAATTTTGTGGATCCACATGGATTCCAGAACTTTCCACCACAGAAATGTGAGGAAAATGTGTTTTTTTATACACATTTTGAGGTTTGCAAGGAATTCTGGGTAACAGAACCTGGTGAGAGACAGTCAAGTCACCCCATCCTGGATTCCCCTGGGTGTCTAATTTTCAAAAATGTACAGGTTTGCTAGGTTTCCCTATGTGCCGGCTGCGCTAGGGCCCAAAATCCACAGGTAGGCATACTGCTAAAAACAAATCTGTTCCTAGTCGGCTTTCTGCCGCCCTGGGGGGATATCGGGGGTGGGGTTTCCCGATATGCCCCCAAGGGGGCAGAAACTCTGTGGCTATTTTTTTGGGGGTAGGGGCATTGGTATGCCCATTCTGAGCAGCCCCCACCCCCACACATAAAAAAGCCAGTGTAATCGTTGGCGTCTAGTGGGCTTTTTGCCCCCCTGGGGGGGGCAGATTGGGGGCAGAAAGGCTGTAATTGTTGCGGGTGGGGGGTGGGGGCATTGACATGCCTGTTTTGGGCAGCCCCCACCCTAATACAAATTTGCCCCAAAAAATCCCTGGTGTCTAGTGGGCTTTTTGCCCCCCCGGGGGGGCATATTGAGGGCTTCTGCCCCATCTGCCCCCCAGGGGGGGCAGGAAGGCTGTAATTTTTGCGGGGAGGGGGTGGGGGCATGGACATGCCTATTTTGGGCAGCCCCCACCCTAATTCAAATTTGCCCCAAAAAACTCACTGGCGTCTAGTGGGCTTTTTGCCCCCACCCGGCGGGGCAGATGGGAGCTAATGCCCCCATCTGCCCCCCAGGGGGGGCAAAAAGCCCACTAGGTGCCAGGGAGTTTTTTGGGCAAATTTTAATTAGAGTGGGGGCTGACCAAAACGGGCATGCCAATGCCCCCACCCTAATTAAAATTTGCCCAAAAAAATCCCTGGCATCTAGTGGGCTTTTGCCCCCCGGGGGGCAGATTGGGGCTACTGCCCCATCTGACCCCAGGGGGAGCAGGAAGGCTGTTATTATTGTGGGGGAGGGGAGGGGTATGGGCATGCCCGTTTTGGGAGCCCCCACCCTAATTCAAATTTGCCAAAAAAACTCCCTGGCATCTAGTGGGCTTTTTGCCCCCCCCGGTGGGGCAGATTGGGGGCTAATGCCCCCATCTGCCCCCCAGGGGGGGAAAAAAGCCCACTAGACGTCAGGGAGTTTTTTGGGCACATTTTAATTAGGGTGGGGGCTGCCCAAAACGGGCATGCCAATGCCCCCACCCTAATTAAAATTTGCCCAAAAAAATCCCTGGCGTCTAGTGGGCTTTTTGCCCCCCCGCGGGGGCAGATTGGGGGCTACTGCCCCATCTGCCCCCCAGGGGGGGCAGGAAGGCTGTTATTTTTGCGGGGGAGGGGGTGGGGGCATGGGCATGCCCTTTTTGGGAGCCCCCACCCTAATTCAAATTTGCTCCCAAAAACTCCCTGGCGTCTAGTGGGCTTTTTGCCCCCCCCCGGCAAGGCAGATTGGGGACTAATGCCCCCATCTGCCCCCAGGGGGCAAAAGCCCACTAGACGCCAGGAGTTTTGGGCAAATTTTAATTAGGTGGGGGCTGCCCAAAACGGGCATGCCAATGCCCCCACCCTAATTTAAAATTGCCCAAAAAATCCCTGGCGTCTAGTGGGCTTTTGGGGGCTACTGCCCCATCTGCCCCCCAGAGGGGGCAGGAAGGCTGTTATTTTTGTGGGGAGGGTTGGGGGCATGGGCATGCCCGTTTTGGGAGCCCCCACCCTAATTCAAATTTGCCCCCAAAACTCCCTGGCATCTAGTGGGCTTTTTGCCACCCCGGCGGGGCAGATTGGGGGCTAATGCCCCCATCTGCCCCCCAGGGGCCAAAAGCCCACTAGACGCCAGGGAGTTTTGGGCAAATTTTAATTAGGTGGGGGCTGCCCAAAACGGGCATGCCAATGCCCCCACCCTAATTAAAATTTGCCCCAAAAATCCCTGTCGTCTAGTGGGCTTTTGCTCCCCGGGGGCAGATTGGGGGCTACTGCCCCATCTGCAACCCAGGGGGGCAGGAAGGCTGTTATTTTTGTGGGGGAGGAGGTGGGGGCATGGGCATGCCCGTTTGGAGCCCCCACCCTAATTCAAATTTACCCCAAAAACTCCCTGGCGTCTAGTGGGCTTTTTGCCCTCCCCGGCGGGGCAGATTGGGGGCTAATGCCCCCATCCGACCCCCAGGGGGCAAAAGCCCACTAGATGCCAGGGAGTTTTGGGCAAATTTAATTAGGGTGGGGGCTGCCCAAAACGGGCATGCCAATGCCCCCACCCTAATTAAAATTTGCCCAAGAAAATCCCTGGCATCTAGTGGGCTTTTGCCCCCGGGGGCAGATTGGGGGCTACTGCCCCATCTGCCCCCAGGGGGGCAGGAAGGCTGTAATTTTTGCAGGGAGGGGGTGTGGGCATGGGCATGCCCACTTTGGGCAGCCCCCACCCTAATACAAATTTGCCCAAAAAAATCCCTGGCGACTAGGGGCTTTTTGCCCTCCTGGCGGGGCAGATTGGGGGCTAATGCACCTAATCTGCCCCCAGGGGGCAAAGCCCACTAGACGCCAGGGAGTTTTTTGGGCAAATTTTAATTAGGGTGGGGACTGCCCAAAACGGGCATGCCAATGCCCCCACCCTAATTAAAATTTGCCCAAAAAAATCGCTGGCGCCGAGTGGGCTTTTTGCCCCCCCGGGGGGGCAGATTGGGGGCTACTGCCCCATATGCCCCCCAGAGGGGCAGGAAGGCTGTTATTTTTGCGGGGGAGGGGTGGGGGCATGGGCATGCCCGTTTTGGGAGCCCCCACCCTAATTCAAATTTGCCCCCAAAAAATCCCTGGCGTCTAGTGGGCTTTTTGCCCACCCCGGCGGGGCAGATTGGGGGCTAATGCCCCCATCTGCCCCCAGGGGGCAGAAAGTCCACTAGACGCCAGGGAGTCAGGCAAATTTTAATTAGGGTGGGGCTGCCCAAAATGGGCATGCCAATGCCCCCAACCTAATTAAAATTTGCCCATAAAATCCCTGGTGTCTACTGGGCTTTTTGCTCCCGGGGGGCAGATTTGGGGTTAATGCCTCCAGCTGCCCCCAGGGGGGCAGAAAGGCTGTCATTTTTGCAGGGGTGGGTGGGGGCATGGTCATGCCCATATTGGGCAGCCCCACCACAAATTATAATTAAAAAAAAAATCCCTGGCTTATAGTGGGCTTTTTGCTCCCCCGGGGGCAGAAAGGCTGTAAATTTTGCGGGGTGAGGGCATGGACATGCCCTTTATGGGCAGCCCCCACCCCAATAAATTAATAGGGCAAAGAAAAATATCCCTGGGGTCTAGTGGGCTTTTTGCCCCCCCGGTGGGGCAGATTGGGGGCTACTGCCCCCATCTGCCCCCCAGGGGGGGCAAAAAGTCTAAATCGCCCCTAAAACAAATTGGGGGGAGCAAAAGCCCTTGCCCAAGGGGCCGCTCCCCCCTCCCTGGTGTCTAGTGGGTGGATCCCTGCTTGGGGATCGCCCTCCTGGGGCGATCCCCAAGCAGGGATCCACTGGCGAGGGGTACCATTGGAAAGGGAGATTCTCCCTTTCCAATGATACCTCTCCCGTCTTTCTACGTGCCCGGGGGCTGAGATAGCCCCTGAGCACATAGAAAGTGAAACTGAAATGAGCCTAAAGGCTCATTTCAGTTTCGTTTTCTGTGCAATGAGGACAGCGCGACGTGCCCGCTGATCCTCATGGCACAGAAACCAGGGAGGGGGCCTCGGGAGCTGGGGAAGCAATTCCCCAGCTGCCAAGGTCACAGGGGTGAAAGAGAAATCCCTCTGCTGTCTGCAGCAGAGGGATTTCGTGCCCCTGGCCTCATGACGGAATGGTTCCATCATGAGCACAGGGGCACCGATGCTCATGACGGAACCATTCCGTCATGAGCATCGAAGGGGTTAATAGGCATGTTAGTCCCTCCTTAGTACCGCCTTGTCTTCATCTGTAACCTCCCATGGCGACTGGCCCTTTTACTTCGGTTGTTACACAGTACTGTTCTTAAGTCTGTAAGCACTATTTTCTTTATTGAGTTTCTCTTACTGCAGACACGACATGCGCTGCTTCAGCTGGTTTTCTATTGTGCTTATTTTAATTACCTTCACACCTCCGCAAGATCGCCCCTTTAGATTAACAACATGGATGCACAGTCCATTTTTAAACTTCAATTAAAGCGCAGCAGGAGGGGGCTGCGGCCGTCATTGTTCACTGTGCGCCCGTATTTTTTATCTAAAAGGGCGCCCATATGTCATCTTTGGGTAAACTGCTGGAGTTTAGTTTACACTCCTTGCAGCATTCGCTGCCCTATCTGACCTCCTTCCTCCGCACTTTGCAAATGGGAGTCGCGCGCCTTTCTTTTAATTTGTGCAGCTCGCCAAACTTTTTTTTTTTAATATCCTATTTCTTTAATGCTTGATCTTCAAAAACGCGAGCCTTACTTTTCTACGGTGCAGCGGCTCCGCCACTTTAGGGAGGCAGATAATGTGCGGGCTGGCTGGTGTCGGGGGATCGGTTCGCCGGACCTTGAGCGTTGGGGAAAGTTGCTGGCTGAGTCATGCGTGCCCCAGCCGACTGTGGCTGCTGCTGGTCGCGCTGCTTAGAGGGCCGGCGCAGCCAGAGGTAAGAGATGCTGCGCGCCCCATACTAAGCAGTTTGAGAGCCCTTAACTATCCCTGTGAACTCCATTGAAGAAGGTGGGGAGGTGAAGTGCCACCAGATCTCACCTTCAACGTTGGCGGTGAGGACTTTCCGGGCCACCCAGAGAGTAGTTGGGGATGGTGGGTGCCGTGCTCACAGTTAGTACAGAAACTGCAGGATAACCCCGTGTCAGCACTCAGTGGGTGTTCCCTTACAGTTTCACTGCATAGTAGAGCTGTGCTGCGGAAGCTTGGAATTCGTGTCTGTGGGATCGCTGTATTTTTCCCTAAGTTTGTTACTGCCAGAGCCCTTGGAAGGTAAATGAGAGGAGGACTGTGGGAATGAATACGTCTGGCCCTGGGTTCAGAATCTCTGACTCTGTCTGGTGTGAGGACAGAGCACTAGCATAGGTCCTGTAGAGGTCAGGATGGGAATAGAAAAAGCAGATAGCAGCCTAAACATTTGCAAAACCAGCTTTAAGGAAGAAAATACTTGTCATTAAAAGGGCAGAGCATTTTGAATCTGGGATACACTAAATAAGCCTCTTTACAACCAAGCACTTAGCTCTGAAAGACGTCCTCTGTCTATTATGAATTATTTACATTGTTGAAGTTTATAGTGGGAATCTGTTATGCATAGAAACAAAAAGAACTATCCGCCTTTTCACCGCTCTGCCAACTCATTGCTGTGTGAGCGTTCATCTGTGACATTTGGCAGACCGACAGTAATGAGTAATACCAGAGCACTCTAATGATCCACAGAACTCATACAACATGGCCGGTGACAGTGAGAACCCACTGCCACATGATAGGGTCTTAGCTCTTCACAAAAGGGGCCCTTATTAGAGGCAAGAGTCACTGCATACACACAGTGTCCTGTAAATGTGGTGGTAGACTTTACTGTTGTGGTTATCTGCCCACTTGCAACCAGAGGTGCCTTCCTTGTTTCACACAGAACAGTTTAGTTCATTAGTAGACTGGGCTATAACCAAACCAGGCAACAAAGCTTCTCCCTATGCCTAAAACTTTAAGCGTATTCTCTCAAAGGCATTGATCTGGATAGCTAGTACGGTAATGGCAGTGAGGCAGTATTAAAGTCCTAGTAACCTACATTTGCAGTAGGATTGTGCCACAATTTTATTTTTAATCTATTAATTTCTTGGGAGTTTAACATGGCACAAACTTGACCCTAGGGTATCAGAACGCTTTACAAGGTCTGCATAGAGATGTATCTGTGATCTGCCAGGCAACCAAGATTTCATGAGCGGAAACAGGTCTTTAATTTAGAACATACATCTGGAGAAAATAGACTTCTAAATTAAAAGTATGCATTCTTAGAGAATGTGCTCACAGTTAGTACAGAAAGCCGAACATGGGTGTTTTCAGGTGTGTGTCCAGTTAAGACCTTGGAGTGAGCGGTGCGACCCGGCGGACTTTGGGTGTGCGTGTTGATTGAAGTAGGCAGAGCAAGCAACTTCCGCCATGTTTCGTGATTTTGTTTTGTTTTCAGCAGTGATTTAATAGCTGTTGTGGTCAGGGAGTATCTTCTAGATGAACTCCTACTGGGGGAGGGCTGCAACATTTACGCGAGTTTGAGCTATTGGCATTGTAAATGACAATGCCTTTTATTTATGTTTTGGTTTTTAAAACCTAAATAAAAGGCATTGTCATTTACAATGCCAATAGCTTAAACTTGCGTAAATGCGAGACCTATTGCATTGCAAATGCTTGTTTAAAACAGTGTTGCAATAGAAGAAAAGAGACAGTTCAGAGGGAGCCCCTGAATTAAGCTGCCCGTTAATTAACAATATGGATGTTCATATTTTCGTAGGTCAACGTGTCCACTCGTACTGGAAAAAGATTACTTTTTTGTCATAGCAAAATTGAAATGACTTGATTCAGGGCGAAGTCAGCCCTGTCTCAAGAGGTTATCATTTCCGGATGGGAAATAATAACTCCGTGGATGGACAGGAAGAAATTATTAGTTTGTGAGAAACGAGCACATCGCACAATGTTCAGAGAACCAGTATGTCCCATGTCAGGTGTGGGCAGCTCACCAAGTCCTGCGTTCTGATTTGTATCCTGTGACTTAAGTCAGCAAGGCAAAAGTACAAGGTCCATACTGTGAAGAACAAGCAAGAACAGGACAATGAACAGCAGGGGATTGGACAGCAAGACAATGGAGGGCGAGAAGGGAGCGGGGCAAACAATAACGCTGAGTGGAGAGGACTGCAAAGAGGTGCACTCCAAGGGAATTCTAGGAACAAAGTTACAAGGTAACGTCCTAAGAGGCAGCCATATTAATGTCAGGCAGTCAGTGTGATGAACCTAATAATAAGAGAAAAGCCGGCATGAAACTGACGAGGAACATGCCGTTCGTATGAGAGGGGGGCCAAGTTGAGAGCTTGAAATGCCTGCAGCCTCACGCTGTAAATGGGCACTTTAAATGCGTGCTGTGCAGGTAAAAACCTTTAAAAAATAGTTCCAGAAAAGCAGATGGAAACAGTCCTTCGGAAACGGGAAACTGATAAGAGAAGCACACAAGAGGAACAACACGAGGAAACAGGAAACAGTGTGCTACAGCCAATAGAAACAGAGGGAATATAAGTGGCAAACACAGGAACCAGTGACAAGCAGTGAATCCAAGGGGGAGGGATTTAAGCTCCTTTTACGATATATTTAATACAAAAGATTTCACAAGCACAGCACAAGAGCTCTGCAGGCAAAACCTAAAAACTAGCAGAAAATACCTTTCTTGACCATCTTTTGGTGGAAGACAGTTATTCAGGGCACTGTCTCTTCCCAATTGGATTACGGGAACTTCCTATATTTCCGCCTTTCCAAATATTTGTTTTCTAGATTGCAACTAGTACATAACATGGCAGCCTTCTTTATTCTAGAGCTTAATCACTGGCCTTCCACGTCTGTTCACTGTCTAGTTTCCACTGGCTCTAAATTGCCTCAAATCCTCATGATTTGTCCCCACGGTCTCTCTGGTACAGGCCCAGCACTTTTTCAACACTGTTACAAGTGTTTTGTTCCTCACCAATCACTGTGTTCTATCGCAGCCAGACTTCCAGCGCTGCCAACCATACACTGAATTCCACTAGGCAGTCTTGCTTTTTCTTTACTCATTGCCAAATATTTGCCAAACATCACTTGAAGCTCCCCATGTCACGTTTTGTCCAAAGTAACAATTTTATTTTCAACAAAAAGTCTTGGCCTAGCTTTAGAAGAGCATGATGTAAGGTGTGTGCAGAGTATCTGGTCTGAGCTGATCCCAACCTGTCCAACCTGATTCACCTATGTTCACTTATGTCAGAAAGGTGGATAAGGTTGGAAATGTCATACCTTATCACTCACATTAATGTGTTTGAATGTTCAGCAACTTGGCTGTAATTTTTTTTCATTATAATGGTTGTTATATGTATATATGTAATTCATTTTGTAAGTGTCCATAATGTTGTGGCTTTACATGGTTTTTGTTTGTCCTTTTTCTTTACAGAGCAATGTTCTCCAGAGTGCACTAATGTAAGAGTACATCTTACAAATTTAAATAATTGCTTGTTGTTTAATATAAAGGGTTTAGCTAGCCAGTCCTATTGGACATTACAGTGGACAGGAGGACTAAGAAAGAACAACCTCCAGTATTTGGGGCTTTCATTGAGCTAACTAGAGGCTTTAGGTCCTGAAGAAGACCGCTTCGCTTTGGGGCTTATTTGAGGATGAGCGAAACATGTTGACCATTATCATAGGATTACAGGGTAATTAATATCTCTGGTCATCCTCCCCTTTTTTGCTTTTAATCATATCAGGGCATCCATTAATAAATTAGAAGGTTAGGATAGCTCTAGGTCCTTTTAATTATTCACTTTCTACATCTCTGGTTGACATGGAGTGCAAACTCGACATAAAAATGTTTTTAAAAAAACCCTCGCTCCCACTTCTGAGGTAGAGCCCACCATGGATTCATTTGGGTCCAAGGTGTGGGAAACCGAATGATGAAGCATGCCACATTTCGATGTGGGTAAGGGTCTTGCATTTCCCAGAGAGACCTCTGTATAAGGAAAAGGCATCACCAATAATAATTGCGACCTTTCGACATGTGTTTGCTTATGTTGGGAGGAGAATAAATACCGCTCACTCCTGTTTTTCGTGGAGTAGGTGTTGCAGTGTCCTCCCCAGCCTGGGTACTCGCCAATGACTATGCCATACATGGAGCTTGGTATAACACGTCTTTATTCTTCTGCTTGTAACCGCGAACTCAACATTCTAAACCTGCATTCACTTCACTACACTCTGATGCTTATGTCACAATTCTACGGAGTCCATCAGGAGCCACAAGGGTTCTGTCATTACAAACTCACACAACATTACATCTCCCCCTCTGTTAAATAAAGTAAGTACATTTTTATTGTATGATTACCTAAAATCATTTACAAAAGGCAATGTAAATTGTGACATAAAAACAGGAATCCAATATAAAACTAGGTAATTGAGACCTATGCAAAAATCATTTACAAAATCCTGTTAAGAATGTATTAAAATGCGTTTGTTTTTTTTATAAGGGCCAAACACTGCTGGCAACCTATATGTATACGACGTAAAACATAGATTATGAATATAAAATCAACTATAGAGGAATATAAAAAGGCATAACATTTAAAGCCCAAACGGGGTTAACAGCATTAGGAAATGCTAGGCCCCAGCATTATGGGGACTCAAAGGGATGTTTTGTGTGGCCAAGCTTAATGAGGCATCACCGAGCATGCATAAAACCATGGAGTGTGTGGGCATGCAATTATATGCTATGAACAAGCATGCATAAGATTGTAGAGTGCGTGGGCATGCATCGACAAATTGCAGTGGATTACTCCAGGGTTGCATTGAGGCCCTCGTACGTGCGACTCTAGGATGCGCAAACATGCATTGAAAAAGAATCGAGTAATGCTGGAGCATCCAAGTGCTGTAAAGTGCGGAATGTGTGCATGCAACCTTATGCCACTGCGATCCTAGGGTGCCGGATTAGTGCATAAAAAACGTGTGGTGCAAGTCAAAACGCAGGGCTCCTCCCAAAACGATGTACGATAAGGTATTGAATCCTAAGATGCAGGAAAAGCGCATAAATCTGTGGCACCTATTCATGCAAAAGACCCCACCAAAGGGATTGTGCCAGAGGTAAATGAGGCACTGAATGTAGAATCAGACCCACGCACTGGTCCCTCGAGGTGCAAGCTTCATGCGTACCAATGTGCACCTCAAGGTCCTGGAGTGTGAGGTACATGTGTTGAACCATTCAGTGCCAAATCGTGTGAAGTGCCCTCCAGGAAAGTGTTTCTAGAACAATAAACGATCGGAAGCGTGTGCTTTGCAGTCTTTTATCTTCAATTCATGGGATATTGAATAAAAAATTGAAAAAAATTCCAAATATATATATACACAATCATAGTTCTTCAATGAGTCTTCGTAGCACTTTAAATACCGTGTTTTCGGAAACTGGGGACAGGCAATACAAGTGTCCATGACCAGTGTAGAAACAGCAGCAGTCAGGGTTTCTTCACTTGTATCTTCAGACCCAGTCTCTACATTGACATTAGTGCCTGACGAGCGAGGAGCCACATGTCAGAAATTCAAGGATCTCGCATAATGGACTTCCCAGGACATTGGACAGTCATCATGTTTCCTTTGCTGCTTATAACATGAAATGGTTCAGCATTTAAAGGAGCATCAGACTTTCATTTC
This sequence comes from Calotriton arnoldi, assembly GCA_963921515.1. Lineage (NCBI taxonomy): Eukaryota > Metazoa > Chordata > Amphibia > Caudata > Salamandridae > Calotriton > Calotriton arnoldi. Next base: position 84,624 of record CAWUFW010012823.1, read on the forward strand.
TATGCTGACGAACAAGCACTCGATCTCCTCTAGTGAAGTAACATCTTTTGCATGTCGATGCTTGTCTGCTTAGGCCTTCATTTTCTTCTTACAATCCAAGTCTTTCATGTGGGTCTCTTCCTCGGTGTTTGATCTTCTGTTGGTCCATTGATGTAACTTGGTCATCATTGCTCTCCCAAACATCGAGGTTGCAGGGCTTTCATCTGTGGTCGAGTGAGGGGTCGAACGGTAAGCTAGAAGAGTCAAATCTAAGAGTCTTAAGGTCGAGCTTTTCTAGTACAGCATGCTGGACAGCTTTCTCAAGAGTTCTCATGAAATGTTCGACAAGGCCATTGGCCTATGGCCAAAGAGGTGTGCTGTTCTGATGCTTCACATTAAGATGACTGAGAAAGTCTCTAAATTCTCGACTGTTGAAAGGTGGGCCGTTGTCAGACTTTAAGGTCGCAGGAACACCCCAGGTCGTGAAGATGCTTTCTAGTCTTTCAGTGACACATTCATGAGTGATAGATGAGAGATCTTCTATCAATGGAAAACGGGAGTATTCGTCAACGATCACCATCAGGTGATGTCTGTTGTCAGGAGAACCAAAGAAGTCAACGACAATTCTTTCCTGTGCATGAGTTGGCAACTCTGACTTGTTTAAGGCATGTTGAGTGGTTTTCGATGACAGGCAGTTGTATAGATGACAGGCCTTTAAATCTCTTTCAACTCTCTCGTTGAGATGTGAAAACCAGACTCAGTTTCGGAGAGCTTGTTTAGTGGCAACAATTGCACAATGCCTTCAGGGGCCACTTCAATTGTCTGTTGTCACAGACTCTCCGGAATGACAATTCTCATAACTCTTAGAATAATACCTTCCTAAGTAACAGACTGTTCATCTTTGACATTTTTAAACTTCTGAAATTCACTGTCACTGTGTTGCAGGGATTCTGCTCAGGAACAGAACTATGCTTGGGAGCATAGAACATCAGCATGTAGACACTGAGTCACCATACCACATTAGTATCTATGGGCCCGACTAGCTTATAGTGCCTCACTTGCCCTGCTAACCTTTCCAGAGAGACAAGTGATTTGGCACCTCAGAACACAACACTCTCAACCCTCTCAGGGATCGCAGTAGCATGTCACCCCCATTTGTTCACTCACTCATACTTGTCCACAATAAATAGAAATGAGGCACGAAGGAAGCGTACAATATTTATTAAAACTATTGTGCTCTAATATGCAATAATTGTGCTATAACTAGAATACAAATACAGGTCTGTAATGTCATTAGCATGATTAGCAGACCATATACAATAAAAAGTCCTTCCATATTAGCTGACAGATTTGCCTGAACCCACCCTCGCTACAAAAGCTAAGTGATAATAGATTATAGACAATAAATCTCTGGGCTTAGTGGTGGATCCCATACCTTAGCATACAGATAGTTGCTCTAGATCTCAGCAGACGCAGCCCTGGCACTCGTGAGAAGTAGTCGGCAGCATTCTGATCTAGATGATGCACAATGGTGTAGTTGTATTCTTGCAATCGCAGACCTCAATGTTCAATGCAACAAGGCATATTTGCCTTTGGATTGCCAAAGATCGTCAACAATGCTTGATGATCTGTCACAAGCGTGAAAGGCTTCCCATACAAGAACATGTGGAAACGTTCACAAGCCAACACCACTGCTAAGCTTTCTTTCTCAGGTTGTGAATAAGCAGGTTCAGTGCGGAACAAGCTTCGGCTTGCATATGCCACAATATGTCTTCGAGCATTTGGGTGCTCCTTGTGCTGTGCAAGTATGGCACCTAACTCAACAGTGCTAGCAACAACAAAAAACCTCAGTATGAAGCTTTGGATCAAAGTATGCCATTTCAATAGAGTTCTCAATAGCCTGTTTGATTTTCTGGAAGCTTTGGTCGCATTCATATGGCCAAAGAAAAGAAACATTCTTTTTCGTCAAGTCTCTTAATGGTGAACTGGCAGTGGTAAAGTCTCGTATGTATCTAGAGTAATAGCTGGCCATGCCAAGGAATGAACATAGCATGGAAACATCTTGTGGGGGACTGGCAGTTGACAGCGCGTGCACTTTAGCTGGATCATGTGCCATGCCCCCATCAGAAAAGATATGGCCAAATAAAATGTTAACTTTGTCTTATGAAACTCACATTTCTCGGTATTCAAAGTTAAACCGGCATCAGCGAGCAACTGACACTTGTGTGAGATCTTTGCTGTGCTCCTTCAGTGTAGCTCCGAAAACCAATATGTCATCACAATAATTGAAAGCATTCATGGCAGGCTGTATGAAACTGCGAATGACATCTTGGAATAGCTCCGCAACTGATGACAGACCAAAACTTTGTCTTTTGTAACGTAACAGACCAACATGTGTGGAAAAGGTTGTAATGTACCTGCAATTCTCCTTGAGTTCCAAATGATATCCTTAATTCAGATCAAGGCAAGAGAATACCTTCGCATCATTCAATTCTTTTATCATGTCGGCAATGTGCGTAGCTGGATGTCATGCTCTTTCAATTGTCTTGTTCACTTAACACATATCCACATTTTTTATTAATTTATTTATTTATAAAGTTTTGTATAGCGCGAACATGACCCCGACGGGTATCAGAGCGCTTCACATTTTAGAAGGGAAGGACACACTACAGGGAAAATGGCAAAGGAGGTAGCAGAGAATATCATATTTAAATAATACCATAATGTAACAGGATGAGAACAAACAATACTTCATAGGGCATAACAGACAACCCTGAGCTTTAGAATTGTTAGTCCAAAAAGAGTGTAGTCAGAGGGACATTGAGAAAGCAGATGAGCCATGATCATTTAAGGCAAGAACTTGTTCATTAGGATTATTTTTACTTCATGTTTGAAGGCAGCCGTGGAGGAAATTCTGCGGACTTACGGTGGGAGCGAGTTCCAGATCTTCGGTGCCGAGCCTGAGAAAGCTCTGTGCCTCGTTCTCTTTTTTGCGAAAAGTCTGAGGTTTCAATAGGAGAGAATTTGCACTTCTTGATGGTCTACCCCCTCCAGATAGTTCTAGCTTTTGACCCAGGTAACCGGGGGTTTTGAAATGGAGGGCTTTGTGCGTCAAACAGGCAATCTTTAGCTGTATTCTTGCTTCATAGGGTAACCAGTTTAGAGATCTTAGGGCTGGGGATATGTGAGCATTTCTTTTTGTACCCGTAATCAATCTGGGAGCGGCATTGAAAGAAGCCCTGAGTGAGGCCAAGGTATATTTGGGGAGGCCACAGAGTGTAGCGCTGCCATAATCTAACCTCAGCAGGACAAGCGCTTGAACCACCTGCTTGAAGTCCTCTTGTGGAAGGAATGGTGTCAGATTTCTAATAATCCTCATTTGGTGGTTAGCACCCTTGCACATATTACTAATATGATTCTTCATGTTCAAGTGCGTGTCCAGGGTGATTCCGAGAGATTTAGCTGAATCAATGATGTGAGGCGAGCAGTTGAAGGCAGTGAGGTGTTTCATCCAGAGGTCTATCTTGGGGGTGTGATTAGGAGGAGATATGAGAAGGAATTCTGTTTTGGCGGTGTTGAGCAGGAGGTTGTTCTCAGTTAGCCCGTTTTGGGTATTTGTCAGGGTAGAGTTGAGTGAAGTGAAGTCTTCAGCGGAGGTGATTTTCAGGTAAAGTTGCGTGCCATCCACATACATATGAAAAAGAATGTTCATGGAATTTAGTGCATTCGCTAATTGTTCCAGGAAAATATTAAAGAGTATGGGAGAAAGGGCAGACCCTTGGGGGACCCCCACGGAGACTGTAGAAAGCTGGGATAGGGATTGATTCACCTTGACTCTTTGGGATCTATTGTGAATGAAGGACGAGAACCATTGCAAAACCAGACCGGAGAGGCCCATCCTGTGTTCCAGAATGGCTAAGAGGTTTCCGTGATTAACCGTGTCGAATGCAGAAGAAAGGTCAAGGAGGATTAGGAGGCAGGATTCGTTTTGGTCTAGCATTTTTAAAATGTCATCCATAATGTGAGTGAGCGCTGATTCAGTGCTGTGGCCACTCCGAAAACCAGATTGATGTTGATCCAAGAGTTTGAAATTTTCAATGTGAGTGCAAAGTTGCGATTGCAACCATTTTTCTAGGAGCTTAGCCAGATTGGGGATGTTGGAGATGGGGCGAAAGTTGATGAGAGCAGATCTGTCTGCATTAGGTTTTTTAAGAATGGGTGATACCTGAGCTGCTTTTAGACATTTGAGGATCTTGCCTTGGGACAATGAAGCGTTGACAATCTTTGTCCAAAGGGGGATGAAGGCATCCTTGATTTTGGCAACGGGTCGCTGAAGTGATTAGAAGGGTTGATACTAAGAAGGGTTTTGTAGATGTCATTTTCACTGAGGGGGGTGAAAGAGCCCCAAGTGGCCTTGTTCTTGGTGCTAATACTAAGTGGCTTTGGCCTCTCAGAAAGAGCAGTAGGAGCCGCAATCTCATATGATGGAGGAAGGGCCTTCTTAGATTCAAGGTCAATACTGATGCATACAGCTCCTTCACTGTCCTTTTTGGGTACTACCACTATGGGAGAACCCCATGGAGTTGGGCCAGTGGAACACTCAATGGTATCATGTTTGAGTAAGGACTCAAGTTTTTTTTCAACAGCTTCCTATAAGCAATTCATCTGGGTCTTTGAGCAATAGGAGGGACGCCCTCATTAATGTGTAATTGGACTTTCATAGTTTTGAGTTTTCCCAACACATGAAACAACAAAGGGGATCGACTTACTATTTCACGATGAGCATTCATGTTATAATTCAGAGATATCAGTCCCATATCAGCAGCTGTGCTGAAGCTGAGTAAACAGGCTCTTGACGCCGTACCTTGAAGTACATGAATGGGTGTTTGTACTTTTGTTTTCTTATGCTTCATCGTTGCTACAAATGATCCTTGACTTTTCAGTGGCGTTGATGCAGCCCACGTATACACTTTAGTTTTTGATGGCGTAAGTCGGGGCAATGGAAACAGTTCATTATATTTCTCCTCAGGCATAATATTTATTGACGCACCACTATCGATAATGAAAGGTATTGAATAGCCATTGACCTTTAGTGTGATTTTCAGACAATGTTTGAATGACTTTGGTGCTTAGTCATGTCGACTTCTCTTGGACCGGTATTTTACTTCACATGCGGCCAGTCCAACATGCACATGTTTCTCTGAAGTAAACATCGACATCGTGCCACCATCGTCTTCACTTTCACTTAACATTGATATGGAAGAACTGTTTGATTTAGATGTCGATCGACTTTGTTTGGTGTTCATTTGCCTCACCTGATGTGGTTACCTTATGGTCGTGCATTGAACTTCGCTTCTGGAACATTGGGGTGGCTATTTTCTGTCTTCGCACCGTGACGCGATTACTTTTTCCTTCACCTTGCAAACCATTGCAAAATGGTTCTCCTTTCCACAGCCTTAGCAGATTAGCCCAACGGCGGGACATTTACCTTCGTGGGAAACAAAAATCCACACCTAAAGCACAAGTTCTTTTTCTGTGGAGAATTCACTCTGCGTCCCTCGGCCTTGTGCGTTGGCTTACTTTCCACATTCATAACTGATTCACTGCGGACACCTCCAGCCTCAATGTCAGCAGCTTGTTGAGCAGCATGCTCTTTAGCTCTGGCGGCCATAAAAACTCGCTCCATACTCTGAGTTTGGCTAAGCATTCATCGTCTGAACGAATGTGACAAGCATCCGTCTTTCCTCTGAGGCGTATAGATTCCTCATCATTAAATTAATTGAACTTACAGTGTTTGATGAGCGTATTCAGTCTCTCAACAAATTTGATGATGGTCTCACTGGCTTTCTGTCATTCTTGACAGAAGATTTACCTTTCGTAATCTACATTTGGCATTGGATTGAACTTGACATTCAAGGCTGCTTTTATTTGACTGTTTGTAATTTCGTCAGCTCGCTGCATTTTCTTTATAACTTCTTTTGCGCCTTCACTAGCAAGATTCTTGAGGTATTAGATAATCTTTTTGTTATCTGTTTCTTCATTCACATCAATGAACTCATCAAATGACTCTATACAGGCAGTCCACCAGTCGCCAATATTCAGCTTTTTGGTGGTATCGAAAGGCGGTGGAAGTTTCAAGAAGGTGGCGGCATTGTAACCATTTACGTGATTGCATGACACTGAGGGCGGAGTTCTTGCCGACACTGTCTGCTGTCCCCTAGGACCTGCTTCATCCATACAATCTCTAAGGCTGTGTGCTGTGCAGGCCTCTGGGTCATCTTGGACAGCCCGTGGAACCTGGATCTCCCTCGTTGTCTCCATGGGAGCCCTTTGCTTTTGTGGAACAATTCTTTTTTATTGAATTCCACTGAGCATCAACACAGCTATCTGCCTCCAACCCAAGGCCGGCAGCGTTCAGCATATATCAAGTGGTACACAGCTCTTCGCCTACAACCCATGGGCCAGCTGCGATGTGCGGTTTTAGAGGAATGCAATCAGTATAAGAGCAGTGAGAAAGAAAGAGAGAAAAGGAAAGAACCCCCAGGTAGAAACATTAGAAACGTTACCCCCTTATCCTACACCCTCCCACCCCACTCTCCTCCGCACCTAAGCTCCAACGTCACAGATCCCTGTGACAAGGGCTATGTGTGTCTCGTGATCAGTCTGTCACTTAGAAGACAGACTAGGGCCTCTGGGTGGCATCCCCGGGAAGTAGTCACAAAATTAGCAGATATTTCGGGCAGGTTACTTCCCGGAAGTCCGCTGACAGGATTCTGATGAATGGAGCCCACAAATCTGGGTATCGGGCTGCTCGGTAATCCACCATCATGTACATGCGTTTCATTGCTAGCATCACCCAGAGTCTATGAAGCCACGAAACATGTTCTGGGATCTCCTCCGTGCCCCATCGCGCTAGTAGTAGCTGTCAGGCGGCATTCACGGCCAACGCTATTTGTCTGCCTCTAAGTGATCGCAGCGGGAAAGTCAGGGGGTTGGGTAAGCCCAGGATTGTGCACGCAGGGAAGCGGGGTATGGAAGTGTCAAACACCTGATCTATATCAGTTAAGACCCTGTCCCAATATTTGTTAAGCTTGGGGCAGTGCCACAGTAGGTGGAGAGAGCCTGTTTGTCCGCAGCCCCGCCAGCACTTTTCGGTGCGTTCCTTATTCCAGCTATGTAGTCTTGCAGGGGTGAGGTACCAATAGGAGGCGACTTTGAATGCTGCCTCCGTGTTTGACATGTCATGCGCTGTGTGATGTGGCCTGTAATATATATCCTGCTACTCTTTGCTAGAAAAGGGCCATCCCAATTCCTCCTCCCAGCGTAGCTGTCCTTTGGTTTTGGAAGTGCTGGCCTTGTCAGAGAGAAGAGCATAGAGTTCTGAATTGAGATGTTTGTTCACGTCCTTCCATATTAGCCATTTTTCAAAGCGAGTTAGGGGGCGTGAAGCACCGAGTTCATATCCCGGGGAGGTCACCCAATGTCTTATCTGCGCATAATGAAACCGATCTGCCTCGTGCAATGCGTAATCTTGCCGTAATTGCTCAAAAGGTATGATCCCCTTGTGGTCGAACAGTGAGCCCACCCGTTTGCAGCCCTGCTCTCGCCAGCGCGGGAAGACCTCTGAACCTCTCCCCGGAGGAAAGTCAGGATTATCAGGGATCCGCGATATCGGGAAGGGGAACGTCGTTAGTTTATATTTGAGAGCTGTTGCATCTCAAATTTTCATGGTCGTGGCCATCACCGGAGAAGTGTAAAGTCCCCAGGCCCTATGCTAACGAGGGAGGCAGATCTCCCTCCATATGTTGGCGCCAGCGATTGTCTGGTACATAAAGGACCAGTGCTTTTCTGAGAGCGGCCGGTTCCACTCCACGACATATCGCAGCTGGGCGGTCTGGAAGTAGCACGTAATCAGGGGGAGTGCTAGGCCTCCCTCTGTTTTGGCCAGGTAAGTTGTTGCTGGCGGAGGCGCGGTTTCCTGAGATTCCAGATGAACCGGTTGATGGTGAGTTGTAGGTTGCGGAGAAGCGCCGGCGGAGGAGTCAGCGGTATGGTCTGGAATACATATAGAATGCACAGGAGTATTGTCATTTTGACTGCCACGATGTGACCAGTCAACGACAGTCCAGATCGGCTCCAGGTAGAGAGCGTTTTATTGGTCTGTGTGAGTAAGGGGCTGTAGTTGGCTCTCTGTGTCTTCGCCTGTGTGGAGGCCAGTAAGATACACAGGTATGGTATGGTCTCCACTGCCCATTCAAAAGGAAACTGCGCTTGTAGCGTAGCTATCAAGTGTTGGGGAACTGAAAGGTACAATATTTGCTATTTTTGGAGGTTGACTTTGAACCCTGAAACTTCGTCAAACATTCTCCTTTCCTCCAGCAGTGGGGGGAGCGAGGTCGACGGGTCTCTCAGGGACAGAATGATATCATCCGCATATAGGCTGATCGTGTGAGTGTCGGCCCCTAGGCGGATACCGGAGACTCGAGGGTCGTCCCTAATTCTTTGTGCCATGGGTTCCAAGTATAGTGCAAATAAGAGCAGAGATAGGGGACAGCCCTGACGTGTTCCCCGCGCAATTGGAAACATGGAGGAAGAGATCCCGTTGACTCGAACCGAGGCCTTGGGGGAGCAATATATATAACGATTCCAGGCTATAAATTTGTCCCCAAATCCAAATCGACTGAGATTGGCCAGTAAGTAGGGCCAATGAACGTGATCAAACACCTTCTCTGCGCTGATGGAAAGGAAGATGGCCTCCCTTGGGGACCTCTGGATCAGGTCCGAGAGATGGAGGAGGTGTTTTGTGTTATCCCCGCACTGACTTGCCAGAATGAAGCCTGATTGGTCGGGGTCTATCAGGCCCGGCATAACAGAATTTAGTTGTGCGGCACAAAAGCCTGAGAATAGTTTGGCATCCGTGTTGAGCAATGAGATGGGCCTGTAGGCCCCGCAGTCCTTGGGATCTTTCTGCGGCTTAAGAATCACCGAGATGGAGGCTCCCAACATGGTGTCAGTGAGAGAGCCGGTATCTAGGAAGGAGTTAAACAGTCGTGTCAGCAGGGGGGCTAATTCTTGACAAAAGGTTTTATTAAATAGGGGGGTAAAGCCATCCGGACCCGGGGCCTTAGAGAGTTTAAGGTGGGCCATAGCCGCAGTTACCTCTTCGAGGCGTATGTGCTGATCAAGTTGAGACGAAAGGTCCGGGGGAGGCCAGTCAGAGGGATCTCTTGCAGATATGCTTCGGCATTTCCATCTGCAGCGTCAAGGTCAGCATAGAGGCTGCTATAGAAATCATTAAAGGCCTCGGCTATCTCTGGGTCTGTGTGGATTTCCGTGCCATTGAGAGAGCGAACGAAGCCTACAGCCCCGGACAATATCTTACCGCACAGTCTATGGGCCAGCATACGGCCGCAACGGTCTCTGCTTAAATAGAATTTATGTCTAAGCCTTAAGAGGGCGTATTCCGCCCAATCCAAGTCAAGGTGCTTTAAGAAAAGCCTCTGTTTCTCAAGGTCTCTCCAGACTCTCGGGTCCCCCATGCGCTTATGAATCGACCCTAGTTCAGAGACCGCTTCCTCCAACTGCAGCCCCTTTTCCCAACGTAGCTTATTTTCGGCCACCGCTATAGCGATCAGCTTGCCCCTAAGTACAAGTTTAAGCGCTTCCATATCGAGGAGAGTCGGGTATTTTCGCTGTCGTTATGGTTGAGGTAATCTTTTATAACCGTGCGTATGGTCGCTACCGTCTGTGCGGATTGAAGCAAAGCATCCCAGAGTCACCAACGTGAGAACCGGGATTGTGCAATGTTCATCCATATTGTTACAGCCATTGGTGCATGATCTGACAAGGATCGGGGTTCTAGGCTCGCCTCTCTGACGCAGGCTGTGAGGGCAGGGGATGTGAGCAAGTGGTTGATTTGTGTGTATGAATTGTGGGCTGCTGAATAAAATGTGTAGTCTCTTGTGGAGTGGTGAAGGTGTTGCCAGATGTCGCACAGTGCGCCATCAGTAAGCCATCTGAAGCTGGCAGAAGTAAAGACCCCAGCTTGGGAGGATCATTGGTTAGAGCGGTCCATGTCAGGGTTCATGACCTGGTTCGAGTCACCCCCTATTAGAATTGCCGAACTAGGAGAAGTGAGGATCGTCGCCAGGGCATTAGTGATGAAGAGTTCTTCCTTTTTATTTGGTGCATATATGTTGGCCAATGTGAAGATGTGGGAGCCCCATTACATTCTGAGTCCCAATACTCTCCCTTGAAGTCCAAGGTAAATGTATCTGTTATGCGGAAGAACGATCAAATCAGGAGAAGGCTGGCATCCTTCAAGGTGGCAGCGGGAAAGAAATCACCCAGGTAAATCTTACAACTGTGGTTGAGTCACAGGGAAACGCTCCTACCCCGTCAACGGCTGTCAGGATCCTAGATTTACCTTGGACTTCACTGTGGGTTTTGGATACCCATACCGGCACCTCATTTATTTGGATGCTTATCTATACGCTACACTCCGCATTCCCATGCGTACTATCCAGCGTCGGGAGCTGTGACCTGGTTTGCCACTACAGGGCGCCAGATATCGGTTGCTTCTCACACTACCCCTTGTCCTGAAGAAGACCCATGAGCGGAGGTTTTAAGTTACCCTCTACGCAATAAGTTGGGTTAAAATGTCGACACAAAACCCCCCTCTGGGTTTGTACTACATTAGATTATCCCGTCCCATCACCTGATGATGCATTTCTGTGCTTACTGAAAAATGGATATGAATAAATAACGACCGTAAATTGCTCTGTAGACAGTCCAAATCACATTGGTGTACGTTTCATTTACAGCCGGTGTTGATTCCGAATTGTTAAAACTATTGTCTTTAAAATTGCCTCTATTTGATTTCTTCCTCTCGCATTTACTCCATAAACGAGCACCTTTCCTTTGCACCCTTTTCCCTCGAGCAACCTCTCACTTTGATATACTGTCATATGTGGTAATGTGTTAACTGTTTTTGTAATACGATAATATATATAAACGAAGACCTCTACTGGAAATATAGTGGTTGTTTCTTCTTTCTTTTAGGTGCGTACTCAAGAGTATTCATTTTTCTCATGTATTAATTACCATGTGCTGAATATTCAAGTGACTTAACATATTTAATTAGGGAAGTTTTTCCCGGGCTTGTCTGGGAAAAACGTTCAGAACCATTTGTTTTTCATATTACACTATACCCAGGTTGTTGGACGTTGATTGGGTTACCCCGTTAGTCTGTAATGGTTTGTGTTCAATTAGGCTTGGTTCCAGTAGGCCCTACAGGCCTCACGGTGATTTGAAGGGCCCAAACACCGGTCACAAGGGGGAGAGGACACTCTCCCTCCCCCCCCCTGGCAAGGGAATACACTCTGGCAGGCCCACAAGCGCTTTCACTGAGGGCCGCGTCCCGGACCCCACCCCTGTGTCCGCTCTCTCATTAGAGTCACTGTGCAGGCCTCAGGGTCAGCAGGCAATAGGCATGAGGCAGTCGCACTCGTTGAGCGAGGCAGCCTGGGTGATCAGCAGGCTCAAGCCCGGTCCACGGCTCCCAGGCAGACTTCTGGTGGGAGGATTTAACCCGATCCAACTACTCCCCCGCGCCCAGCCCGCACCTCTCACCTTGCTTGCAGCTTTGGACCGGGGCGTCCTCCCTGGCCCTCCGCTTCAGTGTCATTCTTCACACCAGGGGGGCCCTCTTCTCAGCCGGCGCCGTTCACTACAGCCTCCACCGCTCCACCTGTCGCCCAGGCGGGTGCTCTCCTCCCCTTGCCAGCAGCTCCAGGGTTGAGGCGGCTCCCTCAGACCACCCGCTTCAGCTATGCATTCCACTCCAGGGGGCGCCCTCCGCTCGGCCGGCGCCAGCCGCCAGGACCCCTTCGGTATCGCTCGACATCCGTCTGGGGAGCGGCATGGGACCTCATCCTATGGCGTCTGTCTCCAGGCGCCTCTCTCTCCTGAGCTTCTCCGATCGCCGGTCCCCTTCAGCTCAGCCTCTGCACAGGTCCGCCGGGCCCAGTACGGCGTGGTCTAAACGCCTGTGGTAATAGCTCCAGTTACTGGTCTGCCCCAGGGAAGTGTCACATACCTGCGTCATCTGGACATCAGGGAGTCCCAGCGGGATCCGCTGGATGGGGGTTGGAAGGCTAAATGACAGTGCTACAGTTGCGGTGGCACGGAGAGACCATGAAGAACGTCTTAGCCGTCAGCCATCTTGGACACGCCCCCAGCCCTTTGCTTTTAGGAGACCTTGGGAGTTGTTCTGAGCCAGCCCCGCACGCATTGGTGGTGTGTCGCTTCGGGTATGGACAGCTCTGCTAGCACAACCCCGGGTGCTTCCTCTGGGGTCCCTCGCTCCAGGGCTGTGGCATGATGTTAGAAATGGGGGTCTCTAGTTGACAGTGGTATTCACCCTGTCCAAGTAGGGACCCTTCCTTCTAGTCAGGATAAGTAAAGTACACATCTAAGTTTGCCTGTGCTCACCCTCTGGTAGCTTGGCACAGAGCAGTCAGGCTAAACTACAGAGGCAATGTGTAAAGCATTTGTATATAACCCACAGTAACACAGTGAAAACACCACAAATGGACACCACACCAGTTTAGAAAAATGAAGTATCTTTATCTAAACCAACAAGACCAAAACGACAAAAATCCAACACAGCTATCAAAATAACACTTGTAAAATGTTTCTTGCAAAAATAGAGCTCTCAGAAGAAAATAGCTCCAACTGGGGCTATTTTGACGTCATGACAGGTACAAATCCAAAGTACGGCACCTACCGCGAGGTGCGGGGGCCAACCACAGAGTCATACAGACACCCAGAGAAACAGTACCTTTTGTGATGATCCAAACAACAGCATTGCATGGTGCCGGGGAGATGATGCGGTGCCAGTGCTGGGGTTCATCGGTTCCTTACTGCCATAGGGGAGGTGAGGCGTCAGCTCCTTACTACCACAGGGGAGGTGAGGTGTTGGTTCCTTACTGCTACGCAGGGGAGGTGAGGCGTCAGTTCTTTACTGTTGCAGGGGAGGTGAGGCGTTGGTTCCTTACTGAGCAGAGGAGGTGATATAGCGGCGGTACATCGGTTCCTTACGATGGTGCAACGTCGGGCAGTCACCCACGTCAGTTATCGACTCTGAGATGGTGTGCGGGAGGCGCAGGCATCGGTCAGCGTCAGGCGGTACTTCATGTGCTACGTAAGCGGTGCCCTTGGCCCAGGTGCAGGCAGCGGCCTCGATGATGCCATTGGAGTCGATGCGGAGATGGCGTCAGCTGGTGTCGGGCTGCGGTATCGTTGCTGTCAGTGTTGCGCTCACCCAGCAAGCGGTGAGCACGGCATCAGTGCAGGCAGCAGGTGTTGGAGAGGGCATTGGGAATATTTGTCTTGAGATTTGCAGCCCAGCAAACACCTCCAGTGGCCCAGAACTGGGATTGGCACCACAAGGCAGGTCAGAACTCCCAGCAGTGGAGTTCAGGGAGGCTGCAAGTGAAGTATTTGTGTCCCTGAGACTACTTAACAGGCGGCAAGCTCTACTTCAGGCCCTGTGAGAGCTTCTCAAGGAGGATTCACAGCAATGTTAAGTCTTTGCCCTCTTTCAGGTTCCTGCAGGGGCTTCCCCTAGTGCCACTCTGTTTGATCCCATCATGTTACAACAATCTGAATCAGCTATAATGTCAGTTAAATCGGGTTCACTCACTGATCCTTGTCCTTGATCTATTTTTCGGAATGCTATTGAGGTCATCAATCCCTTTTTGAATTCTATTCTTAATCAGCCATTACTACGGGCCTCTGAGCCTGACAGGTGGAATAAATCCTTAGTAAAACCATTATTAAAGAAATCAAATGCACATTCTAAAATGTTGACTCGTTTTAGACCTATGTCCATGCTTCCTGCTCCAGCGAAGATTATGGAAAGGCTAGTTAGTTCTCAATTTGTAAATTATTTGGAATCATTCAAGCTTTTACACCCCCTTCAATCCTGCTTCAAGCCACGTGGTGAAAATGGGTGCATTTTGAACAAAAGAAAACACATTAAAGTTTACCCCCACCATCCCCCACCAGGGCTCCTCCCTGAGTCCTATTTTGTTCAATGTTTACATGTCCACATTAATTGGTCTTATCAGCTCATTTGGTATCCCCACTACGTCATATGCAGATTACACCTGTAGTGTCCTGTGAGTTTGAAATGACAGAACCCTTGTGGCTCATGATGAACTCTGTAGAACTGTGACATAAGCATCAGAATGTAGTGAAGTTAATGCAGGTTTAAAATGTTGAGATGCGGTTACACGCAGAAGAATAAAGACGTGTTATACTAAGCTCCATGTATGGCGTAGTCATTGGCCCAATGTAGCCCCATGGGCAGGGTGCAGTGTATGTAAAAGGTAGGACATGTAGTGGTGCGTTTTACATGTCCTGATAGTGAAATACTGTGCATTTCGTTTTTCACTATTGCAAGTCATTGGAGCTGCCTTGTAACATTTTACAAGTGTAGCTTCCAATTGGGAAAAGATAGAGAAATTAAGTTTGGGCTCCCCGAGCTCAGGATTTAAGAACACATCTTTTTGTAACGGTGGTTTTTAAATTGTGTATTTGAAAATGACACTTTTAGAACGTTGGCATTTACTTGTCTAACCATCCTGTGCCTCTTCCTGCCTGTGGAATCAAACTCTGGTTTTAGATTGACAGGAGCTTGTTTGTGCATTCACTCCAGACACTCACACAAAGGGAGCTGAGGGGTGCCCTGCATATGCTGATGAGCCATCCTGGGTAAGAGTGGTGGGAGGAGTTGTCACTAGCACCTGAATAGGCTTTGGCTGCCCTGCACAATATTGCTTCCACCCCCTATAGTGTGGCTGGACCAGGGAGGACAGGACAGAACTGGTTTTGCTGATCAAGAGAGACTTTCTGAACAAAGACTTCAAATAGAAAAAGGGGTATAAGTATTAGACCTAAAACCCCAGAACTTTAGATTACTTCTAGAACAAAAGGACCCTACGCCAAGGAGAAGGGCTGAAGATCTGTGAGAAAGAATTCCTGCTCCTTTGCCGTGTGTTGCTTTGCTGGGTTGGCATGCAGTTGCCTGCGCAACTGCTTGCTTGAATTGAAATCTGCTTGAATAGCTTTAGGTTTTTGCTAAAGAAATTCAGCTAAGTTATCACACAGCTCTTGCAAAAGTTCCAAATACAAAGAGGATGCTTCAGGGTGAAGAAAATCATTGGCTATTTGATAAATTATTCTTGAGTCATTGGTAGCCAGTTGAATGTTAGTGATAAAATACATTTTCATGGCCTCCTTAATTAAGCTATGCTTTCTCTTAATAGCCACTCTGTAGAAAGCCTTATCATTTCGGAGATAAAGTGTTCTCTATAGCCGCACCAAAAGTTTACAGCTTAGTCTCTCCTTGACCAAAGAAGTTGAAAACCATGGGGCAGATGGCTTCCGGCTATTTTGCTGATGCGAACTCTGCTGTACTAAATCATCAATGGCCTCAAGAATCCAATTATTAAAATTATCCAAATTCATGTTTATTTTCCCTACCATAGAGGGAGGAGAGCCAATATGTTGGTGGACTAAGCAGGAACTTTGCACTTTATTCCAATGGTAGAAACTCTGACCGTCATTACTTACACACCGTCCTCTAATGCAAATGGGATCAGTCGCAAAGCTTAATGGAATGAATTTATGATCAAAGAAAATCTGATTTTCAGGCTGGCCAGCTACAAGTGCTTGAAAATTAGTAAAATCTAAAAATCAAGAATGTGACCAGCAGAATGCATCGTGCTGACTACTAGTTGAGAAAGCTTAAAAACCTGCTAGGTTGTCCATGAGAGCCTTAACAGGGAAATTAGTTCCATCATTAATATGACAGTTAAAATCATATAAAAAGTAAAATTAGATACCATAGCCAAAGGGGAGTTATGGCTTCTTTTAGTGATTTAAGATATTAAGAAATTTGCGCCATGGAAGGCGATTTATTAACACACCAGAGAAAGAGCAATGCTCATTTATCGTAAAACAAAAACCAGGACTTTCAGCTCCTTGAAGGTAATCTATGTAAAACCCAGAACAGCGCAGAGAATTACAGAAAATTATTGCAAGACCTCCCCCTGCTCCACTTTTGTCCAGGTGGTGGATCGAGTAGCCCACTGGAGTGAGATTGCTATCTATGTCTGGATTTGAAGATTCATGTAACCAAGTCTCAGAGAAAAACAGGAAATCCAGATTTTTATCCCATAATAGATTGTGAATTTCCTGTGCATGTTTGGGAAGAGACTGGACATTTATAAGTCTGCCCAGAAACCCCAGACCAGAGTTCGGGCCAGAGTTCGGGTCATGAGTATTAATAGAATGTAATTTTTGGTCAGTCCCCACATCAAGTAGAAAGTCATTCAAGGTAAAATTAAAAAATTACTTACAATTTAAACAAACTATGGATCCAACTATTTTATTTATGTCAAGATTAGTCATACAGCACACACATTTCAACTAGATTCTTTATCACTGCGGGGGAGTATGTGAGTGCTCAATGGTGGGCTGCCTCCACACTGGTAGCATGGCTGGCGCTGGCCATGGAATGGATGCAGACAGGCACAGACAGTCTTGCATTTGACATGCCTGCTGCGCGCTCCCACACCACAAGTTTGTTGATGAGCATTGAGCTCACAGTGATCCCGGTCTCCTTCAGGGAAAACAACTGAACCTCTGAATGCCCCAAAAATGGTGAATCAAAACAGGACCAAAATGGCAGAAAAACATATTTTCCAAGGACCAAAGCGGGAAAATAAAACACTTGAAAACACTTGTGGCACACCAGTTAAAAATACAAGTTTAAAAGAAGTTAAAACATTTAAACATTTGAAATTATCAAGGAATAATGTCATAAAAATAGATTTCCTCCAAAGTGCGAAGTGCAGAGTAAAGAAAAAATTAATAGTGCAGGCAGAAGAACTTGAAATGGGGATTACGGCGTCTGCACCACAGGCCTGTTTATGAGCAATGAGCTCACCTGTGGTCCACTCCTCCTTCAGAGAAAACAACTGAACAGTGACCACCCCAATAATGACGGATCTAAACGAGACCAAAGCGGCAGAAGAAAACTCAATTCCCGAGGACCAAAGCGGGAAAATGCATTAAAACATCTGAAAAGACTTGTGGCACACCAGTTAAAAATACAAGTTTAAAAGAAGTTAAAACATTTAAATATTTGAAATTATTGAGAAATAATGTCATAAAAAATTAATTTCACCCAAAGTGCTAAGAGCAGACAGAGCAAAGCAAAGCAAAAATCAATAGTGCACACAGAAGCACTTCAAATAAGGATTACGGAGCCCACGCCGTGGGGCTGTTTATGAGCATTGAGCTCACCCGTGGTCCCTGCCTTCTTCAGAAAAGACAGCTGTACCGCTGACCGCTCCAAAAATGGCAGATCAAAATGGAACCAAAATTGTGGAAAAAACTCAATTTCCGAGGACCAAAGTGGGAAAATATAATAAAACAATTGAAAACACTTGTGGCACACCAGTTAAAAAATATAAGCTTAAAAGAAGTTAAATCATTTAAACATTTGAAATTATCGAGGAGCAATGTTATAAAAATTGATTTCCCAAGCGTGATAACTGTAGTGTAAAGCAAAAATTAATAGTCCAGGCAGAAGTACTTCAAATGAGGATCTAGTTATGGAGAGATTGATTTTGGAGAAAATTATGTGTCTGGAGAGAAGGGGATATAAATATTTAGGAATAAGATAAATCTGTGTTGGTTGTATGAAGGAATAGTCAGAGTCAGTTTCTGAGTGCCTGTTGTATTGTAGCATTTGTATGGCACTTCATGGTCCTGTCAAGGCCCCAAAGTCCTTAAATAAATTAGTGAAAATGAAGAGAAATCAAGTTCCATGGGAGATGGGAGGTTTGCAGCAGGCTATAGGCATTGTATGAACCAAAAGTATTGGTCCTTATTTGAAAGTCGTCAGATAGAGATATAGGTCACAAGGTTGATCTCTCATGGGAGGGAAACATCTATTACAACGCAGGCATTACATCGTAGTGCCTTTATAATGCAGTCAGTATCACGACTGCAACGTTACCACGAGTTCCTTTACAACGCAAGTCATTACAACGACTTGCTTTAGGGAATGCGGTGTTGGACTGCTGTTGGATTTTAAGTCCAACACCTTCCCTACTGATACACCGACTGGAATTGGAATAGTAATTTAAACTATTCCAAAGTCCAGCGCTTCCCTAAAGCAAGTCGTTGTAATGACTTGGTTGTAATGGAAGTCGTGGTAACAACACAGTTGTGGTACTGACAGCCCTGTTAGGCCATGCGTGGGTTTCACGTGCGTGGTAACAGATGCTATTCCTCATGGGAGAATGAGAGGCGCAGTGGTGGAAAGTATTCCATGACTTTGGTGCATTGCTTGGGGAACATACGGGGAGGGAGCTAAAAGACAGAAGGCTGACATGCGCTTAAAAGAGGTAGGAGTAATTTTGTGTTTTAGGTAATAGGAGAGGAGTATGACTTAGCATGAGTTCAGTCCCACCTTCTTTTTGTAGTGAGGACCAAGTGGTGGAGGTAATGCAATTTTTGTGGCTGGACACTGGTGTTGCAGTGTTGGTGGTCTAGATCCAAATTTCTGTCAGGGCGATAAGTCCAAAGAAAGGATTATGGGAGTCAATCACCTGGGAGGAAGCTCGTCTTGTTCCAAATATACTTTTAATTCCTGAGTCAGGATAGGAGGCTCTTTTTAGCATGGAGTATTTGAGAGGCGGAAAAAGAGGTGAGCAAAGAAACTTTAGGAGTGAAATTAGGAGGAGGAAAAAAACAAAGACGTCCAAGGAGCAATGACTATATTTATCTACAGAGGAAAAAAAGGATGATTCTCACTAGGAGGGGCTTGATGTAGAAACAAAGGGGTATCTGAGCCAAAAATTCAATGGAGTGAATGGTTTTATTGCTTGGTTGAGGGAACGTGGAGACGGATTATTTGGGATATTGTGCAGAATGCTCACCTCAATAAGAATGGACAGCTAGAGAAGTGGGATGATTAGAGGTGAACATGTTAATGAAGGCTGGAGTCTAGCTCCATCATATGCCTTCTGCTGCAGCTCTGCATTTTCTTTTTTGAAAGAGCCGGAGCCACAACATGTATTTATATGTACTTAATTATGTCACATGATTATTTCAGAGAGAACAAAAAGAGTGGTTGAGTAGAGAGATTGTGGTATAAGTTGTGACTCTCTCTGCAGTTACTATATTTATTTATTTGCCTTCTTTTCTTTTTTGTTTTGTTTTCTTTCTGTTCTTTTCAGTTCTTTTTTTCACCTCTGAGCCATGGGATATCTCACTCACTTAAATGCGTGACTGCTGCAATCTGAAAAGGGATAGTAAATGATGCTTTTGTATGTCTCTATGTGTCTGAGCCTTAACAATAATGAAGTAGCATAGCAGAATACAACTCTGCTTTAAGAATTGCAACATCACTGTTATAATGCCACTTCTCCCAATTGCAAAGTTTTGCATTCCTCACCAGTAAAGTGCTGACAATTCCATGAGTAAGAGACCTGCTGCTCCCTCCTGAAAAATCTCCCTCTCTACACTGAAGATCCTGCTGAATCCACTTGAACGTATAGCTTCTAAACCCTGAAAGTGCCCTGCAATTATCATGTTTGGTTTCACATGGAGCATTCCAATAATTAATGAGCAGATCAGCTGCAAATTTGGTGTTGGAAGTAGCTTCCCCATGCCACAGCTCCATCTGATTTTTGTATGCAGCTGCTGCTATATAAATTCCCGCCAGGGTCAATTTCCCATGCATTCCATATCAATTACCCATATGTCTTAGGACTCTGTACTCAATAGCCTTCTACTTCCTCCTTCAGAAGAGATGAGGTGGCTATTGCAGCTGCTGTCAGTCACTGTTTCCTCCAAACATCTTCCACTTCCGAGCGGTTGATCAACTGAAAAGGCACACAATGAAAGCTGGCAAATGCAGACTAAAGACAGGTGAACAGCGGATGCAAAAGCAGCAGAAGTGTACACAATGCAGAGAGGTGTATGATGCTACCGCTAGTTCAGACGTTAACAAGAGCTGATTAGGCTCATGGGTGCCAATTCACCAAAATGTCAGCTGTAGTGGTAATGCCATTACACACTTGTTAACCACCCAATGACATCATAGGATTGACTCCTAGCGAGTGAAAAGGCAAGTAATAATAACTACAGAAAGTAAATGGCTATTTTAGCCATATAGTTTGTGGTCCCTCCTGTTGCTTTTAAGACCCTTGAGATCAGAGGTTGCAAGGACAGTGCCAGGGTACTAAAGTGCATGCCAAAGGTAACAGGGAAACTCTATTGAGCCCATGGCTATGCTATTCATTATGAGGAAAGGGTTTTGCTTTCTTCAGGAGAGATAGCTGGTACCTTCTTGTCTTGGTTGTCTGGTGTGCGTTCTTTGAATGTAAGGTCTGTTATGGGGGTGAATACATGACATTTGCATTGTCTGCAAGCACGGGGTGAATTCATCTAGGTTCATGTCAGAAAGCCCAGCTTGAATCTGTAGTTGTTTGGAGTCATTTAATGTTGGTGACTGAGTATATTGTGATTTAGAGTCCAGTGCAGTCAAAATACAAATTGATCTAGATGTGTTGTCCGAATTGATATGAGGAGTTCCATGTAGAGGCTGAACAATACGAGGGAAGGGGTTCTGTATCTTGCATTTCCTATCCTCAAAATTAATGGTAGTTGCCAAGGTTGTTGATGAAATATTGCTGGTCTGAGTGATCAAAATCCATGTTTGTTTTCTAGATGTGAATCAGCAGTTGATTGTATTAGAGACTGCAGAAAGGTTGAGTATGACCAAGAAGCAAGGGTCCTTCCTGCTGTTGGTAAGCAGGGCTTCACTACCTGAACAATTTCTGTGTTTGTGCTGTAGTATGGGCTAAAGTTGGATTGTGGAAGATTATTCTTGCTGATCTGCTCCTGCCACTGTTTTCAATGACTCTTACTCTGTAGGCTAGATGGGTGATGGGATGAAAGTTGGTAAGATCATCCAATTCTAGGTTCGATTTTTTTCAATAAGGGGAGGAGCTTTCCTTGGCTGAGGGAGGAGCTTATGATGTGTGGAAGGTTGTAAGGTCACAGAATGGCATCAAATGAAATGAAAATGAGTTACGTGTTTAAGCACACACATTCCCTTGACCTACAGGCACTACCTGATGTCACATAATTTAGGAGGGGCACACTTCAAGATGGGCTGCCAGGCTCTGCCAGCTCACTTCCTCCCCCAATGGCTACACCTTGTACGTGGCTTTACTCCCTACTTTTTGACCTTCAAATGCCATAATCTATGCACCACCACATGCCCTACTTTCCATCGTCCAATTCATGCCCATTATCCCCAAGGTTAGGATTGCCTCTTTTTCTGAATGGTCCTTCTCTGTCACAGTGCCAAAGAAAAATAAATTAAATAAACTACCCACTGAACTGAGTATGCTTCCTTCCCTCTCACTGTTTAAGAAAAGACTAAAAGCCTTGCTTTTTAAAACTGCTTTTAAACTTGTTGACGAATAAATATATTTTCATATTTTTAAACTGACATATATTATCTTTCTTTTTGTTGTGTTATCTTCTACATCGCCAGTGAACTCCAGTGTGTGTACTGCAGAAATACCCTATAACATAACATATAACATAGGTTGTATGATACAACTACGCCTGCCTTTACCACGCACTGCTAAACAAAGCGGTCTGAACCACGACTGTGTCTTTACCACGCATGCCTTTACAACTAATTTCTTTGTACAGGCATGATTGGTAAAGGATATGCATGGTAAAATTCACACCCCAGCCCCTCCCCCATGCCCGGAGCCCTAAACCTGATACCCTAGCCCTGCAATCGACCCCACCCCATCCCTAAAAACGACCTGACTCCCCACTCTGAGCCCTAAAACCCGGCTCCCTGCCCAAAAGACGACCCGACCCCAGCCCCCTTCCCTGCCCTGAGCCCTAAAACTGGTCACCAGCCCTGAAAACTACCCCTTCCCCCTCACCCTGAGCCCTAAAACCCAGCCATAAGCCCTAAAAACGACCCGACCCCCCGCCCTGAGCACTAAAACCCAGCCCTAAGCCCTAAAAACTACTCGATCCCCCCCGCGCCCTGAGCCCTAAAATCGGCCCTTAGCCCTAAAAACTACCCTCCCTAAAACCCGGCCCTAGCCTCACTTACCAAGCCGCATCCTGGTCCTTCCTCACCCGATCCAACCTATTCCTTTCCCCACCCATCCGTTCTACATCTAGACCGCTGACTGCCTTAACCACGCATATGCGTGGTTAAGGCATATGCGTGGTTCAGGCAAGTTCCACTTGTGTTGAAGCGGCATGCGTGGCTCAGCCCGGGTTGTAAATGCCATTTCGTTATAACATAACGTAACATAACATAACATTGGGATGGGACATGAAAGAGGAAGGAGGGTATTGAAAATTAGTATCGCCCACCTTCTCTCAGCTGTTGTCTATTGATGTATATTTATAATGATATAATTTAATACTTCCTAAAAAGACAAGCATTGGCATAGCCAATAGGTCTCGCCTTTGGGACCTTATAAGTGTTTAGCCATGCAACAGTTGCATAACTAAATACTTATAAGGTCCCAAAAGCGAGACCTATTGGCTACACCATTTGCTTGTTACTTTGCTATAATCGCGGCACCCGCGCTTTACTTTTAACATTAAAAGTAAAGCGCTTTAACATTAAAAGTAAAGCGCGGGTGCCGCGATTATAGCAAAAGTAAAGAAATAGATTATTTTCTATGTCTTTACTTTTGCTACAGTCGCGACACCGCGCTTTACTTTTAATGTTAAAAGTAAAGCGCGGGTGACGCGATTATAGCAAAAGTAAAGAACTAGAAAAATAATCTATTTCTTTACTTTTGCTATAGTCGCGGCACCCGCGCTTTACTTTTAATGTTAAAAGTAAAGCGCTGGTGCCGCGATTGTAGCAAAAGTAAAGAAATAGATTATTTTTCTATTTCTTTACTTTGCTATAATCGTGGCACCCGCGCTAAAGTAAAGCGCGGGTGCCGCGATTATAGCAAAAGTAAAGAAATAGAAAATAATCTATTTGTTTACTTTTGTTATAATCGCGGCACCCGCACTTTACTTTTAACATTAAAAGTAAAGCGCGGGTGCCGCGATTATAGCAAAAGTAAACAAATAGAAACAAGCATTGGCACAGCCACGCGGCCGCAAAGCCGCGAAAGTGATCGCGATCGCGATGCACTTAATGACCCGTGACGGAGGAAATACAGATGGCGGCTGCACTCGTGCACGCTCGCGTGAACGCAAGCTGGTCGCCAGCAAAAGCCACTGCTGTTTGCACTTCCAAAACCCGCTTACTAAAACTCTCGCCGAGAGCAGCGCTAAGCGCTGGCTCAGGCGAGACCTAAAAAACGATATGAAGCGGTACCTTTCACATCACGTTTCGCTTATAAAAGTGATCTATCACTTACGTCAACATATGTGAAAATTAAAATTTGGTTTGTTCTGTTAGTATATTTTTAATACAGAAACCTGCCTTGATTTTGTATGCAGGATTCGGCACCCTCCTCTTCTGAAGAAAGACTTCACACCCTTAAAAACAGCAACTCCAATGTCCTAGCAACTATTTCCCCAAAAAGGAACCCCTGTTCACCTGAAATCTTAGGCCATGTTACAGATATGTGTACAGGACAATATGCTGAATAACAATGTTTACCTCCCTTGCAATTTCACAAGATTGTACTGTTTGAAAAAAGAATTACAAACAATGAAATGTATTTCATTATGGATAATTATATTCATTTGCGTCTGCGCTTGTTTCTGTAATCAAAGCCAAAACATGTTAACTGACAAGCCGCGGCGTCTCAAAATGAGTGTAAATTAAAGTTTTTCTTCTGAGCACCTGCCACTTTTCCTGGGTATTTTTGTGATTGCTTAAGGTTAAGCACAGAAAATATTCTGGTTTTAACACTACTAACTTGAGAGCATTGTTACTCCTGGCACAAGCCTTTTTTCAAACAGACCTACCAGTGTTCGAAGATTATTTCACAAACTGTTTTTGTAATATTCAGTGGTTTTAAATGGTCGCTTTGCAATCAAAGCCATGGAATCAAAGGAGTGTGGACATGTTCTGCAAAGCAATATTTGGGAGGGCGTCCTAAGAACTGCCTGCTTTACTTATCGTTTTTAAAAAAAGACACGTTTTCAAGTATTGTAAAATCAGAAGCAAAAACAATTTTTGGCAATCGATCACACTGAAGTGCAGGATTGCAGATGAGTTAGGAGTTTAACCGTATATGGCAACATACAATAGGTGAATGTTATCCAAGAGATGAAGATCTTAGCAGGTAGAGACCTTGCAATGAACCAGAATCAAGGGTGCAAATAACCCTCTAAACAGTACCTCAGACGAACTGGAATGAACCAGCAATATACTTGTCTATGAACAAACAAAGGCAAGTGTGCAATGAAAATAGAAAAAAAAGACAACGAGGTAGTGGTCATTTTGGAATACATATGACCGCGCCTTTGTGGTGCAGAACAAGCACACAAAGCATTAATCGCAAATAGATGGAGAGGTGAGAGGTAAAGGAGCAGTGAGGAGAGGAGAGGAATTAACAAGCATTGGCATAGCCAATAGGTCTCGCTTTTGGGACCTTATAAGTATTTAGTTATGCAGCACAATATCCTTGGTGCAATAACATCAACTGTTGCATGGCTAAAAACTTATAAGGTCCCAAAGGCGAGACCTATTGGCTATGCCAATGCTTGTTTTTGTTAGGCACGGGGAGATTAAGTGATTTGCCCAGAATAAATGATGTTGAGCATCCTTGCCGAGACTCGAACCCAGTTCCCCAGCACCGAGGTCGACCGCTCTAGACATAAGACCACATCCTCTCCCCTAGCAGCAACCTCCACTTTGCCAACCTCTTGCTCGCCCATGTACCCCGAATCCGAAGAGCCAAAGCCGGCGAGAATGGATTCTTCCACCTGGCTACCAAAGCCTGGAACGACCTTCCCCGGCACATTAGAGCCACCAGCTCAGTCCCTGAATCCCGCAAAAAAAGGCTGAAAACCTGGTTCTTACAATAGGTCCCAGCCAGGATCGCACCGTCCTTCTTCAGGTGCAGGATATCCTCCTGAGTGATAAGCTCGACCTACAAATACACATAATGTTGGTACCCCAATACATTTTCACTGACGAGAGTAGGGAAGCAGTGCTGATGTGAAGGGCCTAGCTCCAGACGAGTTGCAGCGTCTCTAAGCACTGTGGTGATCCAAGGACATCCAATCAGGTGTGTAATGCACCCTTTGATGGGGACGCACACAGTCTCAGGAGGCTATTTGACAACCTGTCCAAGGTAATCTGAAGCAGGCAACAGGTTAGAACCCACTGTTTTAAATCTGAGGGCACAGACACAGATGACGATCCTGTTATTTTGTAAGGATCGAAACGTCGACTCTCGCACACTGACCCATATTATAATGTACAGAGTAAGGCACATAGGGGCAGAAGTGTTGCTTTAAATTTAATTAAATAAATTAAATGTTTTGACTTATGTCACACACTATTGCCTGAGTTTTTCTGTTTTTGTTCTGCTCATTTAATTTTGTGTCATTTGTGTTTTCTCCCACCGATTTGACTAAATTGTCTAATAAATGTGATTGTATTTTTTCAAATTGACCGCATGTCTGGTCATAATTGTTTTCCCAGTTAAATGCCTAGATAAGTTCTCTTTAGGGACCTCTGTTCCTTTAAAGCACTATGCACCCCTGGTCCCTAAATATTCATGGGTTTCGCTTGTTCTCTGTAGGCACAGACACGACAGACCGCTTAGTCCTTATACAGTGGAGCTATCCCGCAGGTCCCAAAGAATGCACAGCCTCAGACCTCAGGCAGTGGAGCAACCCCTAGATTACACCGATCATACAGGCTTAAATCTCAGACAATAGAACTACCCACAGATTAACCACGTATTACAACTCAGGTGTATCCTAGCAGTAAGCTCACCCTGTACACAAATCATAGCGACTCAGGGCTCAGTGATTCGAGTTAGCCCTCAGTTACAAAGATAGAATAGGCCCAGGCCCAGGCCCAGGCCAGGGCCGCATGTATTATACGGAATGGTAATACTGTCTGGGGAAGATTTCTCCTCATTAGTACCAGTTTAACAGAAAAATACAGAAATAGGGACCTGTAAGATGACCAGTTAACCTTCACTAAGGGCTTTCCACTGTGTGCGAAAACATGCTGCAACATTTTTAGTAACTTTTGATCGGTTTGAGCTAGAGAAAATTTTTGGGTTAAAATCTGCAGATCTGGATTATGTGGCAAATCCATAATTATGCAAAAAAAAAAGCCACAGCCACAGAATTGCATAATTCCAGTGGCCCCAGATCAGGCCAATGCCAACAAAGCTTACTCCGATGACACGGTTATACAGGTCCAGGCCTTCACCGGCAGAGATAGCCGAAAGCTTACTCTGAACCTACCATGCAAGTTTATACAAGCAGAGCTGTCTTTAGATTTATACATTTCTTACAGGTTGAGGCGTTAGCCAGCAGAGATGCCTCCCAGGTTACATACATGTTACAGATGACAGCAACAGCCAGTAGAGCATCTTACAGTTTACACAGATCTCCCAGGCTCAGGGCTCAGTCACTAGCGTTGTATCTCAGTTTACATAGATCTCATAAACTCCCGCCTCATCCATCAGTGCTATCTCTCAAGTTACATAGACCTCACAGGCTCAGGGTGCAGTTACTAGTCCTGTCTCTTGGCTTACACAGATCTCACAGGCTCCCACCTCAGCCACCAGTGCTATCTCTCAGGTTACACAGATATCACAGGCTCAGTGTTCAGTCTCTAGTGCTGTAGCTCAGGTTACACAGATCTCACAGGCTCAGTGTTCAGTCACTAGTGCTGTATCTCAGGTTACACAGATCTCACAGGCTCCATGTTCAGTCACTAGTGCTGTATCTCAGGGTACACAGATGTCACAGACTCCCACCTCAGCCACCAGTGCTGTCTCTCAGGTTACACAGACATCACAAGCTCAGGGCTCACTAGTCCGGTCTCTCATATTACACAGACCTCACAGGCTCAGGGCTTAGTCACTAGTGCTGTCTTTCAGGTTACATAGATATCACAGGCTGCCGCCTCAGCCATCGGTGCTATCTCTCAAGTTACATACATTTCACAGGCTCCGTCATTATAGCCGTCTCTCGGGTTACACAGATCTCACAGGCTCAGGCATCAATAGAGCTAATCTTCCTGTTACACAGAGCCTACAGGTTCACGTCTGACAACTGATCAGTCACCCAGAAAACAAATATTTTAGAGGGTTTTAGAGGGCTTCTCTCGCCGGAGGCTCTAGAACGGTCTCACAGAGCCCTCTGCTCCTAGAGACCAGAGCGTTTACAGGAAGGAATGATTTTATCAAACAAAAACAGCACAGAACAGTTCGAGTGCCTCGTCTCCCCTGGCAGCAATTTCCAAAAACAAGCCAAAAAAACATGCTCATGGAAACAACTAGCTGAATGTGCAATTTCAGGCAACCACCACAGTATTACCCAACCCATCGTAATGGAACCTAGGAGATTTGAATAAATCATTGCCAAGAAAGTACTGGGGTTGCAGTGTTCGAGGTCAAATAACTCTAGATCACTCACCTGTGAAAAAAGCAACGAGCGACGGAAATCATGTGGGGAGACATGGGAACGAGGCGGCGAGCGACGGAAATCATGTGGGGAGCGGGGCCGCGAGCGGTGAGCCGCAGAAGGTGAGCGAAGCCGAAAACTACGGGCGCATCGGGGGACATGGAGCGGGGGCGAGCGAGCGCGGCAGCCTGCAAAGCAGTCCCAAGAAACGCTCGTGCGTCGTGGCTGGCCTTTGGATGAGTACGCGCGGCAGACATGTGTTTCCACTTATCGCGCCCGCGTCTGGGCACGATAATTGGAAACACATGTTTGCCGCGCGTGCCCATCTCAAAAGGCCAGCCACGACGCACGAGCGTTTCTTGGACTGCTTTGAAAACTCGCTTACATTAAGTCTTCGCCTCTAAGTAGCGCTTGCGCGCTACTCGAGGCTCGACCTAAAAAGGGGATAAAAAAGTAGGGGAACAGAAGAGAAAGAAAGAGTTTGCGGAATAGAGAGTGAAAGAGAGCGAGATGGTAAAAGAGAGGAAAGAGAAGAGGGACCGAAAGAGAAACAGAGCTAGCTGTGTGCGGAAAGAGAAAGGGAAAGCAAAGGTGAGGAGAAAAACATGAAGAAAGAGAATAGCCAAAAGCAGGAATGTGCGAAATAAGAGCAAGGGGAGCAGAAAGAGGGTGCTGAGCCAGAAGTGTCTCAGCCAAAGCACCATGAAAGGAAAAGATGAGACAGAAAAGAAAAAGTGGGTGAATGAAAAATTATAACAAGTTATAGAAAGTAATAAAGCAGAGAAAGTCTTTATGAAGATATCAATTCACATGAACACCAAGGCAAAAAAATATTTATTTGTCTCAGGAGAGCTATATTGGAAAGGCATGAAACCTTTTGGCTGGATATTCTTACATTACAATCAAAGACAATGTCATAAAGTATTATGTAGACAAGCTAGCTGCACGCCACCGATTCACAATCATTCACACACCTCAGCACGTGGCAGGTATCTTTCTGCTGGCTACTGTCAAAAGCCTCCAAAGTTTTTCACACAGCACGCCGCAGCTGCCAGCCTGCCCCCAGCTGGGAGAAATGGGGCGTGTCCTCCTCTGCTGTCGATTGGCAGCAGAGAGGACTGGAGGAGTTAACTGGACTCTCCAAAATACGCATGTCAGTTTGGCCAGCTATCTTGCGCCTGCCAAACTAACATGGGCACTTTGCAGCTCTCCACCCAGCTGCTTAGACAGCTGGATGGAGACAAAGCACATGCCTCCAGGGTCTGAAGGAGTTTCCAGCCAGCTTACTCCATTCAATCCTGGTGCTTCTCTCATGCTGGTTACCAGCATAAGAGTAGCTCCAGGATTGGTTCATGGAATTGGCTGGAGCACTCGGAGCCGAGGGAGCGGAGCGAGGAGGACGTCTGACGTGCAGCAAGCAAGGTAAGTGACTTTATTTATTTTTATTCATAGCCACTCACCTTGCCTGCATATACACACCCACCCACCACCCATTTGCCCTCCCCACCAATATATGTACCTGTCCAGCCACCCCTGAATGGATTATTCTTGTACGCATTCTAGATGTCTTCCCATATGGTTGTACTACTAAATATCGACACCCCCCCCCAGAATATCGTGGTGCAAGAATATCAAGTGGATCAAAGTAGTATGCAGTTCCTAATGGGAAGGGGCAAAAGAAGGGGGGAGTTGGAAATAGGAAAGAAGGAAGGACCCAGGTGGAAGAAGGATCAGAGAGGGGAGAGCTCCAATTAGGAGCAAGGGCCCTCACACACCCTGAGAGGTGTCATGCTTCATTATAGGGCAGCTCCTCGTTGGGCCGGTGCTGCAATGCCCCACGGGCCCCTCAGGGGGGCTCTTTGCCGTAGGTCTTTAGATCAACACGCCAGGAGGCCCTATGAGTGGGGGTGGAGGGGCATAGAATGGTGAGTAGAGTGGGTGTGGTTTGTGTGAGTGAAGATAAAAATAGCTATCAGTGTTCCAGAAGACCTTTATTAACTGGACACTGTGCTATGGTTAAAACAGACTACTGAAGTCTAGGCTGACAGGAGGGATTCAACCTGTAACAGCTAATTACGTGTAGTGACGGGTGCAAGTGGATTTAAAAGGTCCTTTTAAGGCGCCGGCCCAACGAGGAGCTGCCCAATAATGAAGCATGACACCTCTCGGGGTGTGTGAGGGCCCTTGCTCCTAATTGGAGCTCTCCCCTCTCTGATCCTTCTTTCACCTGGGTTCTTCCTTCCCTATTTCCAACCCCCCCTTTTTTTGCCCCTTCCCATTAGGAACTGCATACTACTTTTGATCAACGTGTCCTTGTGCATGTATGCTGGACCTGTTTCTCCAAAGCCCTCGTTTCTCCATTATTGATTATTGCAAGAATATCAAGGACAGAATATCGATGGACAAAATATCAAAAGGAAAATGCATTTAGGTAAGTTTGGATTTACTATTTCTAACTCCACATCTACGTACTTTCAACACATATATATCACATAAATACATATATGTGGAGTTAGGTACATAAAATCTACTTACTTACCTGTCCATATTTTGAATTTAATATTTTGTTCTTGATTTTCTGTGCCATCAATATTCTGGTTTCAATCTTCAGGTGCAATACTACTTCCTCAGCTTTCGAGGTCTAACGGAAGTCGTAATGCAGATCAGGCATGCAATGAAGGCGGATGGTAGCAGCTTTCCATTTTGCAGTAGAGAGATCAGATGCACATAATCTTACAGATAACAAGTATATCATTCTTTTGCTGAGCTTCAAAGATTACAAAGCTGAAGTCTATGGCTAAATCAAGAAGGAGATGGAGAACTTCCCACTCCAGACCCGGGTCTTGCTCTTGCTCCAGAGCTCCCCATTACAATCGCTCTGACAATCTTCTGAACTCACATGAGCAAATAAACGATGGATTTAGGCCCAGATCTCTGTACTGGGGTGAATGTATGACATTGTTCTGCATTCTGTCCATCAACTGTTGTTTTTGCATTTGTCACCCCGAGTGGGACGGGTATGCCCAGACGTTGGTCCCGTGCTCTCCATGCCACTGGAATCAAGCTATCCTGGCTGAAGAGGGGTGAAACCCCGAAACCGGTCCTAGGATGCTTGTTTCCAGTCCAGGGAGGACCTGGCTTGGCAGTTCGGGCTGGACTGTTCCCATGAGGCACAGGGTCAAGACTGATTTGCATATGGCTGGGTCCAAACTGGAATGGCATGGTGAGCAAAAAACGATGGATTTAGGCCCAGATCTCTGTACTGGGGTGAATGTATGACATTGTTCTGCATTCTGTCCATCAACTGTTGTTTTGCATTTGTCACCCCGAGTGGGACGGGTATGCCCAGACGTGGGTCCCGTGCTCTCCATGCCACTGGAATCAAGCTATCCTGGCTGAAGAGGGGTGAAACCCCGAAACCGGTCCTAGGATGCTTGTTTCCAGTCCAGGGAGGACCTGGCTTGGCAGTTCGGGCTGGACTGTTCCCATGAGGCACAGGGTCAAGACTGATTTGCATATGGCCGGGTCCAAACTGGAATGGCATGGTGAGCAAACAACCGATGGATTTAGGCCCAGATCTCTGTACTGGGGTGAATGTATGACATTGTTCTGCATTCTGTCCATCAACTGTTGTTTTTGCATTTGTCACCCCGAGTGGGACGGGTATGCCCAGACGTGGGTCCCGTACTCTCCATGCCACTGGAATCAAGCAATCCTGGCTGAAGAGGGGTGAAACCCCGAAACCGGTCCTAGGATGCTTGTTTCCAGTCCAGGGAGGACCTGGCTTGGCAGTTCGGGCTAGACTGTTCCCATGAAGCACAGGGTCAAGACTGATTTGCATATGGCTGGGTCCAAACTGGAATGGCATGGTGAGCAAAAAAACGATGGATTTAGGCCCAGATCTCTGTACTGGGGTGAATGTATGACATTGTTCTGCATTCTGTCCATCAACTGTTGTTTTTGCGTAGGTCTTTAGATCAACACGCCAGGAGGCCCTATGAGTGGGGGTGGAGGGGCATAGAATGGTGAGTAGAGTGGGTGTGGTTTGTGTGAGTGAAGATAAAAATAGCTATCAGTGTTCCAGAAGACCTTTATTAACTGGACACTGTGCTATGGTTAAAACAGACTACTGAAGTCTAGGCTGACAGGAGGGATTCAACCTGTAACAGCTAATTACGTGTAGTGACGGGTGCAAGTGGATTTAAAAGGTCCTTTTAAGGCGCCGGCCCAACGAGGAGCTGCCCAATAATGAAGCATGACACCTCTCGGGGTGTGTGAGGGCCCTTGCTCCTAATTGGAGCTCTCCCCTCTCTGATCCATCTTTCACCTGGGTTCTTCCTTCCCTATTTCCACCCCCCCCTTTTTTTGCCCCTTCCCATTAGGAACTGCATACTACTTTTGATCCACGTGTCCTTGGGCATGTATGCTGGACCTGTTTCTCAAAAGCCCTCGTTCCTCCATTATTGATTATTGCAAGAATATCAAGGACAGAATATCGATGGACAAAATATCAAAAGGAAAATGCATTTAGGTAAGTTTGGATTTACTATTTCTAACTCCACATCTACGTACTTTCAACACATATATATCACATAAATACATATATGTGGAGTTAGGTACATAAAATCTACTTACTTACCTGTCCATATTTTGAATTTAATATTTTGTTCTTGATTTTCTGTGCCATCAATATTCTGGTTTCAATCTTCAGGTGCAATACTACTTCCTCAGCTTTCGAGGTCTAACGGAAGTCGTAATGCAGATCAGGCATGCAATGAAGGCGGATGGTAGCAGCTTTCCATTTTGCAGTAGAGAGATCAGATGCACATAATCTTACAGATAACAAGTATATCATTCTTTTGCTGAGCTTCAAAGATTACAAAGCTGAAGTCTATGGCTAAATCAAGAAGGAGATGGAGAACTTCCCACTCCAGACCCGAGTCTTGCTCTCGCTCCAGAGCTCCCCATTACCATCGCTCTGACAATCTTCTGAACTCACATGAGCAGCTGAAAGCCAATATTGAAATTGTGGTGGCAGAAGGGATTGATAAGGAGAGAAGGAGGCACTCTTTTTCTCCAATTTCAATTTCAGATTCTAAGACTGAGACTGATGATTCCTCTCAGTCTAGATATGTCTCTAAAGAAAGCATGTTGCTTTGGTTAAAATTGGGGGTTTGGAAGCTAAAAGGACAGGTCTTCAACAGTGGGTATTTCTGAATCTGTTTACTTTGGTGTTCAAACATCTAGGAGGTGTTTCACCAGAAAGACCAATAAACATCATTGGGTTTCCTTTCAGTTAAGGGATTACAATCTCTTATTGGATAGTTTCAGATTGGGATTGGTGGTTGCTATTATAAAGGTGCAGTGGGCCATTATTAGGACGTTTCTCTATCTTGGGGGAGAATTGGAGGGGCTGGACTCCTAAGCTTTATGTCTAGTTAAAGGTTTTCTGATCCTCATCCCGCCAATAAAAGTGTAAATTCCCCCTGAGACCTGACTTGATTTTTCAAGCTATGCCAGCTGTCTGTTTTGGTCCTTTGACAGATATCCCGTTGGATTTGCTCACTTACAATGTTTTTTTTGATGACCATAACACCCCAAGGAGATTGGAAGACATGGGATCTTTAGTGTGCTCAGCTCCCTATTTTCCAGTAATGCCTGATCACTTGATTTTAAAGCTTGGTCTCTCATTTTGGCCCCAAAATCTTATCTTCCTTTCATCTTTTTTCATTTAAATGAGAAAGTTATCCTGCTTGGTGTTTTGGAGGATAATGTGGATCTAGTTGAGCTGGATGTTCAAGATGCAGTTTTGGTTTACCTGGAATGCACATTCTCCTTTAGTCGTTGTGATGCTCAGTTTATAACTTTTGGCTCGGGATATAAAAGCTTCAAACCTTCAGCATTGATGCTTAGTCAGTGGGTTGTATCAGCTATAGTGCATGCTTATTCTGAGACTGTCTCTTCCCCCCTTAATTCAGGGTCGGTTAATGATAGATGTATCTGCCTTTCGGGCTTCAGCCAAAGGTGTACCTCTTTTACATGTCTATAGGGCAGCCACCTGGGCTTCCCTTGATCTTTTCTGGTTCATTACTGTCTTCTAGTGCAAGGGGCTTCTTATGTTCAATTATGACATTCTGTACTTGGCTCAGCTATGATGCAATGGCTTGTTTATATTATGTATGTCTGATTAATTAAACTCTGTGCATGATACATCATGAGCTTTTTGTTTCACAAATAAATTTCCTCCTTCAGCTATTTGAGCTTGGGTATATCCTCAATTAATGACGAAAGATGCGAGGAAACAAGATGGGAATGTAATGTTTAGATTGCTTTTTGGCACTCTTCATTACTCATTATGTCGATTCACATAAATCATTCATCACTTCCCACACTCCCTTTGAGAAGCTGAAGGAGTGGTTTACCTTGGAGTACCTATGAGTTCTTCTTCCTTTATGGACTTGCTCCCTGTAGCAAGGGATTTAAGGAAGAAGAAACACAGGGGAATGAATGAAATTAGAAGACAGATGTTTTATTTATGTCTAGAAATAAAGCAGAAGCCTGTCATGCATGATCAGCATATGTTACAGGAAATCCTGCAAGTAATTTTCTTACTCATATGTCCCAGGGTGCTTCTCAGATCTCCTGCACGAAAAACAAATTGCTTTGAAATACCGGACCTTACACACATTGCAGAAGATTATTTTGCCACCAAACTAAAAACTAGCGCCCTTATTTAGAGTTTGGGGGATGGGATACTTCATAACTAATATGATTAATATCCCATCCATCATATTATAAGTGCCATAGACTATAATTCACTTGTGGTTTGGCAGACAGGACACACTCCACATTTGTAACAGAGTATCCCCTCTGCCAAACTGTAAATAGGGCTCTATGTCATAAAAATGTTAGGACATGGTTCACTATAAATGCATTTATATAGTGGTGAATCTATGAGGACAACGGTAGTAGATATATATCATGCAGATGAAAATCACTCTCCACCCTCCCTTTGGGGAGCTGAAAGAGTGGGGTATCTCAGGTTCTCTCAAAAGGTACCTGTGGGTTCTTCTTCCTTTATGAGCGTGCTCCCTGTAGGGAAGGGTTTAAGGAAGAAGAAACACAGAGAAAAGAATGAAATTGGAAGGCAAGGGCTTTAAAGGAAATAAAGCATTACTCTCGATTATTGATGAATGATGAGAAGCAGGCAGAGAAGGAGTAATACAATTACCAAAAAGTAATCTAAACATTACTATTTGAAACCTCATAATGTACACATAATAGGTATTGCATTCAGACATTCAAAAACAACAATTCACCTCGCTGTGCTGCTTCCTTGCCTCTCAGGAGCCAAGAGGTGACACTAATGTCACTGATCAGCTTCCATTACAGGACAGCTTGCAAGTAATCTTCACACTCATGTGCCCAAGTATGCTTCTAAGATCTTCTGTATGAAAAGACTTTCAATTGAAACTCCGAACCATAATTGCTCAATTGATAATCGTTGGACATACTTGCAAAATATGCCACCTCTGCCACCTATTAGTTATTTATGGTTTATATTATTTAGGAAAAAGCTGTCAACATTATCAACAGTGGGGTCACAATGAAAATGACATTCAGTGGTCGGTATTGCTAGTGGTACAAAATATGAATAAGCTCAATCTACAAGCTACGCTGAATAAACGAGGCGAGAATGATCGAAAAATATAGGACAGCCATTGAAGGTCTAAATGAACATGATGAATTATGGGCACTGCTATAAGTTACCATAATGGCCCTGCCATTTCTCTGTGTGATCTAACGGGGGGTTGATTTAACCGATTT
This sequence comes from Calotriton arnoldi, assembly GCA_963921515.1. Lineage (NCBI taxonomy): Eukaryota > Metazoa > Chordata > Amphibia > Caudata > Salamandridae > Calotriton > Calotriton arnoldi. The sequence continues at coordinate 120,135 of CAWUFW010012823.1, forward strand.
AGTTGTGGGGCTACATCACTGTGCCACTTCTATGTGGGTCCAGACCTTACGGTGGAAAGAGAGGGCTTCTCGAAAATACTGTACCCTATATATCTTACCCCGTTTTCCTTGGAAAAAATAGTGTAAAATATTATGTAAAGAATGCAATGTTCTATTTTTTCTTTTCTCTTTTTTTCCAGTGTTTCAGGTGTAAACATGCAGCCACAAATTGTACATGGTTTGCACACAATGTTTTGGCAGTGTGAGGAACGCCATGTCGATAATATCTTGTGACCTCGGTGGTGTTTTAACTGTTGGGTGACTGATGCATATTTTCTGCAATAAGATTGTCCACTGTGCTTAGTAGCAGTCTTCATGAAGTTTGTAGACCTGTACCCTTTGCATAGCTGCCAAGGTTTCAGATTGCCATGTGTGACATTTTTATAATTTCAGTGAAATGATGAGTGACATTTCAACGACTATGAGTGACACTTTCTCGCGAGCAAAAATCATGCAATGAAGACGAGGGAAACTTCTAAATATCAGAAATTACAGCCATTTGAGCAACAAAAAAATCCAAGAACTTCTTGAAACTGCTGCAGAGCACCAGAAAGGGAAGGACACTAACGCTAGTGCTCCCTCCTGTAACCTGACTGTACTGTAAACTGATGCATAACCATGATATTAAACAAGTTTTTCAGTAGCAGTACTTTATTAAAGTTCTGTGTACATATGCTGACACATGCACAGTTAAATACAAAAATACTTACTGGATGCAACAGATAGAGCAGAGAGAGCCCTAGTGGCAAAACACGCACCGGCACCCTGTAGTCTGAAGATAATACCCTCAAGTGATTAGTACTGGTACCCAAGAAGGAGGACAAGACAGAGCAGCCCTGCGGCCAGTGCTGAGATTATTACTGTGAGACTGTCTGAATTTGAAATGAAATCTCAGATCTTGCAGATCACGTAAACCTCAAGGATGATGAGACAGACCAGCCCTGCGCCTGCAGATTTTACTGTGTCTCAATTAACAGATCTCATCTCATCTGCAATGCGTGGTGGCGCGCTCCGCGCTGTGAAGTAAGTTACAACTGTGATCATCATGAGAGCGGACAGGGGGCCTCTGAGGAATGAAGCGAGTCGTAACAGACCTCCTCCCCCTCCCCCGCCCGGCCCAGCAGTGCCGAGAGAGCAGAGAGAGCCCTGATAAAACTGTCACGCACTGACCCGTAGTCTGTGATAAACCCAGTTAGTACTGTGGTGCCCAATGATAAGGATGAGGAGACAGAGTAGCCCTGCGGCCTGCAGAGAAGTTTACTGTGAATTAAATCAGATCTGCGGATAATAACCAGGCTCACTCAGGAAGGATGACGAGACAGAGCAGCCCTGCCTGCAGATCATGCTATTGTGTGTGAAATACATTTTTCTGATCAGACTGTGCGACTACAAGAAGGGTATCAGGTCGTGCGCTATCTACTGTTTATGAGGAACAGACCCCACTGGTTGAAACAGGGCAGTGGACCAAATCGCCGCTAGTATTAATCAGTAATTACTCTGCTCTTCCCTGCGTTAGTGGTATAAGTCTCAGCCTATACTGTCCTTATTCAGTGCACTACATCACATGTGGCAGACCGGGGCCTCACCAACACTGTCCTTTGCCCCCGCAGCGGTCACACAGAGCCCCCTGCTATTGTGCTTCCTTCACTTTAAATCAATCCAGCATCTTCCTGTAATTCTTTCTTAGGTCAGGGTCTGGGTCTTGACTGTACATTGCACAGAGGCTTGTAGGCTCTCTATGTCGCACGGCGCTGCCTACTTTCACTCACCACGCTCCAATCGCCTGCGCTGTGGCTGCTTTGCCCCAGCGCATCTACGATCCCTGCATCGGCTTCTGTAGGGAGCCCCGAGCCTGGCTCCCAGGGGCCAACTCATGCAGCAGTGCAATAGAGCCGTCCCAGACCAATGGGCCGCTACTTGTTCCTCCTGCGCTGCAGCAGCACACCGATCCTACACTGCTGCGCCTCTAGACACCAGGGCAGCAGGCCTGTCTCCTTCGGCCCCGGGCCCCCAGACGCGGCCTCAAGCACCTCGGCCTCGTGAGACCGCTCAGTACGTCAGTCGCCGCTGTCGGCCTCCGACAGCCAGGGGAGGCTCGCCATTTCAGCCCCTCACCAGACCACCTGGGAGGCCGGACCATGCCACTGTCATGAGCCCAGCCACTTACTGCGGCCCGATCCCGGTGGGCGCAAGGACAGCTCCCCCCCCCCCCATTCAGTGCTTGGCAGCAGCTGCTGGACACGGAGATCACACCACTAGTCCAGCAGGTTCTTCTCCACTCCGCAGTTAAGTTACCTCCACCATTTTTGCCGCTCCGCGGCGGCGCTGACAGACACAAGTACAATAAACTAACTGTGTACAGTCAGTCACTCACGGCTCTGCCTGGCGCGCAGCGCGTTGGCCAAAGTAAGTACTGTAACAACACTTACTTAATGAACTAGAAGAATTTAATGAACTAGACGAATTCAGACTGCTGTCAGTGTCTCTGCGTCGTCGTCCCGGTCCGTCCGGAGGCCGCGGAATGAGCCGCACAGGGACCCGCGGCCGCACAGCAGCTGCAGCACACTGCATGATGATGCACTCTGCAGCAGTCTTCTTCTCCAAGACACTGAGTGCAGACTCACGGACTCGTCCCCCGCCTGGCTGCACAAGTTTGCGACCGCAATCACCGATGCCTCTGATGCGCGGCGCGGGGCGGCCCTCAGTATCCACAGTCCTATTGCGGCGCTGCGCACCGCAGACAGACAGTCAGCAGTGCACAGACTCGACTCAGATTGAGTCCCCGCCACTTCTGACCCACCTTACCTCACTTCCTCTTCCTCCGGACGTGAGGAGGCACTACGGTCACATCCTATCCCGGGCCCCCCATGGTGTGCACAGCCAGTAGCAACCACTGAGGGCAGGCCCCGTCCTGGCGTCTAATTAGTGTCTAAGCCGCGCAGCGCCGCAGAAAATATACAGCCAGGCATGACAGGAGGCCTCTGGCCTGGGCAGAACAATTGTAACATTGTAGCAGTCACTCTCAGCCACTCGAGCTGAGAGCAGACAAACAATTATCTATTAACTTATTGAGCCCAGCAGCTGCTGACAGCACGTCTCGGAGCAGCACTGAGAGCCGGCGCACAGGTGCACAGGCGCCGGCGGCGCGCGCTGGCACCCTCCATAGCCAGAGTTTCAGAGAGTGGCATTAATGCATGACAATGCATTTCAGTGCGGTGATGCGGAACACCACACTGAAATGCGTGAGCGTCACACCTGATGCGTGATACTTGGCAGGCATGCCTTTGTATATTTATGGCCGACCCCTAGAGAGTTTTTTTCCCGTTTTTTTAGTTTAGCAGTGCTTTTGACACATTCCCTTACAGGCGCACGACTCGCTCACCTCCGCGAGTCGGACTTGCGTCATCAAGAGACGCTTTTACGTAGCGTGTTGTTGTAAAAGAATGCATTGTCCCGCCCAGATTTGAATTCCTGTGGCGTGGACTTAGAAGCTTGTACATTGGATGCGAGCGGCCCGGACGGCCAGTTGATGCTGCCGTGTCCTCACTGTGTTCCAGAATACCGAAGGTATGGTCCGGGATGCCCTCGTTTGTATTTTGAGATAGACGTACTTTGGAGGGCCCGGGTTTGATGTAGCCTTTTTTTTTTACTAGATTGCCCCTTGTTTACAGAGTGATGGAGGAATAGGAAGTGAGGCTATCAGCCTGAAACCTTTAGCAGGGGGGAGTTTGGCTAAGGTGGTGAAGCAGTTCCATCTTTGTGCTCTCTTAGAGGAGAGTATTGCGGCTTTCTAAGGTAATTGGTGGAGTCTATGGTCCATAGCTTTTCCATCTTACGGGGGTCACGGCACAGGTTACTGATTGGGTGTCTTGTGCGTTCTTCCAGGCATTGCTTGGAGACATACAAGGCGGAGCATCTGCACAAGTTTTGCCCGTCTCGGTTTCTTTGAAATCATCGGATCTATCCTCTGACTGGTGACAAATCTTAAGGGCACAGTTGTTTGGATATACACTGTCATGTTTGCTTATGTCCTTTTTTGCACTAACTCTGCAGTATGGGCTGTAAGGTTTAGTTGACAAGGTGTTATTTATTGTGCACAGGTGGTGGGTTTTTTTGGTGGCTTGATTTTTATTTTTATACTGCTTCATGCAGACCACCAAGGAAATATTATCTATATGAGGTTCTGTTCCATAGGTTTTATGGTTGTATGTGGTTCTTATTTTCATTCTCATGTGTATTTATTATTTATTTTGTACAATCACATGCATGGGAGTTGTGGCATCTCCTATAAGCAATGCGGAGCATTTACCTCTGTCTCTTATTCCTTCCTCCCCCTCATCCTCTCCCTCTCCCTGAGTGAATTTACTATTTGCATAGTTACAACTCTAACCACTAGTATACGCAGTAGTTCTTTGTACTTAATATCACTATTTTGTGATTCTGAGCTCTCCCGTTTGCATCTCTCTCCTAAGTGACTCTACAATGTACACATTTCCTTTTCTGCTATCTGTTTCTCTTCATTGTGGGACTCTTCAACTCGCTGTCTCCCTCCCTCTGTCCCCCTGACCCTTGCCTTTCGCGGATCCTGTCTTTTTCTAGATCGCTAATTTACCCTGGTATTGAATGTGTTATCTTTTTGTATTAATGTGATTTTTCTTTTGCCGTCTGTTCCCCCTCTGTTGACCTGCCAGTTCCGACCCGCCTCCTAGCCCCCTGTCCCTTGTTGCCCTTTGACTAAGCACTCCTTCTCCTCTTGTTGGGGAAAGATCCAATATTCATACTCTGGAGTCTCAGGGACCCCCTCTGAGAGAGTCCACAGTGTCATGGGAGCCACGCACAGTTGAGGTATGGTATGGTGCCCCTTACCAAAGCACTCCCTCTCCCCTTGTTGGGGGAAGGATCCAGTAAATAGGCCTTGGAGTCTCAGAGACCCCTCTGAGAGAGTCAACTGCGTAAAGGGAGCCTCACGCAGCTGAGATGTGGGAATGATACCACTTCCCCTGGGAGCACAGCTTACCGGACCTTGGACGCGGCTTTTACTCGTCTACCGGTTTGTACCCCCTTCACCCTCCCCCTCCTCTTTCATGCTCTGTCTCTCACCCTCCCCCACCGCTTTCCCTCTTTCATTCTTTGTCTACCTCCTCTGCTCCTATCCCCTCTCCCCTGAATCTCTCCCCCTGTCTGCTACGCCGTCTAGCCCCCTGTCCCTTGTGCTCTTTGACTAAGCACTCCTTCTCCCCTTGTTGGGGAAAGATCCAATATTTATACTCTGGAGTCTCAGTGTTCCCTCTGAGAGAGTCCACTGCGCTAAGGGAGCCACTCACAGTTGAGGTTTGGTATGGCGCCCCTTGCCAAAGCACTCTCTCTCCCCTTTTTGGGGAAGGATCCAGTAGGTAGACCTTGGAGTCTCAGAGACCCCTCTGAGAGAGTCCACTGCTTAATAGGGAGCCTCTCGCAACGGAGATGGGGGAATGATGCCACTTCCCCTGGGATCACAGTTTACTGGACTTTGGACGCAGCTATTATGCGTTTACCGGTTTGTGCCCCCGTCACCCTCCCCCTCTTCTTTCTTGATGTGTCTTTCACCCTCCCCCTCCTCTTTCCCCCCTTCATTCTATATCTGCTCCCCCTGCTCCTACACCCTCTCCCCTTGTATCTCTCCCCTTGCCTGCTTTTTCCCTTACGCGTATATGTCCTTATTGTTTGTCTCGACCTAACATGTAATTATGTAGCTATGCACTAATAACTGTGTAACCTTTGTAACGATGTAACCTGCAACTATGTTCTGATTCTCATGTAAAGCGCTCTGATACCTCCGGGTCTAGCCAGCGCTATATAAATCCTTTCAAATGTTGACTACTAGTCACCTATGCTACCCATATACTACTATCTACCTCTTTTGTACTGAATGGCGAATACCGAATGTATGTATACTACCTCAACCATCTAATGTTTAATAACTGTATATTGTAAAGCGCTCTGATACCCGCGTGGGTCATGTTCGCGCTATATAAAAAACTTTATAAATAAATAAATAAATAAATAAGATATTGATTTGAGTAAATTGTTTTGTAGGTGGTTTTTCTTTCTTTTTTTGCACATGTCCTGATGAGACCCGAGCCAGTGGGCCAAAATGCGTCGACCCGAAAAATTGGAGAAGTCTAATGGATCAAAAATTATATGTACAAATTTACAAATACACACTTCTTGGATTCAGCGAGGTGGACGTATCCCTCATTTGTGTGTAATGGACTATCTCCCCACGGATTGCATATGCATTTGTGTTTGTTTGCAACCGGGTTTACATTTTATGGGTAGGAAGGAATTATGTATGATTATTGATTATTATGTTATCTTGTGTTTGATGTTTTGGGTTTGTGATGTATTTTTAAAGAAAATATAAAATCCTATTGTGTGAAACAATTGGGGAAGGTTCGGTGAGTGTTTGAATTATTTAAGGTATTAGCCTGGGGACTAGGGTCCCACCTGTAGGAACTAATGGATTTTCTTCCTACATGCAATTAGTCTGATCGTTTCCCACACATCCTTTGTCTTTGTTTCTGTTTTTAATCCTGGGCAGGGTGCGCATGAATAAAGCAAGCCACATACCCTGTAGCTAGTTTTAACTCACACTCTCCTTTTTACTCTGCTTTCCCACCACCCTGGACAGATCATTGTGGTTTTTAGTATTCTTCTTTCTACAACAGAACATCTCTGAGCTCCTCCCTCTCAGTAAAGCGGCTGTAGCCCATACCATGACTAGGTATCACAGTACAAGGAGATTTCCAATGATGAAGTATGCAACCTATGGTGGGTGAGGGAAATCGTCCTATGAAAGGGATACTTTACTTTAACTAGGTCTTCATTTGCAGTAGCAACTTTTAAAGACCCAAGGGTTCTTGTTTGTGGTAGATTGATTAAATAGGGGAGTTAGCCCTTGCTGGTCTCCAAACCTCCTCGGACCCCTTTGTGTGATATGCATATTGTGGATTGGCCAAACCTCTGACGATGATGCCGGCATGGTGGCTCATTGAATGCCTATTCCCCATCTCCCTATGTAAGGCTATTTCATTGCTTGGGTGGTGACAACTTTAGGACATTGCTGAATACCTTTCTAGGTCACATGACATGCTACAAGCCCTTCAAAAGCAATCATCACCTCCAAGATCACAGATGCAGCATAGCTACTGGATCCCCTGGAGTCACTGTTCCTAAGAGAGGAAGGATAGAGAGAGACTATGGTCGTTCTAATACTGTGGTTGTTGGGGACAGTGTGTCCTGATCATGGTGCCCTCACACACCCCGAAGGATGTCATGCTTCATCATTGGGTGGTGCTCCTCAGCGGGCCAGCGCTGCAATGCCCTACGGGTCCCCCGAAGGGTCACTTTGTCGGAGATCTTTTCAGGATAAAGCTGTATGGGTGCGTGGGGGTGAGTGGCAGTGAAGTCCTAAAGTGATGTCTAAATGATGACTGGAGGGTAGCTATACAGTTTATTAAGGAAAAGATCCCTCTACCATCAGTAAAAAACCTGGAGGTTGTGCTGCTTAGAGGGGAGTAATGGCCCCCAGTAGCTAAAGAAAAAAAGCATGCCCCTAATGGACATGTTTTGTGGTCAACATGTTTCGCGCTACCTGTTGGTCTCAGGAGGAGATCCCTAGCGCTTTTTCAGGACAATGAAAGGGTGCAGTGTGTAAAAAGGTTAGTGAGTGGCCTATATTTGTAGCTCTAGTGCCACTAAGAATGATGCTGTATTCTGTAACGACAAAAAAGAGAAAGAGATAAGGTAGTCAATGCATTAGTACCCTACATTAAGGGTGTTCAATAAAAACAAACATACGTGAGCCTGGGTTTCCATTGTTGAGTCAGGTGCACGTAGCGTTTAAATCACCTACTGTAGATGAACAGTAAGTGGGACTGTAGTGGGCTATAGACATATAGTGACAATATGGGATGAACAAACATATATCTGTGCTCAAGACACAGTGTCAATTGGCATGTGGTGGCGGTTGATAACCTTCACACGTTTGTCAAAGTCCAGTGGGATTTAGTTGTTATATTCAGGAGCACGAGTCACCGGACCTTGATCTAGCTCCTTGTCCCCTCCCCCCCAATATTTTGTGGCATAGCTACTGGATACATTTGGTCAGAAAACTGTCTAACCTTCTGCAGCTGAAGCAGGTGAGGTCACAGAAAAAAAGGGGCTTGTCTTCTTCAGCACAGATACCATAGAAAATGGCATGACTACCTGGCACATGGCAATATTTAGAAGGCATTGCAGAATCGACCTCTTTACGTGTGTACTCACCACCTGCTTTGGCATGTCCGAGCACTGTTAAGCATTGTGCTCTTATAGACATACCACTCTCTGGTACTCCAAAATGAAAACCGCGTTTTCCTAAATAATATAAACCATAAATAACCAAATGGCTAACAGAAAAAATATAACCTATTTTGCAAGTATCTCCAATGATTATCAATAGGGTAATTATGGTTTGCATCTCAGTTAGGAGTTAAGAAGATTGGTAGGCAACGATTAATCTTGTATCATTTAAGAATAAGGACCCCTTTCAGCTTTGAACCAAGGAAGAATTTTTCTGTGCCAGTACTGACAAAAACTGAACGCGTGCATCTGTAGGAGGAGTCTCTCTGTTATCTACAGTATCATCGTCGTAGGACACTGAAGTGATGTGTCTTTACCCACTGCTGGCACTTCCGGTGACACTCTCCTTTTCAGGTTTGATGCCTTACACACTGTTTGTAAGCAGTTAATCCTTTATTTCAACATTGCCCCCAGGCTCACTTATTTTAGGATAACTGTCAGGACTGTCAAGTATAATCTCAGAAGCAGCACAGAGATGACAGCCTTATGTCAGTTAATGCCAGAGCTTGAGCTAGAAAGTTATCTTTATTCACTGCTTTTCTAAATGAGGATCCCAGGAATACTAGCTTAAACTATCCCTGCTCTGCGGTGTACTAAGCCATAGGCTACACTAGTCCCCTGAAGCTAATTTCCCAAGTATTATCTGGAAATATGGTGGTTTCAATATGCATACCCAGTGCACTGCCTTCAAAAGCATGCGACCATAATGTGATTTATAAGCAGAATAATCCCCTTGGTAAAGCACTTGCATTACTTGCATACATAAAGATTCTGAACACAATGGCCTTATTAAGGTGTACTTGTAACACCTTAGCTTACTTGTAAGTGAGAGATGGTATTTCCTGCGTAAACTTGATTCTTTCATTTTTTTAAATTATAGGTGTGTTATGAAATCGAAACATGCTAGTGATAAGAAAAGTTCTCCATTAGTCGATTGTAATAATTTTTTACAAGTGAGTATTGTCTGGTTTCAGGGTTCCCTTCCTCTCCGCTCCAAAACTTCAACATCAAATAAGGTTTTATGGCCACCTGCCCCCAACGACGCCAAGTCCACCTCTCACTGTCTGTCTACATACCGCGGTAGCAATGGTCCCTGGAAGGGAGGGGGTGGGTCCTTAAATCACGGGAGGTTGGACACTTATTATTTTTAAGCAACAATAAGTACCTCATATAATTACTGTTCGTAAAAATGAGTTTTAGCAAAAAAAGAACAAAGCTCGCAGTCAATTGTTCGTACATAATTGTGTACGGACTAATCAATCAAAGACATTGACTGCACACTATTTGTGAATTATTGGAAATAGAATTGGATCTCGATACTCTCTAACTGTACGTTTCAATTGCTCTCGCGGATTGGTAACGCAATGCAAACACTTTGCCCTCTATGTTGTATGTTGTGTCAGTATACTTGCTATTTGTGCATTTTTCTAATACAGTTATGTGTATCATGCCATTCTTGAGAATGTTTTTCAAGATTATTATTATTATTATTATTATTATTATGTTGTCATAAAATACAGTGAAGATGATTGGAGATCAATTGACTGCCTGCTTTGATCTTTTGTGCTAAGACTCATTACTACGAATAGTAAATGTGAGGAACTCTCTCTGTTCTCCATAGGGGCACGGCAAGGAAGCTGGCTGAGCAAAGGCGGTGAATGGGAAGGCCACCGATGCTTATAAAGTTGTTTTAATGGTGCGCCCATCTTTTCACCATCCCCAAGGCCATCACAGATCCTGTAGCCAATGGCCTCTCAAACCTGATGGCCGGGCACCAATAACAACATTCACATATGATACCTCTATAGGAAACCGACCTTTTAGATTGGAGGTACAACTCTCAAATTGTTCTTAGTGTGTGTGTGTTTTGTGTGTGTGTGTGCGTGTGTGCGTGTGTTGTGTTTCTGGGCATGCATGCATACGTGTATGTGTGTGAGTGTGCATGTGTGCAATAGATCCTGGTCTCTTTTTCACTTTGCATCTGAGACGTAATCTGAGTCAGTGTTTACAATAGAAGCAATTAAACTACAAGTTACAAAATTCAACTTGATTTACTCACCCTAATGATAAAAGGTGAGTTCTGATATCACAAGCATGCTGCGTGAGCCAGCACACCTGCTGAAAGGCAGCTCACTGAGAACAACGCCAACTTTTAGTGAAGTGCTCAATTAAATAGATTTATGCACCCATAACAACCTTTTCTCTCTAACCCTCTTATCATTATGAGATAAAAATGCAATATAGTACTCCCTTTAATTGGTGCACTGCTGGAGTTCAGGATAGAAGAGCATCGATATATTTTCATGTCACTAAAACATACCAACCACAAAAGCTCTGATAGTGATTTACAAGAAACTGCTTAAAGCAAAATATGTTATAAATAATCAATCACCTGTTCTATAAAGTAAATGAATATTGCAAGTCACATTAAAGTTATGTGACCTGATGAAAGAATCCACCCTGTGGCCATAGAGGGAGAGAAGCCACCACGAAGTTTGCTTTGGTCTCAGGCATACCACTAGCCCCCTAATGGACACTGTCATTTATACTTAATTTTTTCAAACATCCTCAAAAATCCTATTCGATTTATCATTTTATAACAGAGCACTGAAGGCAGAGTTATAATCAACAGGGTCCAAGCCACAAACATTGGCAAAGCCAATGCGTCTAGCCTATGTGAGAGCTATTCACTTTGCCAATGTCTTTCGTCATGTTGAGTAGCGTGGCTGCTGTTCAGCATGGCTAAAAGTTAGTGGCATTTCGTAGAGGGCAGTGGAGCAGAATAGTGTAGAGTGGAGTGGCGTAGAGTAGCCTAGAGTGGAGTGGAATGGTATAAAATAGCATAGAGTGGAGTGGCGTAGAGTACAGGAGAGTGAAGTGGAGTGGCATTGCATAAAATGGAGTGGCGTAGAGTAGAGTGGCATAAAGCAGAGTAGCATTGCAAAGAGTAGAGTGGCGTACAGCAGGGTGGTGTAGAGCACAGTGGCGTACAATGGTGTGGCGTGGCGTAGAGTAGTTTTGTGAAGAGTAGAGTAGAGTGGCATAAAGTAGGGTGGTGTAGAGCAGAGTGGCGTACAGTGGAGTGGTGTGGCATAGTGATGCAGGATAGAGTGGCATGACATACAATGGCTTACAGTCGAGTAGTTTACAGTAGAGTGGTGTGCAGTAGAGTGGCATAGAGTAGAGTGGCATGGAGTAGAGTGGCATAAAGTAGAGTGGCGTAGAGTGGAGTAGAGTTAGGTGGCATAGAGTAGACTGGAATAGAGTGGGGTGGCATAGAGAGGGATGGAATGGTGTAAAGTAGATTGCTGTAGAGAACATAGAGTGGAGCAGAGTGGCATATTGTAGAGGGGCATAGATTAGAGTGGGGTAGAGTGGCACAGGGTGGGGTGGTATAGAGTGGCGTAGGGTGGCATGGAGTAGAGTGGGGTGGCATGGAGTGGAGTGACGAGTGGAGTAGAGTGGAGTGAAGTGGCATAGTGTAGCGTAGAGTGGAGTTGTATAGAGTAGAGTAGAGTGGCTTAGAGTAGAGTGGCGTAGCACAGAGTTGAATAGAGTGGTGTAGTGTACAATAGAGTGGAGTAGCGTAGAGTGGAGCAGTGTAGAGCTGCGTAAAGTGGAGTGGCATAGAGCGGAGTAGAGTAGAGTGGCATGCAGTGGCCTACAGGAGAGTGGTGTACAATAGAGTGGCGTAAAGTTGAGTGGGGTACAGTAGAGTGATGTACAGTAGAGTGGCATAGAGTAGAGTAGCACAGTTTAGAGTGGCATAGAGTTAAGTGGCATAGAGTAGACTGGAATAGAGTGGAGTGGAACAGAGTGGAGTGGCATAGAGTGGGATGGAGTGGCGTAGAGTAGATTGCTGTAGAGAACGTAGAGTGGAGTCGAATGGTGAGGAATGGCGTAGAGTAGAGGGGCGTAGTTTAGAGTGAGTAGAGTACAGTGGCATAGAATCAGGTGGAGTGGTAGAGAGTGACGTAGGGTGGCCTGGAGTAGAGTGAAGTGACATTGAGTGGAGTATCGAGTGCAGTAGAGTGGAGTGGAGAGGCATAATGTAGCGAAGAGTGGAGTGGCATAGAGTAGAGTGGTGTAGAGTATAGTGGCATAGATTGGAGTAGAGTTGCGTAGAGTAGAGTGCATAACACAGAGTTGAATAGAGGGGTGTGGCATACAGTAGAGTGAAGTAGAGTAGTGTAGAGTTGCACACAGTAAAGTGGAATGGCATAGAGTAGAGTGCAGTGGAGTAGAGTGGCGTAGACTGGAGTGGCATAGAGTAGAGTAGAGTGGTGTAGATTAGAATGGAGTGGTGTAGAGTGGCATAGAGTGGATTAGCGTAGAGTACAGTGGCATAGAGTAGTACAGGTTTGGGTGTAAGTAACTAAAGCATCAATAGAGATGGCAGATAGGGTGAAAGCTACAAAAATAAGAAGCTGCATGCCTGTGTTAAAAGTAGGAAAGCACATTGCACGTCCAGGAATAATACAGAAACATTTATTTAAAAAAGAGTGCACTGCAAAAAAACAAGGAAGAACAAAGACGAGGAGGAACAGTTGTACTTTGGTCCATGCTCCACAGAGGACCTAACAAAAGAATGGAAGGGAAGCCTACCAGAGATAAGCAATCAGAGGATTGCAAATGAGAGTGACAATGAAAACAACTAATGGTATGTTGTGGGCAGGTTGTAAGCCCACTTAATTGTAAACAATACATCTTGCAGCGCAGGCTATGCTCTATGTAGGTGAGACCTAATAAAAAGAACACAATGACCTGATTCTCTCTGTCCTTCTGCCTCTCCTAAGGTCAGATAATGCTAAACTAGTATGCGCACAGAGTTTTAGTTCAAAGATTCAAGAGATTTTCTGCTGAGTGAATAGCAGTAATGAAGAGACTTCCACCAAATTATCAGAGAACTGATTCAACCAGTGAGAGAGCACTACATATGTATGTCGTAACAATGAAGATGACATTGTTAGTGTTGGCATTGGAGGAACTGCTAAAGCCATTGTTGCAGCGGTATTTAGTCTGTGCAACCTTGATTGCAGCATTGGTTTGCTTGCTAAATGAGAGTTGCCTTTCTCAGGCTGATTTTCTGATTTGTTGGTCTGTATGACAGGTTGTGTGTGTGTGCATGTGTGCGTGTGTGTGTGTCCGTGCATGTATGTGTGTGTGTGTGTGTGTGTGTGTGAGAGGCAGCACCCGTAACCTCATCAATAAAAAGTTGGTGCTGAGGTGAAGAGAGCATAAAACATTTGTGAATAAGAGGCTGGAAGAAGAGAAGGGGAAGAGCCACAGTTTTATGCAGGTGATTCTTATAGAAGCCTTCTTACCAGAAGCCAGTGTGGGCAAGTTATCCTTTTAAAGTTTCCTGGGCCTCTCTCAGGCTTATACTTGGACAGGATCCAGGTGCATGAAACCGCAAATGTATTTCAGTGACTCAACCGCCCTTTCTCAGTAGGATAACTGCAGGTGAGCGGGAGACCTAGAGATAAATAGCACTCCAGGTGAGCTACCTGGAGTCCAACCATTAAGTAGCAATGAGGTTACAGAATAATTTGCTTGATTTGCCTGAAATAATATCAGAGTACGTTCTGGAATGTCTGAAAAGGTGGTTTGAGATGAATGCATAGGAACAGTGGTCTGGTCCTGAGGAGAACACCAATTTGTGCATTCATCCAAAATTTCACTATAGTTATCAGGAAGTAAAAAATATATTTGACCTGAGGCAATGTTAATTTCTAAAAACTGGTGAGTGAAGTATACTCTTTAGCTCGGCGCGGCTAGTACCAGCTCATCCGATGCTTAAAGACTGCTACAAAAATGGAAAAAGGATTTGTCACTTTCCGGATCATTGTGCATAGCACTGTGCTAATCTTAAGCTTAAAAAAAATCTACTACGAAAAAAAACATTTCAGTGATAAAATGTAGAGTGTCACTTGTGTTGTAGACACACTTCATTAAGAGGAGCAGCTTTTCACCAAGACAGGAAACTAACCAGAGTTTCTAGCTGGTGCTGTGAATCATTTATGCAGCACTCTAAGATTGAACGTGTTGGGACAGGAAGGATTCTACATGTTTCTGGAGAGCGTGCTTCCCCTGCCTTATGCTGATTTCCAGGCAAGCCACTTAAAAGTTACTGTATGTTTCCTAGATCCCTACCTCAGTGAGCATGACAACCATGCATTTCCATATTGAGTTGAGCCATTGTGTGTAATGTGAACCGAGCTGTTCTGCTGGACATTCCAGCTCCCCCGTGCCCCTCCCTATTCCTTTGAGAAGCCTGGTGGGCTGGGGGTAGACACTCGCTCTTATCTGTGTTTAGCAGCACTAACTCTGCTAGGAGAGACCCTCCTCCCTTTCTGTTGGCTGAAGGTCAGGGCCTCCTGGTCTGGAGTTAATTCAAATTCCTCTCTGGGGAATACCCCTTACTGGTACAATGGAAGACGGTAAGTCATCCTTTGCATACCTTGAACACACAGAGATCATGCGACAAATGTGCCTCATGATTGGAGGGGCACCCACGATTCAAAAGTAGCAGACCCTGTGATTGGGGGGCGCTAGAGAGCCAGCGGACAAGATGGCCGCACCCTAGGGAGGATCTGTCAGCCCGGAGGCATCATTCGTCATGATCCTGTGCTCATAGGACACCTGTAAGACTCTAACTTCAAACATTGGTCTTGTGAATAAGACGTGCATCTGGGGAAATGCTCAACAACGCTTGACGAACTGCTGTTGCAGCTGCGGCGGCCTTTCCCTGAGTGCAGCCCGACACGGCGTGGAGGCCCACAAGATGGCGGTGCCTGTGTCCTGAGGGAAACGACCTGACTTGTTAGACATATGGTGACCTGCGGCTGGACGGCCCTGTGTGAACCGCGCTGTACCTGTTAAGAGCCGATACCTGCTTGGCGGGTCTGGGACGGGGCTCCTTGACGCGGACTAACTGCCCTGTTGCGGCCTCGAGAAATTGCGGCTCGCGCGGCTGGGAGGAACCGCGTGGAGGCATTGAAGACTCGCGGTCCTGCCCCCCCCGTAATAAGGTATGCGCGGCCGGGATACTTGTAGCGCTGTGTGGGGGCCTTGATTGCTACGCTGTGCCTCAGCGCTGAAACAGACCTGCACTGCCCTTCCTGGATGACTGGTGCGTACGCGTTGGTGATGCGGCCCCTCGACACGGGCGTCTAGTGCCGGGCCACACACGCAGGGGCGCCTGGTCTCAACCCAGTGAAGGCGATTAATCTCGGCCCAGCGCAGCGCTCACTGCAACGAAGGAGACACGCCACTAATCAGCAGCAGATCCAGTGTTTGCCGTGAGGTCGGCTTGAAGCCACGAGCTGTGCTTGGCACGTAACTGTGCTCACTGGGAGGCCCGGTGATGTGCAGCTGAGAGAGCAATAGTTGCTTGCTTTTTTGACCACTTAGGAGGACCCACATGCAGCGCACTGGTGGCCTGATTGAAGGACATTGGCTTATAAGGCTGGCACTGAGCTACATCCCAATTTCTCTGTGGTGCTATGCGGTAAATGTGTAATGAGATACTTGTGACACACCCCCAGGCCTGAAAATAAGCCCCGCTTGGCGAGGGGTACTGTGCTGAACCGCAGCGGCGCTGGTGACGGTTCTGGGAACGACCCTGGCATAGTCTTTTGCGACTCCCTAGCGCATTGAGCTTTAAGCCCTGAGCTTGCCATTTCCTGCCACTGCTGAGACCCGTGTCTGAGTGCCACACGCGAAACTGGGGGAGCCCCACTGGCGAAGGGGGCCACCATGGGTCGCACGGAAGGCAAACAAGCAAAACTGCAATTCACAGCGCGCAAGAATGCCCCCAGTGAAGACGCAGAGTCACAAAGAGATGACGATCAGCCTCCCCCTGCTCCCACGCAGGATGAGGATCTCAAAGCCATCCTCCTCACCATACGCCACAGTCTCACCTCCATTGAGTCCAAGATGGACTCTATGAACCTGCGCATGGACTTCCTGGCTCAAAAGTTGGAAAAACATGATGGCCGTATCTCCGAGGCCGAACACCGCGTATCCACTCTTGAAGACACCGCAGGTGCTGACAGAGCCAAACTGCAGGGGATGGAGAAGCTGCTTCAGGTTATAGCGGCAAAAAACGAAGATTTGGAGGCGCGCTCGCGCAGGAACAACTTGCGCATCGTTGGGGTCCTGGAATCTGCTGCCACGGGTCGCATGGAGGACTACGTGGAGCGCATGCTCTTTGGCCTCTTCGGAGCTGAAGCCTTCTCCAAAGTGCTGATAATTGAGCGAGCCCATAGATCGCTCGTGGCGAGACCGCCGCCCGGTGCGCCACCTCGCCCTATCCTTGCGCGCATCCTAAACTACAGGGACCGGGACACTGCGCTGAGGCTTGCGCGCGAAAAGCAAGAACTGATCTACGACGGAGTAAAAATCGCGCTCTACCCGGATTTCACCATGGCAGTACAGGAGGCGTGGAAGAAATTCCTTCCAACAAAGAAGAACCTTCAACAGGCTGGCATCCCCTACGCCATGCTATACCCAGCGAGGTTGCGGGTTCAACATCGAGGGAAGACGCACATCTTTAGCAACCCCCAGCATGTCCAGGCTTTCCTAAAAACCTGCACGAGACGCTCGCCCAACCCACTAGCTGACGATCATGAATCCGGCCGCTCTACACCTGATCATGAGGAACTGTAATGCTGCACCTGCGAAACTGATAACGCCTCTGCGAACTGGTAAGACTGTTCTTTTTTCTACTGCATCGGGGACTGGAGCGGGAGGAAGATCACCCCAGGAACTCTGAAGATATAGTTAGGCCTCCGAGTCCCCAGCCTAGGTGACTTGAGCTTGTGATGCTCTATGAGACTTTTCCTCCTGGTCTCCCTCGCACATGCGAGGTGCGCTGACGGTCTCTCTGGCATGCACCCCCAGTGGGAATTCCCCATACGAATGTTGTACATGATGTATGGGATGTTCATAATTGTTATTTTGTTATGGCTTGTGCAGTGCTCAACAGCCTGGTCCCCCCTCTCATCCTACTTTCCATTACAAAACGGATTTGGATTATGGGGTACAACTGCTACTGTATGCTATTCACAATGCCTGTGTTATTATTGTTTGGGGTTGGGAGGGCGTGATCTTACTGGCATGTTTGGGATGCTTCAGTGGGTGGGGTGGTTGGGGGGTTTCTTAAGAATGGCGACGAGTTACGACAAGGCGGGACATACAAGAATAATATTACATGTAGTATCTTATATCTAGGGGATAGACCAAGCACCAATTCACATGTTGTACAACTACTGCACCTATGGCAGGCTCTGATTCCAATGTAAGAATCCACCTCTTGACGTGGAATGTTAGGGGACTGCGGGATCCGCGCAAGCGAAAACAAATCCTGGCTTGCTTAGATCGCGCCA
This sequence comes from Calotriton arnoldi, assembly GCA_963921515.1. NCBI lineage: Eukaryota > Metazoa > Chordata > Amphibia > Caudata > Salamandridae > Calotriton > Calotriton arnoldi. The sequence goes on from CAWUFW010012823.1 coordinate 137,945, forward strand.
GATCCAAATTGCGATGTTGCAGGAGACTCATCTGGACCCGCGACACCCTCCCTCCTTTGCCTCCAAATGGGTGACTCATAGAGTTTTCTCCTCCTATTCCTCATACTCTAGGGGTACTACAATACTGGTTAAGAAGAATACACCGTTTAACCAAAGTGCAATGGCTACCGATCAAGACGGGCGCTATTGCATAATGTGGGGAAGATTGTGCTCCGAGTCCATTACGCTAGTTTGTTGCTATGGGCCGAATGTGGACGATCCTTTTTTTTTCAGCACACTCTGGGGTAAGATACTTGAGATCGAATCAACTCACTTAATATGGGGAGGAGATTTTAATTCTAATATTGACCCAGGGAGGGATAGATCTAACCCTGGCCCTCACCACTATACGCGCACACACAAACTGCTCCGTGAGATAGTGTCAGAACACGGGCTCATTGACTCTTGGAGGCACATCCACCCGCACAAGACAGAGGGCACACATTGGACAGCGATGCATGCATCCTGGGCCAGATTGGATTACATTCTAGTATCTAAAGGCCTAGGTCCACTGATAGATTCGGCGGAGCATTTGGCACGTACCTATTCTGACCACGCACCTGTTTACACTACCTTGAAGATATCCGAACTGGTGGGGAATCCCATAACTTTGAGACTAAGGCCTATCATTTTACTAGATGAGGCGTTCCGTAGTGAATTACAACGCAACCTTGGGTCAGTTGACAGTGTGGCAGTAGTCTGGGAGGCCTTCAAGGTCACGGTTCGGGCCTTTGCATATCTAAGGATTCCGGGGTCCTTCGTGATATCCGAGGTACCTTGCGCAAATTGGGAAAAGATCTCAAACAATTGGAGGACATGCCTACTTTTAGTACTGATGGTAAAGCACAAGGGGAATTCAGAGAGAAGCTCTCGGAGTACAAAGCAACAGCAGAGCGAGAGGTCCGATTCATGGGCAAGTACTCCATTGCTCCGCAATATGGGGAGGGTGAACGGCCCGGCAGGACACTGGCTGGGGTGGTCCGACATCCCCGCTTTTCTAACTATGTGATGGAAATACGTAGTGCAAATGGGGACCGACACAGAGATACCAAGGACATACTGACAACATTCATCTCGCACTACACCTCCCTCTACACTACCAGTAGACAAGGGACACTGGCTCTATCTGACTATCTTGAGGATGTAGCTCTGGGATGGCTGGGGAATTCCCAAAGAGAGTTCCTTGTAGCCCCGTTTGAAATGGATGAGATCCGAGAAGCCATCATGGGCATGGCGTCGGGTAAAGCACCAGGCCTGGATGGGCTTCCAATAGACTTCTATAAGGCATACATCGATCAACTCGCCCCAATCCTCAAAACAGTGTTTGAAGAAGCTCAAGAAAGTGGTACGCTTCTGCTCTCTATGAGAGAAGCACTCATCACCTCTTTGCTCAAGCCAGGTAAGCAGGCTGACCAATGCGACTCATATTGGCCACTCTCCCTCATTAACGGTGACGCCAAAATATTGGCTAAAGTGCTGGCCAATAGGCTGTCGCTATTGATGGATAAATTGGTCCTACCGGACCAAGCTGGGTTTATTCCGGGGTGGGCAACCTCCCATAATCTTCGCACACTGTTCTCCATTCTCCAAAATGTGGACTCTGGCCTAGCTTTAGCGGCGATTTTTCTAGACGCCACGAAAGCATTTGATTCTGTCGAATGGCATTATTTACTTGGTATATTACAGCACATGGGAATGCCAGTAGGTTTCCTGTCTTGGGTGAGTCTCCTGTATCGCCTCCCAAGGCCAAAGTACTGATAAATGGGCGAATTTCCCAGGCATTTCCGATCTCCAGGGGAACTCGGCAAGGCTGCCCATTATCCCCGCTTTTATTTGCCTTAGCGGTGGAGCCCCTGGCGGCTAAACTCCGACAGCATCATCAGGACAAAGCATTACGATGTCCTCAGCGTCAGCTACTCATCTCTCTCTACGCAGATGACATCACGCTATACATCAGAGATCCACAGCAAAATCTAAACCCCATACTACGTGAATTCATTGTCTTTGGCAGACTATCGGGGATTCACATCAATTGGGGAAAATCTCAAATATTCCCGCTCACGGCCGCAGCCACACAATTCCCTCTTGATTTTCCCATAGAGTGGTGCAACTCGGAAATTAAATATCTAGGCATTTACATCGCCAAAGATAGGGAGGAACTTATGCGGCTAAATTATGGCAAGGCATTAGAGCACATAACCAACTGTATAACACGTTGGATCTTCCTGCCCTTATCAATGGCTGGGCGCACCTCTCTCATTAAGATGATAATACTGCCAAAACTACTATACTTGTTCATGAACATACCCTACTATCCAGGCCGACACTTCTTTTCTGCCATTCGGTCAGAACTGATCAGATTGACGTGGGGAGGTAAACAACCAAGACTACAGTGGGACATCAATACACGACCATATTCACAAGGGGGGTTCGCAGTCCCGAACTTGGAATTGTATTACGTCTGTGCCCAGGCTCATTATGCCTACTACTGGTTTCACCCACCCCTTTATATCAGTAGAGCAGTGGCTTGCTGACCCCATCCCCTTGGCGGGAATGATACTCAGTGCACCCCAGTCTCAGGCTGAGGAACCCACAACAGTTACATGCACAGCTACAGCGTGGCACCGTATCACCATGCTACTTCGAGCCCCAATGCCTTACTCCCCTTTGCTCCCCCTACTTTATCATCCGCAACTGCAACTATTGCAAGAAACTGCTTTTAAGCAAACCATGGCGAAAATTAATATAGCGCGCTGGGGTGATCTATATCGTGAGGGTAAATTCCGCAGTTTGGACCAGATGTTCGGGCAACTCACACCTACATCACTTGAAGTATTTCTGTACATACAGCTTAGACAGGGTCTCAGGGCCATTACCCCGGAATACCCAGCAGAGCCCCCCACATTAGCCCCACTACACCGGTTACTGCAAGCCACATCCCCTGGTCACTCTGTCTCTACACTTTATCATACCATACACACTCAACAACAGCGGGAACAATGCCCTGCTCGAGCACACTGGGAAAAGGAACTGGGAGACACTGTCTCGGACGAGCAATGGTCTTATTGTTGCCTGCAGACAGAACAAGTATCTGCTAGCAGCAGGCTTCACATCATTCACTTTAAATTTTTGCACAGAATATACTATACGCCAGCCAAAATGCATAAATTTAAGCTGAGGGATAACAACAGATGTGATAGATGTAACATGCCTGATGCTGATTTCCTTCATCTGTCATGGTTATGTCCGGGTGTGGGAGTTTTCTGGCGGCAAGTCTTCGAGGCGTTGGAAGAGATGACAGCACTAACACTCGAGCCAACACCACTTCAATCAATCAATCAATCAGGTCACTTATAAAGCGCACTACATACCCGCGAGGGTCTCAAGGCGCTGGGGGAAGAGGGGGGGGGTGCTGCTACTGATCGAAGAGCCAGGTCTTGAGGAGTCTTCTGAAGGCCAGTAGGTCTTGGGTCTGCCGAAGGTTGGTGGGGAGGGTGTTCCAGGTCTTGGCGGCGAGGTGGGAGAAGGATCAGCCGCCGGCGGTCGTTTTCCGGATGCGGGGGACTGTGGCGAGGGCGAGGCTGGTGGAGCGGAGCTGGCGGGTGGGGGTGTAGAAGCTGAGTCGTCTGTTGAGGTAGGCTGGTCCGGAGTTGTGTTACTGGGCTACACAAAGCTGGTTCCCAAGCCCTCCCGTAGATTTGTCACTCTTGCATTGCTGATGGCCAAACGCCGCATCGCATGCCGTTGGGGGAGAGGTCGAGCTCCCAAGTTTAAGGAGTGGCTCAGAGACTTGATTTATTGTCAGAAACAAATGCTCACCTATGCAGAACCACTTCCCTTATCCTCACGCCCTAAAGACATTTGGGATCCTTTGAAAACCTATCTCCTCACTCATCCCTCAGACAACTCAACCAGGTATTGCAAATGACTAATGCCGGAGACAATAGAGTTTGAAATTGGAATATTGCAATCACAACTAAGATGTACATTTCTCTCTTATACTTCCGCAGGTGATTTGTATCAGTCAGTACACTAAATGTGAATAACTCATGAATCTCACTATTGTTGGAGCTGTCTACATCGATCTGTACCCTATGATGATAATGTTGGAGTGTACGTCATGTAGAGGAACTTTCTCCATCTGTAACCTTCCTTAGAGCCAATGTAGTAACTGTATGATGCTTTCCAATCACAGCAGAAGATGGTGTTGCTGGTACTTCCCTGAAACATGTAAATGTCCATTGTCGATAAATGCGGAAAGGCACGTTGATTGTATGACCTTGATCTTGTTTGTTTAATGCAAAATCAAATAAATAAAGTTTAAAAAAAAAAAAAGACCCTGTGATTGGATCAGCCTATTAATCAGAGGTGTCAAAAGTCTGCCCTTAGCAGTCAGTTATTGTTCAACACTAATCTAAGGTTCTGTCATGGCGGCCCACACCAGGTCCATCCAAGGAAGCCAGCCACGGCCCGTGGTGTGAAGGCAAGATAAGAAGTTTGCTCACCGCATCTGAAAATCTGCAAACCCCTCAATAGGGGTTGAACTTGAGGAAATTTTCTCTGTGACTGATGGACTATGCTACAAAGGAGCAAGGGCATCGGTCAGCAGCATCAGTCAGAGAACCAGCCTGTCACGTGAGGCTTGTGGAGCTGCTGCTGGAACACAAGGAAATTGCAGACAGCTTCTCAAGATAAGGAAGCTTGCAGCACATCAATGGAGACGGAGGGAGACGGGGAAGCTTGATCCCAGTCTTTGAAGGTGAGATCACTTTGCCCAGACCGCTCCCCTGTGCTGTGGGAGAGTATGTTTTACTTCCAGTTACATTCTGTAGCTGGTGAAGAGTGTCCTGTGGTACAGGCCCCACCTTTCTTTTTGTGACATCTGGGGTATCAGGGTGTACTGGCACTTTAGCCAGCCACTACCCTCCTACAGCTAGCCAGTGGCTACTGGTTTAGTGGGACTCCAGTAAACTGTACCAAGGCATCAGGCACCTGTGAATAGATCCCTGATGCCACGCGAGCAGTGTCCTCACTAAGAACAGGAGGGCACTCCTGTTGCTTTGGGTGGGGGGTTAAGGGCTGATCAAGAACATTTGACTTCACATCAAATGCAGAAACTATATCATTTCAATACAAGGATTGGTATCATGGCACTGGCGAATGAGAGCAACCCTGTGCAACATGGTCTGTAATATGCAATGATAATTGTGTGTCTACATGCTAACTGTGTTTTTCTAGTGTTCAGAGTCTAGGTGCTATAATACTGTTTAGGGTCAGAACTCTGCCCCAGAGGGTTGTAGAGACATCTGGCTTCTTACACTGTTTAGCCTAGTTTTATGTGTAGTATATTTCTCTTGTGTGTATTAAAGTATTTTTCTTTTTAAAAAGTCAAGCACTGACTGGACATTGATTTTATCAGCTGGTAGTATGGGGTACACTGTATTCTGAATGTCTAAACCCACCTCACCTCCTTGAGTAAGCCTAGGACTGCTCTCTGTCTTGCTACCCTGAGAAAGTCAATTGCTGGAGAGGAGAACTTGGTTATCCAGTTTTGGGTCAACTAGTACTGAAGCCCTGGGACACCAGTGGGGAACACTCAGTTGATGTGATTGGAGCATAGTAACCCCGAGTGCCCTGGGGCCCAGGAAACTGGGTCTAATATTGGTGATAAGCGTTGTTGGATCACTAGACTGCAGGCTCAGTGGACACTGATGCCAGTTGATAAGCCCAGAAGATACCCATAAGGTATATGTAAAATTGCAGATAACATTGGAGAGGAATTTGAACTGCAGGACTTGACCATAGAGGAATTAAGGCAAAAGTGTGCTGATAGAAGGTGGAAGGTCCCAAGGTCTAAGTAAAGGAAACACTTGATTAACCACATGACAAAATGCTTTGAGGGAGAGGTCGCTGCAATGCAGGAGGTGGAGAGCAATGTTATAACAAGCCTGCAAAGTCAGTCAGTGCAGGCTTCTCCTATACCTGCCCCTAGGCTTTCCCTGAGGCTTTCCCCTCGATTTTCCCCTAGGTTTTAGCTTAGACTTTCACCTCTCCCTATCTCCCTCCCTAGAGCTAACTTGTCCCCTGCCCCAGGATCCTTAGGAGGGACTGATCTAGCCGAGACCATGAAACTCCAGCTGAAACTCCAAGAACCTAAGGATTTAGCAGAGGAGAAAGCAAGAGATTTTGAGAGGGAGAAGCTAAGGATGGCCCACCAGGCAGAAAAGGAGCAGCGAAGGGCAAGATAGGAAGAGTGGGCTTAGAAGGAGAAGGAGAGGCAGGAGAAGGAGAGGAAGAGGCAGGAGAGGGAGAGGCAGGAGAAAGAGAAGGATAAGGTATTGGAGAAAGAGCGGATAGCCCTGGAGAGAGAGCTGAAGTTAGCAGCGGATAGAAGGCTTAGCTCCGAGGATGGTAAGTCCACCACATAGTCCCAGGGCAAGGAAAAAACCACCAAAATACCAAAGGAATTGATACACATGTATGTCCCAGGCACTGATATTCTCAGCTGGATGCATGCTTTGATCTCGCATGTTTGATTCAAAGTCTGGTCAGAGCAGTGACTGAGTCGCCACCCGTGGGAAGGGACTGAAGTCATTGAAAGGATGCCTGAGAAAGACAGTCTGACATATTAGTGCATGAAGGATGCTTTGATTAGGCGCTTTGGGATGAATCCAGCCCAGTACTTACAGAGGTTCTGTAAGAACAAGAAGGCGGATGGAGTTCCTTTTGAGAATTGTGGCTCCATGACATAGGGAGAGACTATAATGAGTGGGTGAGAGGGATGGAAGCACATGATTACCAGTCCCAAAATCAGGTGATGATAGCAGAGTGTCTCTGGGAGGAGTGCTCTAACCCACTCAGACAGCATGTGTCTGAACTTGCTGAGAGGGATCCCGGGACACTTGCAGTGTTAGCAGATATGTGGCTTGCCAATAGAGTGAACAAGGGGCAGGAGCACCCCAGTTCCAACCCCAAGGTGGAGAAAAACTCCCAGCAGCCTGGCCCTAAACCAGAGGGGAAGGGCCAGAACTATTCCCAAGGCTCTCAGCCAGGACAGGAGTTTAAGGGCAATGGAGCCCCTAGTCACCACCAGAATGGAAAGGAGGGAAGGGCCCTTTCACTCTCAAGGTGATTAAATGCTAAAAGTGTCACCAAGAGGGACACTTAAAGCCGGACAGCCCAGTGAAGGACGTGGTGTCAGTGTCACCCGTGATAGCAAGTGTGCTTTCAGGGGGGGTAGACATGAAGGGGGGTTCAACTAACTTTAACGTAGTCACCATGGATATCTGGGAACTCAACCCAGAGGCAATTACGCATATTCACCCTAACTTGAGGGGATATATGAGTGTGGAAAGGAAGGAAAGTTCCTGCCATGAGGGATACTGGTGCCCACAGGGCTATGATTGAACGGAAATATCTCAAACCCGAGGAGAACATCCCTAATTTCAAGAGTTATGGTCTTGTAGCTATCAGTGATAACATGGCACTCTTGCCAGAGTGGAGGTAGAGGTGAATGGTAAGAAGGCCATGGTCAACGTGGGGGTGCGAGAGAAGAAGGGCGGTGGATGCTTTCTGGGGAATGATCCGGTTAAACCTGGGTTAGTGCCAGGCCCTGAGGCTTATATGGCCTTGATTTCATCAGCTGCGCTCACTAGGCCACAACTGTAAAACCGCTTCCTAGTGAGGTGGGGACCACTGCAGCTAAAGAGATAGGGAACAGGCCAGAACAAGAGCCAAGGGTAGATTCTGAGAAGGAACCTGTCCTGGTGTTTGCACATCTTGCTCCAGTTGGAGAGGAGGGTGAGCATCCAGAGGCGGATAAGGTGCTTGAGTCTGGGTCCCTGCCAGAGCTGAAGGCATTGCTTGTGGCAGGAGGACCGTCCCGTGAGGAGTTTTGTAAGGCACAGGCTGAGTGTCCTACACTAGTTGGCCTGCGGAGGACTGCTCAGGAACAGGTCTCTACTGGAGTAGTCGGAAAGCACAAGTTGGCTTGGGAAGATGGACTCCTTTACAATGAGCCCACTGACCCAGAGCCTGGAGCCAGCAAAAGGTAGGTGATTCCTCAGGTGCACAGGAATTTCCTGTTGCAACTAACCCATGAAGTACCCTTAGCTGGTCACTTGGGCATCAATGGTTCAGTTGAGGGAGTTAAGCTCGCCTCTGAACTAACACCTGAACAGCAGCTGCTCAGAAGATTTTCCTTCTCTTTTCACTTACCCCAGGGCTGATGCCTGTCTGAGTCCATGACATAGACACAGGGGACACCCTGCTTGTTAAGAACAAGATGGACAGGATGTTAGACAGGGTTCAAGAGTGCATCAAGACTAAAGTGGCCAAGATGCTGGAACTCGGTGTTGTTGAGCTCTCGTGTAGTCCCTGGGCCAGCCCAGTGGTGTTAGTGGCTAAACAATTGTAGCTGACCTGCGCTTATGTGTGGACTATCACTGTCTAACTACTGTGACAAAAACTGATGCCCATCCTATTCCACGAGCTGATGAGCTGGTGGATACGTTGGGTACCGCAAAGTACCTTAGTACTTTTGATCTAGCCAGTGGCTACTGGCAGATTGCATTGACCCCTGGTGCCAAGGAGAAAACAGCATTTTAAACCCCAGGGGGCCTCTACTAATTTAAAGTAATGCCTTTGGGATTGAAGAATGCTCCCACCACTTTCCAGCGTCTAGTCATGTGTCGACACGCCTGGAAGAATTCTGTGTGGCGTACCTGGATGACATTGCTGTGTTCAGCACCTCCTGGGAGGACCACATGGAACACCTTGAGCAGGTGTTGGTGAGGATGCAGGGGACCAAACTGACCATCAAGGCAACCAAGTGTCAAGTTGGGCAGTCCTCTGTTGTTTATCTTGGTCATCAGGTGGGTAATGGGAAGGTTCGCCCCCTGAAGGCTAAAGTCTAGGCAGTGCTGGACTGGGAGATTCCCACTACTCAGACACAGATAAGGGCCTTTTAGGGCGTTAATGGTTACTATTAGAACTTTGTATCAAACTATGGGACCATAGTTGCTCCTTTAACATCCCTGACCGCTAAGAAGCAGCCCAGGAAGGTGACCTGAACTGAAGAGTGACAGAAGGCATTTGATGAATTGAAGACAGCACTATGCAATGCACCTGTGTTGAAGGCCCCCTGATTACAATCAGACCTTCTTTGTGCAGACAGATGCTTCAGACAAGGGAGTTGGGGCAGTTCTTGCCCAGATCAATGAGAAGGGAAGGGGGCAATTATAGTTACTTCAGGCCATGAGTTATAGTTATTTGAGATAACTATAGTGGGACTCTTTTTCTCCCAGGTCTCTTACACCATACCACAACAGACATGGTAAATGACGTGCCAGCTTCAGGTTCACAGTTTCATAAACACTTAACTCATTGGTCAGTCTTTTCCTCACCCAGGCCTCTTACATCACTGATTACTTCACAACCGACACGGTTCCAGCTATACCAGGTTTAGGTTATATGCCTATATACTCTCATTTCCATGGAGATAGTTTTGAGTCCCTGTACATTTGATTCATTGTTCAATTTCTGAAACATCACGCTCCATTAAAAAATGGTGCTCATACATTTCCGCACTAGTCCGCTTTCTATTTCACGCTGAATCACAATAAACATTCATTCATGTCAACTTCAGTGCACGCTGCTCAAGAGACGCCGTTGTACACATCCCAGCTGCACATATTTTGGTGAGTACAGATCGTTTTCGCATGACCAACAGCATTCTCGCTTGGTTTATAAGGTTTTGATGTTTCAAGGCTTGCCGCACCAATTTTACCACTATGATCGGTCCGGTAGGGCACACTTTGGCATTACTTGAGTACGATCCAGAAAGCAGTGCTAAGTGAGCATGCTGCACGTCTTAGGACATGTAGGATTCATCTCGATTCTAACATTTATTGTTCGCATATAGTTTTCTCGTTTCAGTGCTTCACTTCTTATATTATGTCCAATGGCTAGCGAACATGCTGTACATTTTAAGCTTGACGTTTCACACGCTGGTACTTTGTTTTTCACCTACTCGCACAAAGTTTGGAGCACAGGGAGCACTCTACCCGCTCTAATGACTCGCCGTTTCACATCGTGTGGCACTCTATTTTTATCATTTCCACTGGCACAGAGACACATCACCCGCTATACCTTTTAATGAGGTCTTCAGGTGGACACCTGAACACTCGTTAATCTGAAGTGCTTCTAAGCACATTACGCGTTGGACCCCTAGCACCTTATTTTCTTCTTTATTCTTCTTGTATGTATCTACTCTTCTTCCATGTCACCATTCGTACTTGCACCATTTGTATGTTTATCATTGGAAGTTCCATTTCAGCCCCATTTTGAATTGTTGTTCCATCATTTTTCAGGAATACCATTTCCCTGAGGAAGTGCCACGCCTGAAATGCATCGGGATTATGAGATACTCAAGTTATTTGTATAAAACCATGTGAGGACATTACATGATATGCCTTTCAAGCAAATATCATTTATTGTTGAATAAAGAAAAGTCATGAAGTTGAATGTTTGAAGGACCTTTCACTTCACATCGAAACATACTTCTTTGGATTACCAAGTCACCAAAATTTAAAGTGATTAAATCCTTTTGAGAGTGTACACAGGGGACATTACTCCCTACAGGGGGAACGCACTGCACACTTGAAAATATAAACTGTGTCATTTTAAGGCAGACCTACTGACTGTGTCAAAGGCTCAAAGTATAAACAGTGGTGTGCATAATGTCTTTATCAAAGGGTCAGCACATCAACTTATATAAAGCAGACATGTAGCCTTTGGCAAAAAATCACCAATAACTAACAATCAATCAATCAGGTGTTTATATAGCGTAGCTACTCTCCCGTAACGGTCTCAAAGCGTTGGGGGGGGGGGTAGGTGGGCTGCTTATCTGTCTGGGCACAGGGGTTCAGTCGAAGAGCAAGGTTTTGAGAACCTTCCGAATTTGGGTTAGCGACAGGGATTGCCTGAGGTGGAGAGGCAGGGTGTTCCAGGTCTTGGCAGCGAGGTAGGCGAAGGATCCTCCTCGTGCTATGGTCTTCTGGATCCGTGGGACGGTGGCCAGGGCCAGTTGGGCGGAACAAAGGTGTCTGGAGGGTACGTGGAATGAGAGGCAGTGGTTCAGGTATGCCGGTCCAGCATTGTGGAGGACTTTGTAGCCATGTGTGAGGAGCTTGAAGGTAATTGTTTTTTTGACTGGTAGCCAGTGTAGTTCTCGAAGGTGTTCGGTAATGTGGCTGCGGCAGGGGATGTTGAGGACCAGTCTGGCTGCGGCGTTTTGAACGTTGTGTAGTTTCTTGAGGAGTTTCTGGGTGACACCGGCATAGAGTGCGTTGCCGTAGTGGAGTCTGCTGGTGATGAGTGTGTCGGTGAACGTCTTTCTGGATTCAGTGGGGATCCATCTGAATGTCTTTCAAAGCAGGCGGAGTGTGTGGAAGCATGATGAGGATACGGCATTGATCTGGCGGTTCATTGTAAGCGAGGAGTCCAGTATGGGGGGGTTCCCAAAGCGGCGGGCCACCAGGAGTCATCCGAAGCTGCGGGGGTGGGTCCCAAGATGAGTACTTTAGTCTGGTACGAGTTGAGTTTGAGGCAACTGTCTTTCATCCAGGAGGCAACAGCCTTCATCCTGCTGTGGAAGTTGATTCTGGGGGCTGTGGGTTCGTTGGCGAGGGAGAGGATCAGCTGGGTGTCATCGGCATAGGAGACGATGTTGAGTCTGTGGTTCCTGACGATAGCAGCGTGGGGGGCCATGTAGATTTTGAAGAGGGTGGAGCTCAGGGAGGAGCCCTGGGCACTCCATAGCTGATCTCTGTGGGTTCTGAGAGGAATGGAGGTAATCTGACTCGCTGTGTTGGGCCGGTGAGGAAGGAGTGGATTCAGTCCAGGGCCTTGCCACGGATGCCAGTGTCGTGGAGTCTCATGATTAGGGTGTGGTGGGAGACGGTATCAAAGGCTGCCAAGAGATCCAGCTGGATGAGGGCTGCGGTTTCGACCTGGTCGAGGAGGGAGCTAATGTCGTCGATGGCAGGGAGGAGGTCAGTCTCGGTGCTGTGGTTGCTTTAGAAGCCAGATTGGGAGATGTCCAGGACTTGGTTCACTTCGATGAACTTGGAGAGTTGGCTGTTGACGGCCTTCTCGATGACCTTGGCTGGGAAGGGGAGCAGGGAGATGGGTCTGAAGTTCTTGAGGTCTGTCGGGTCCGCGGATGGCTTCTTTAGCAGGGGGTTGATCTCAGCACATTTCCAGGCATCAGGGAAGGTGGTGGTTTCGATGGAGCAGTTGATGGTGCGGCGACACTCGGGCGATGGAGGTGGCTGCTCTATGGAAGATGTGGTAGGGCAAGGTTCCGAGGGGGCTCTGGAGTGGATGCTCTTCATGGTTTTGAGTGTGTCGTCTGTGGTGAGCGGAGCCCTGTTTAGTAGGATCTATTGGGGTGCGGCGTAGTTGGGTGCGATGGTGTCAGGTGTGGATGTTGGGTCTTGGGTCTCAAAACTGTCATAGATCTGCCTGATCTTGTGGTGGAAGAAGGTGCCGAGTTTGTTGCAGGGGCATTGGGAGGGTGGGACATCTGTGGTCTCACTGTTGGGTCTGGCAAACTCCTTGATGATGACAAAGAGTTCTTTGCTGTTGTGTGCTTAGGCGTTGATTCTGTCTTGGAGGGTCATTTTCTTTGTGGCTTTGAGGAGGAGGTTGTATGCGGTGACAGCGGTTTTGAAGGTTGCATGGTTTTCCAGGGTTTTGCTGTTTCTCCATCTCTTCTCGAGTCGCCTACAGGTGCGCCTGGACTCTTGGAGGGTGGGAATGAGCCAGCTGTCTTTCTTGGAGTGTTGCTTGCTGGGTGCCTTCTTGAGGGCTGCCAGAGTGTCGGCGCAGTTGGAGATCAATCAGTGGAGGTAGCGTGCTGAGGTGTTAGCGTCTGCTGATGTCGGCAGTGAGGTAGTGCTGAGAAAGGCGGTAAGATGTTCTTCGGTGACCTTGTTCCAGCTACGACAGGGGAGGCGATGAGGGAGGTGGTGTACGGTGGGTCTGGTGAAGGCGAAGTGCACGCAGTGATGGTTGGTCCAAACCAGACCAGACTGTAATCAAGTTTAAAGCTAACGAATTCACACAGTGCAATGTTTAAGAAAAGAGATTGTCTCAAAATATTTTAATAAAGAATTTATTTTAAAAAAACATTGAACATGTCTTTGAGTCTTTTGTTAAAAATGTTAAGGCCACAAAGTGCAGCCATAGCATCAACCATATGGTGTCTTTGCACCCCAGCTGAAGAGCATACAGCTCCAGCTTGGAGTGCTTTAAAAAATATGGTAACCTCTCTTGGGGTCATGTATTTAATGACCCAGGAGACTTACTGTGCCTTTTTAGGTCGAGCCTGGGCTGCGCGTATGCGCTGTCTGGAAGACCTGGAGTAAATACTATACGGAGTGTAATACCGCCTGCTGCTTGGGATTGGTTCAATCCTGTGCCCCTCTTGCTTGCTGGCTCCTCTTTGGTAGATGCTCCAGAGACATCACTTCCGTTTATCGGGCAGCAGCACAGCCCAACTACAGTTTCCCTACACTGTGAGTGTTTATATATTATTTTGGGGACTACTTTTTTTTAGGTCGAGCATCACACACACACATGCATACATAATCAGCACGGCGCCCTTTCACGAGCGCCGCGCTGTTAATGGTTTCATTGTTTCCTCCACCCCCCGCTCTCCGCTCTCACTCCCCCCCTCCCTTCTCCCCCTCCCTGCTCGTCAGTCACCGGGCTCCAGCTTGTGTAAACAGCAGGCGCCTACCTTTATGCGTTGCTAACCACAAATGCAACTTTACGCTTTAACTTACAATATTTGAATTTTGCAGCATGGCGCCCTTTTACAAACTACTTATTTATTTAATTTACAAGTGTGTGACACGCATTCATACATTATCAGCATGGCGCCCTTTCACGAGCGCCGCACTGTTAATGGTTTCATTGTTGTCTCTTTCCGTGCTCCTCCACCCCCGCTCTCCGCTCTCACTCCCCTCTCCCTTCTCCCCCTCCCTCCTTGTTTGTTTAAGGTAAGCCATGGGTGCTGATGTTATAAAACCTGCTTAGAATAGGCACGTGGGCTCTGGGCATTTGGATCCATGAGATAAATGGGTGCAAAACACCCTAATGCATGGGACATCAGCACCCAGTGTAAATTTATTATTAAACCTATATTACGGCATTCTTAGTACTCCCGTATATCCTGTTGTGCATTAGTAATTGGTGCTGGCATTGCACACTCAGCATTACTTCGCTGGCAGTAACTAATGGTGTGGCTACTCAGTCAAAATTGGTGTTGCTATTGAAGCTACGCTACCTAAGTAAAAAATAAAACCGTAGCAAGAGTAATTGGCACTTGTATATTAAAGGTGGCAGAAAGGGTGGGGCGGTAGAAATTTAAGCATGCACAACACTGAACACTGTGCGCTCAGCCGACCCTTTAATATTGGGACGTGAGGCATTATTTAAAAAACGTTGCTGTCTGGGGAAATCTGGAATGTGATGATCCTAGCTTGTACACTTATTCGCAGCTGAAATTGCCTTGTTAGTAGTGCTTGGATCCAACACTTATTTAAGACTGATCTAAGTCGATCCCGTGTGCATCTTACTGTGCCCTGGTGCAGCGTGCAAACACCGGGACGCATGCTGAAATACCTCCAGGCCATCAGAGTAAACCCCAGGTTTTTTTAGCAGCGCGGTTTGACGCAACTAAAGGGCAATCAGCAGCTCCCTTTGTCCGACAAGAGTGGGAGCAGTTGTATACCAAGAGACAACAGCTGTATCTGTGCCTTTTATGCATGGACCATTTATCTGTAGAGTGTTTAAATGGTTTTGTGGCAATTTACTACATTGCATTCTCACAGCATTGGCATCTTTTAAAAGTGAACGCATTTTAATGATTGGTAAGTGTTTATAGCTACCCAAATGAATACATTTGACCAGCATTACTATAATGACATCTTGAGAAAAAAAACCTATACGGTTCAAAATGTATGCCTTGCAGGTTATGTGCAGCTCTTTAATGCACGTGCATGACTCACTGAGCTATAACAGCGGAAGATTAACCACCAGAGAAGCCCCTGCTGTAACTTGCTGGACAAAGGTAGACCTCTAGTAGGTAATTTAACTCCACTGTTCTAAGTGGGCCGGCCCTGCTTGTGTTCAGCAACCATATGCTGCTTCACTATCTCCTATCGCGTGTTGAATTGTATGCTTGTTTTTTTACCCTGTGCAGTGCTGCGGTGCCTTTTCACTAGGTTTGTGCAATACATATCATACATGCATTCACCATATACATACATAGTTAAAGGACTGCATTTTCTGAAAGGTATGCACATGCTGTTGAGGTCCTACTGTTTGTGAATACAAGACTGATTTGAGAGGCTATTTATCAGGCTTTAAGTTAGTTCTGCTGTACCAGTTATGGCCTGCGCTCCCCTTACACATGGTATGATAGTTGTGGGACACACTGCTAATTGTGCAGAGTGTGTCCTTGAGAGGGTCAAACCGTGTTCATATATGTTCTGTGGCAATAGTTAAACCTTTTAACATTTCTCGTTTAATATCAAATTTAAAAAAAGAAATAAAATTGTACGACAATCCGAAGATGTTGAGAGCGTATGAGCATGCTAGTGGGGGATAATGTGCTGCATGGTTAAATACTTATAAGGTCCCAAAGGCGAGACCTATTGGCTATGCCAATGCTTGTTTAATATTGCTTGGGGGCTGCTGCATTCCATTAATAAACTGCTTAGGGGTACCACCAAGAATTAAAAATGTGATTTAAAAAAGCCCTCACAGGACATTATGTTGTGATCCTTGCTGGAGCAGTGCCACTCATCTATTAATCTTTTTGGGGGGGTTTATTTATTTTCGAGGGTTGCCGGGCCCACCTGGGACACTCACACTTTAGTCCCTGCATGGCACCAAGGGCTGGACTATAGTGCATGCCTGTGGGAGCTAGCCTTTATTTTTCCTTGGGTGACCTGGTGCCTACCCGGGCACCCACAACATAAAGAATCATTGGAGGCAACGAAGGGGAGCCCCAGGTCCCTCGAGGTTCCTGCTAGCTCCCTTGGTTTTGTGTGTGCCGCAGTGCCCACCCGGGGCACCACAAATGTCCTCAAATCCTTGGGAACTGTGGGGGAAGCCTCAAGACCCTGTGGCCCATGCCAGCTCCTCTGGTGGGACAGTCCACTTTTTGGTTTTGTGGGTGTCCCTGTGCCTCACTGGGCACCCACATGACCTCAAATCGTTAGGGGCCGTGGAAGAGCCCCAGGGCCCCCACGGCCCCATATAGCTCCCCTGATGGGAACCAGACACTTTTTGCTTTTGTTGCTGTCCCAGTGCCAACCATAGGCACCCACATGTCCTCAAATCATTAACAGATGTGGGGGGAACCACAGTACTCCTGTGGTCCCAGCTAGCTCACCGAGCAGGAGTCAGACACTTTTTTATTTGTGGGTGCCCCTGTGCCCACCCGGGGCACCCACATGTCATCAAAACATTGGGGGCACCAGGGGACTCGCAGGACCCCTGCAGCCCCTGATGTATCCCCTGGTGGGAGCCTGACGCTTTTTAGTTTTGTGGGTGTGCCAGTGCCAACCAGGAGCCCCCACATGTCCTCAAATCATTAACAGATACAGGGCCCCCAAGGCCCCCATGGCTCCATACAGCTCCCCTAGCAGGAGTGGGCCATTATTTGGTTTTGTGGGTGCCCCGGTGTCCACCCAGGGGACCCACATATCCTCAAATCATTAGGGGCCATGGGGGAAACCCCAGGGACCCCGCAGCTGCTGTCGGCTCGCAGGCCAGCACCCATGTTGGATGCTGGCAGGAGCCGGACACCAGAATGCTCCTGACCTGCGGGAGCAGATTTTTACTCTGCTCTCACAGTGGGAGCAAATATTTCTGTCTTTTAGTAGGTAATTATCACGCTGCAGTCCTGTCGCTGGGAGCAGCACCGTCCTTGATAATTAAAGGAAGCCGTGGGTCGGAACTGGATCCGGACCCATTTTGCGGCACAGCGAACTGTGGCGAGAATTACTTGCACCTTGTTCTGGGGCCCACTAAGGGTGGAGAAAACATGCTGGGAAAGTGATGACGATAGCAGGACCTACTAAAGGTATTATTTGTTCTGGAGGGAACTACGGGACCCAGCATGCAATGAAAAAGTAAACCCACTGAGGGCGTGGCATGCTATAAATAAGTATACCAGAACTGCCTGTGAGTCATTCCAAGAGCGACCTCTGATGAAAGGCAGCAGCCTAGAAACGCGTCAGGTATGTAACATGTTGCCAGCGAACAATGATGCAAGATTGTGCCAGAAAGTGAAAGCCAGGTGGTTCAGCTTGCCGTGTGTGCGCTCCCAAAAGTTCTTGGATCTTTGGTGGAAAAAATTATCACGCGGCAGTCCTGTCGCGGGGAGCAGCACCGTCCTTGATAATTAAAGGAAGCCGTGGGTCGGAACTGGATCCGGACCCATTTTGCGGCACGGCGAACTGTGGCGAGAATTACTTGCACCTTGTTCTGGGGCCCACTAAGGGTGGAGAAAACATGCTTGGAAAGTGATGACGATAGCAGGACCTACTAAAGGTATTATTTGTTCTGGAAGGAACTACGGGACCCAGCATGCAACGAAAAAGTAAACCCACTGAGGGCGTGGCATGCTATAAATAAGTATACCAGAACTGCCTGTGAGTCATTCCAAGAGCGACCTCTGATGAAAGGCAGCAGCCTAGAAACGCGTCAGGTCTGTAACATGTTACCAGCGAACAATGATTCAAGATTGTGCCAGAATGTGAAAGCCAGGTGGTTCAGCTTGCTGTGTGTGCGCTCCCAAAAGTTCTTGGACCTTTGGTGGAAAAAATTATCACGCGGCAGTCCTGTCGCGGGGAGCAGCACCGTCCTTGATAATTAAAGGAAGCCGTGGGTCGGAACTGGATCCGGACCCATTTTGCGGCACGGCGAACTGTGGCGAGAATTACTTGCACCTTGTTCTGGGGCCCACTAAGGGTGGAGAAAACATGCTTGGAAAGTGATGACGATAGCAGGACCTACTAAAGGTATTATTTGTTCTGGAGGGAACTACGGGACCCAGCATGCAACGAAAAAGTAAACCCACTGAGGGCGTGGCATGCTATAAATAAGTATACCAGAACTGCCTGTGAGTCATTCCAAGAGCGACCTCTGATGAAAGGCAGCAGCCTAGAAACGCGTCAGGTCTGTAACATGTTACCAGCGAACCATGATGCAAGATTGTGCCAGAAAGTGAAAGCCAGGTGGTTCAGCTTGCCGTGTGTGCGCTCCCAAAAGTTCTTGGACCTTTGGTGGAAAAAATTATCACGCGGCAGTCCTGTCGTGGGGAGCAGCACGTCCTTGATAATTAAAGGAAGCCGTGGGTCGGAACTGGATCCGGACCCATTTTGCGGCACGGCGAACTGTGGCGAGAGTTACTTGCACCTTGTTCTGGGGCCCACTATGGGTGGAGAAAACATGCTTGGAAAGTGATGACGATAGCAGGACCTACTAAAGGTATTATTTGTTCTGGAGGGAACTACGGGACCCAGCATTCAACGAAAAAGTAAACCCACTGAGGGCGTGGCATGATATAAATAAGTATACCAGAACTGCCTGTGAGTCATTCCAAGAGCGACCTCTGATGAAAGGCAGCAGCCTAGAAACGCGTCAGGTCTGTAACATGTTACCAGCGAACAATGATGCAAGATTGTGCCAGAAAGTGAAAGCCAGGTGGTTCAGCTTGCCGTGTGTGCGCTCCCAAAAGTTCTTGGACCTTTGGTGGAAAAATTATCACGCGGCAGTCCTGTCGCGGGGAGCAGCACCGTCCTTGATAATTAAAGGAAGCTGTGGGTCGGAACTGGATCCGGACCCATTTTGCGGCACGGCGAACTGTGGCGAGAATTTCTTGCACCTTGTTCTGGGGCCCACTAAGGGTGGAGAAAACATGCTTGGAAAGTGATGACGATAGCAGGACCTACTAAAGGTATTATTTGTTCTGGAGGGAACTACGGGACCCAGCATGCAACGAAAAAGTAAACCCACTGAGGGCGTGGCATGCTATAAATAAGTATACCAGAACTGCCTGTGAGTCATTCCAAGAGCGACCTCTGATGAAAGGCAGCAGCCTAGAAACGCGTCAGGTCTGTAACATGTTGCCAGCGAACAATGATGCAAGATTGTGCCAGAAAGTGAAAGCCAGGTGGTTCAGCTTGCTGTGTGTGCGCTCCCAAAAGTTCTTGGACCTTTGGTGGGGAAAAAAAAAAAAAAAAAAAATATATATATATATATATATATATATATATACACATGGGTGTATGAGTGGGTGTGTAAGTGTCTGAATGTAGGTATCAGTGGATGTGTGAGTAGCTGTATTGTTCAGTGAGTAGGTGCATGAGTGGCTGTAAATTTGAATTAGTGGCTGTTTTAGTGGCTGTGTGGGTGAGTTGATGCATTAGTGGCTCTATGGATCAGTGAGTAGGTGTGTCACTGTATGGGTCTGCAAATGGAAATGTCAGTGGTTGTGTGGGAGTGGGTGTATGAGATGTTGTTTGGGGTGAAACTAGGTGTGTGACTGGCTCTGTGGATGATGTTATCAGTGATGTCACCAGTGATGTCATTTGAGATGTGTTCAGTGATGTCATTTGAGATGTTACCAATGATGTCACTGACCATGTCATGAGTGATGTAATAGGTGAGGTCATAAGCAGTACATTGCGGGGTTGTAAGTTATAGTTAGCTCAGCTAGCTATAACTGCAGAATTTCTCTGGTTATGTTCAAGTGAAATGTGAGCCTAACTACAATGTCCCTGTAACCTTTGGTTTTCTTTAGTGGATATACATATACATATATATATATATATATATATATATATATATATATATATATATATATATATATATATATATATATATATTCACTGAAAAACCATAGGTTTTAGGGACAGTTATAGTTAGTTGGACATTGCACTCGTACAAAACCCGTGAAATTCCCCCGTTATAGTTAGTCCAGCTAACTATAACTCGCGTCCCCGCAATGCACTGCTGATGACGTCACATATTACATCACTCATGACATGGTCAGTGACATCACTGATGACATCACTGATGACATCTCAAATGACATCACTGATGACATCACTGATGACATCATCCAGTGACTGTGTGTTTCTGTAAAGTTTAAATATTTTTAATATATATAGGAAAAGACGTATTGAAGAATGAGTGGGTGTGTAAGTGTCTGTATGGATGATTTAGTAGGTGCGTGACTGACTCTATAAGTGAGTGATTTAACGTATCTTACTGAATGCATGGGTTAGTGACTAAACTGGGTGAATGTCTGTATCCGTCTGTCTGTTGCTGTGTAAGTGGCTGCATGTGTTTGTGAATAGCTACATGAGTGTCTATATGAGTTATTGAATGCTTGTCTGAGTATCTGTATGGGTGCCTGAGTGTTTGTGTGGGAGGGGTGTGTGCAACTCTGTGCATAGATGTGTGAGTGGGTGATTCACTGGGTGGATGGTTTCAAGAGTGCAACTGTGATAGACTGTATGGGTGGGTAAGTGTGTGTAAGAGTGTGTTAGTGAGTGAATGTATGTCCCAGTGGTACATGTGTGAGTAACTACATATGTGAAAGGCAGTATATATGTGTGTTGGAGTATATAAATAGCTATAAGCGAGAGTGAGTGATTGTGATAGTGGCTGTATGGATGAGTGTGTGCTTGTATCAGTGATTGTATAAGAGCGTAAGAATGTGCTACTATTTGTATGAGTAAGTGAGCTGGTGTGTGTATAACTGTATAGGTGAGTAAATGGTAGTGTGTTTAATTATTTGCATGACTGACTAGGTGTGTGAGTACCTCTATGGATGAGTGGCGGTGTTTGAGTGTCTATATAGGAGTATGAGTGCATATGATAGTCCTGTACTGAGTGACCGTAAGTATGAGTGACTGTACGGGTGAGTGAGTGGATGTGTGCGTAGACCTAAGAATCAGTGAGTGGGTATGTAGTTTTTGGTGTTGGAGTGTCTATGGTTTTGCGAATGGCAGTCTGTAATTTAGAGTGGGTGTATCAAAGGTTATATTAGGGTGTGAGGAGGTGCATGAGATTATCACGTGGATGATGTCATCAGTGATGTCATTTGAGATGTCATCAGTGATGTCATCAGTGATGTCACTGACCATGTCATGAGTGATGTAATATGTGACGTCATCAGCAGTGCATTGCGGGGCGCGAGTTATAGTTAGCTGGACTAACTATAACGGGGAATTTCACGGGTTTTGTACGAGTGCAATGTCCAACTAACTATAACTGTCCCTAAAACCTATGGTTTTTTCAGTGAATTTCAAAGGTTTTTTAAATGCTAATTTGTAACTATAACGTCCCTGAAACCTATGGTTTTTTCAGTGAATTTCAAAGGTTTTTTAAATGCTAATTTGTAACTATAACATGTCTGAAACCTACAGTTTTTTCAGTGAATTTCAAAGGATTTGTAAATGACAATTTTTAAATGTATTAATTGTTATATAAAAAATTTTCATACTGATTTCCAAATTTTTTAGAAACAATTTTTTTTTACATATTTTATTTTTTAAATTACATTGTAATTACATTATACATTACATTACAAAAAATACTTTCTCAGAATGAATTACTTTAGTTTAATTACTTTGCACATAGGCAATAGACTTTTAAGTACAGTAGTTACAGTTGTTGCAATGGGCAACACATTTTCAAACACAATGCAACATTCAGCTCAATGTGAATTTCTAGTTAAATGCAATTAGTTACTTTATGGATTACTTTTCTAACCACATTACTGGATCCTAGATTCAGTCCTGGGACATCTCCTGTAAACAGTTGAGTAAAAGCGTTTTGGTTACAGTCGTGATTTTTAAGGAATATTATTGTACTTTAAAAGTTCACACTTAGAAACTTTTTCTCATAGAATCACCAATGTTATCCTATGGAAGGAAATTCACTTAGAAGTTAAAAACTGTTATCGTTACTTTTTCTTACTCAGTGTTGGATCCTGGATCCAGCACTGGTGCATCTCCTGTAAACAGTTGAAAGAATGCGTTTAAGTCATACAGGTGATTTTTTAGGAATATTTGTAGTTTGTGAAAATCGACACTTTGAAACTTTTCTGCTGAAAACCAGACAATGATATCCTATGGAAGGAAATTCAAGTTACTGGTAAGTACGGTTAAATTTACTTTTCATGATCAGTACTGGGCTGAAAGATGCAGCACTGAGGTCTCTCCTGATAACAGGTTAGTAAATCGGAATTCGTATTTCGGCTTATTTTAGAGGAATATTTTAAAGTTCCAAAACTCCACACTTAAAAGAATTTCCAAGTGAAACCAGTCAATGTTAGCCTATGAAGGAAATTCAAGTTACCGGTAAGTACGGTTAAAATTACTTTTGAGGATCAGTACTGGGCTGAAAGATGCAGCACTGAGGTCTCTCCTGATAACAGGTGAGTAAATCGGAATTCGTATTTCGGCTGATTTTAGAGGAATATTTTAAAGTTCCAAAACTCCACACTTATAAGAATTTCCAAGTGAAACCAGTCAATGTTAGCCTATGAAGGAAATTCAAGTTACCGGTAAGTACGGTTAAAATTACTTTTCAGGACCAGTACTGGGCTGAAAGATGCAGCACTGAGGTCTCTCCTGATAACAGGTGAGTAAATCGTAATTCGGATTTCGGCTGATTTTAGAGGAATATTTTAAAGTTCCAAAACTCCACACTTGGAAGAATTTCCAAGTGAAACCAGTCAATGTTAGCCTATGGAAGGAAATTCAAGTTACTGGTAAGTACGATTAAAATTACTTTTCAGGACCAGTACTGGGCTGAAAGATGCAGCACTGAGGTCTCTCCTGATAACAGGTGAGTAAATCAGAATTCGGATTTCGGCTGATTTTAGAGGAATATTTGTATGTTTCAAAAATCAACACTTAGAAACTTTTTCAGCAAAAAGCAGGCAATGATATCCTATGGAAGGAAATTCAAGTTACTGGTAAGTACGGTTAAAATTACTTTTGAGGATCAGTACTGGGCTGAAAGATGCAGCACTGAGGTCTCTCCTGATAACAGGTGAGTAAATCGGAATTCGTATTTCGGCTGATTTTAGAGGAATATTTTAAAGTTCCAAAACTCCACACTTAGAAGAATTTCCAAGTGAAACCAGTCAATGTTAGCCTACGAAGGAAATTCAAGTTACCGGTAAGTACGGTTAAAATTACTTTTCAGGACCAGTATTGGGCTGAAAGATGCAAACACTGAGGTCTCTCCTGATAACAGGTGAGTAAATCAGAATTCGGATTTCGGCTGATTTTAGAGGAATATTTGTATGTTTCAAAACTCCACACTTAAAAGAATTTCCAAGTGAAACCAGTCAATGTTAGCCTATGAAGGAAATTCAAGTTACCGGTAAGTACGGTTAAAATTACTTTTCAGGACCAGTACTGGGCTGAAAGATGCAGCACTGAGGTCTCTCCTGATAACAGGTGAGTAAATCGTAATTCGGATTTCGGCTGATTTTAGAGGAATATTTTAAAGTTCCAAAACTCCACACTTAGAAGAATTTCCAAGTGAAACCAGTCAATGTTAGCCTATGGAAGGAAATTCAAGTTACTGGTAAGTACGATTAAAATTACTTTTCAGGACCAGTACTGGGCTGAAAGATGCAGCACTGAGGTCTCTCCTGATAACAGGTGAGTAAATCAGAATTCGGATTTCGGCTGATTTTAGAGGAATATTTGTATGTTTCAAAAATCAACACTTAGAAACTTTTTCAGCAAAAAGCAGGCAATGATATCCTATGGAAGGAAATTCAAGTTACTGGTAAGTACGGTTAAAATTACTTTTGAGGATCAGTACTGGGCTGAAAGATGCAGCACTGAGGTCTCTCCTGATAACAGGTGAGTAAATCGGAATTCGTATTTCGGCTGATTTTAGAGGAATATTTTAAAGTTCCAAAACTCCACACTTAGAAGAATTTCCAAGTGAAACCAGTCAATGTTAGCCTATGAAGGAAATTCAAGTTACCGGTAAGTACGGTTAAAATTACTTTTCAGGACCAGTACTGGGCTGAAAGATGCAGCACTGAGGTCTCTCCTGATAACAGGTGAGTAAATCGGAATTCGTATTTCGGCTGATTTTAGAGGAATATTTTAAAGTTCCAAAACTCCACACTTAGAAGAATTTCCAAGTGAAACCAGTCAATGTTAGCCTATGGAAGGAAATTCAAGTTACTGGTAAGTACGATTAAAATTACTTTTCAGGACCAGTACTGGGCTGAAAGATGCAGCACTGAGGTCTCTCCTGATAACAGGTGAGTAAATCGGAATTCGTATTTCGGCTGATTTTAGAGGAATATTTTAAAGTTCCAAAACTCCACACTTAAAAGAATTTCCAAGTGAAACCAGTCAATGTTAGCCTATGAAGGAAATTCAAGTTACCGGTAAGTACGGTTAAAATTACTTTTCAGGACCAGTACTGGGCTGAAAGATGCAGCACTGATGTCTCTCCTGATAACAGGTGAGTAAATCAGAATTCGGATTTCGGCTGATTTTAGAGGAATATTTGCACAATGGTGAAGGGAGGGCGGGGCCTGAGGTAACATCTGTGCAAACGCGCCCCGTGGCGCGTTTTAAGTTGGGGGATTAAGTCCCCTTGAATCATGAGGGTCCCTACGGGCCAACTAGCCCACCAGGAACCTCCAGTATGCGCCAGGGGGCTGCGTTGCAGAGACATGTACAGAGGCCACACCCCTTTTACACCTCTCTGCAACGCAGCTCTGTGGCGCTTTCTGGACGTACCTGTTGGGCTAGTTGGCCCCAGGGACCCTCAGGATTGAAGGGGATTTAATTCCCCATCTTAAAATGAGCCACGGGGCCTGTTTGCACACGTCACCTGAAGCCCCGCCCCCTCCCTTCACCACTGTGCAAACGCGCCCCGTGGCGCGTTTTAAGTCAGGGGATTAACTCCCCTTGAATCCTGAGGGTCCCTGGGGTGCAACTAGCCCACCATATACCTCCAAAAAGCGCCACAGAGCTGCGTTGCAGAGAGGTGTAAAAGGGGCGTGGCCTCTGTACACCTCTCTGCAAGGCAGCCCCTGGCGCATACTGGAGGTTCCTGGTGGGCTAGTTGGCCCCAGGGACCCCCAGTATTCAAGGGGATCGTTCCTCCTCTGCAAACGCGCCAGGGGCGCGTTTGCAGAGTGGTGAAGGAAGGGGCGGGGCCTGCGGGCCCGATCGTTTTTTTTTTCCCCTGAAGGGGGGCTGTGTGGCCCCCCTTCCTTTTTCCTATTTTTAGGCCCTGGGGACCCCATCCCCCAGGGCCTTACCCCTTTTTTTTAATTAAAATAAAATAAAAAAACGGGAAGGGGCCGCGTGGCCCCCTTCCCTGGGCCTGTATTAACCCCGGGGACCCCATCCCCCGGGGCATGGCCTCTTTTTTTCTTATTTGGAGGGGGGCTGCGTGGCCCCCTCCCCAGGCCATTTAAGGCCCCGGGGACCCCATCCCCCGGGGCCGGCCTTGCACTTTTTTTTTTTTTTTTCCTTTGGGGAGGGGGCTGCGTGGCCCCCTCCGTGGCCACTTATGGCCCCGGGGACCCCATCCCCCGGGGCCTGGCCTCTCGTTGGGGACTGTGGGGGGTCCCCATACCCCCACAGTCCCGCCGGCTCCCCGTGTCCTACGGGAGCCGGCATTGCTTACACATGGGGAGCAGCTAACATGCTGCTCCCCATGTGGAAAAGCAATCGGCTTTGGATATTGGAAGAGAGAGCAGGTTTCCTGCTCTCTCTTCCAATATCCAAAGCAAGTTTGCAATGACAGGACGGGAGCCGCGAGGCTCCGTCCCTGTCATTGCAAACAGCAGTGTACCGGGGGTAGGCACCCCGGGACACTGCAGGAGCCGGCCCTGGGGGGTGGTGGTCCCCAGGGCCATCAAGGGCTCCAGGAGGGGGCCGCGCGGCCCCCTCCCATTCAGTGCACAGCCCCGGGGAGGTGGTGGTCCCCGGGGCTTGGGGGTCCAAAACGGACCCCCATTTTAATTTTTCTTAGTGCCCCGGGGAGGTGGTGGTCCCGGGGCGTGTGGGGGCTGGAGCCCCCCACACAGGTTTTTAATTTTAAAAAGAAGCCCCGGGGAGGTGGTGGTCCCCGGGGCTGCGGGAGGGCTCAGAGCCCTCCCGCTTCATTATACATAAAGCCCCGGGGGTGGTGGTCCCCGGGGCTTGGGGGCCCTTAGAGGCCCCCACACATAAAATTAACCCCCCCCAGCATGCCCCCGGGACTTGGCCCACCCGGGGCCAATTAACTATCGAAGCGCGGGAGACCGCGCTTCGATTTTTTTTTCGGCAGGGTTCGCGCTCCCTGAGCGCATCCTGCCGATTTAAAAAAAAAAAAATTTTGCCCAGGGGTCCTTGTGGGACCCCTGAGCAGACCTAGGGGGTCAGGGTGTTTCTACCCTGCCCCCTTTGTGCGCTTTGCGCACTTGTTTCTGTCCCTCGGTTCTACCGAGGGACAAAATGGCTGCCAACATTTCCTGAATCGGAATGTTGACAGCCAGCTGACAGCCAATTAACATCCAGCTCGTGCTCGGGAGGATCCGCGGCCCTAGATATCACTATCTTTTTACTTTTGATTTTCTCAGCAACTACTGAACGGATTTACACCATTTAACAAAAGGGTTCTTTCTGAACCAAGAACTACCTCTTTGCCAAATTTGGTGTAATTCCGTTCAGCAGTTCGGGCTGTAGCCGTGTCTAAAGTTTCCTATGGAAAATTGCATGGGGAAAACGCGTTTTGGGACCCCCTTTTTCTCGGCCCCCGCTTGACGAATCCCCCGAGACTTTCAGGGTAGGAGCGGACCGGAGCGGGCCATAAAGTTTGAAAATTTTTGCGAAGATACGTCAACCGGCAAAAGAGTTATTTCAAATAGAATGTCGCGGATTTCCTATGGATAATAGGTTGTAACTATAACTATCTACTGGCGACTGCCAGTAGATAATATATATATATATATATATATATATATATATATATATATATATATATATATATATATTCACTAAAACACAAAGGTTACAGGAAAAAACAAAGGTTACAAGGAGGTTATTGTTGGGAAATAGAATAAGTTAAAACCTTAGACATTCACTGAAAAACCAAAGATTACAGGGACATTATAGTTAGGCTCAGATTTCACTCATACAAGACCAGTTAAATTCAGCAGTTATAGTTACCTGAGCAAACTATAACTTATGCCCCAGCAATGCACTGCTTATGACCTCACATATTACATCACTTATGACATGGTCAGTGACATGGCTGATGACATCACTGATGACATCAAACAGCAATTGTGAGTGTTTTCTAAAAGTTTCTGAGCGTTAAACATATATACTAAGGTACCACAAAAGTTAAATTAGTATACTTTGTGTACTACTAATGAGAGATTCCATTTTTTTTACCATATATTGTGTGAGTGGCTGTATGATTGTGTGTATCCATGTGTGAGTGACTATGTGTGTGAGTGGGTGTATGAGTGGCTGTGTGGATGAATACGTGGGCATGTGAGTAGCTGTATGGGTGAATAAGTGGGTGAGTAGCTGTATGGGTGAGTGAGTGGCTTTGTGAGTAGCTGTATTTGGTGAATGATTGGGTGTGTGAATGACTGTATAGGTGAGTGAGTGACTGTGTGAGTGGCTGTGGGATGGGTGAGTGGGTGTGGGAATGGCTGAATTGATGACTGAATGTGAAAGTGTATGTATGGGTGAATGAATGGGTGTGTAAATGGCTATATGGGTGAGTGAGTGGCTGTTTGAGTGGGTGTTTGGTTAACTGAGTGGGTATGGGAGTGGCTGTATTAGAGAGTGGCTGTGTGAGTGGTTGTATGGGTGAATGAGTAGACGTGAGTGCTTGTATGGATGTGTGAATTGGTATGTAAGTGGTGTGTGGGTATGGGAGTGTGAGTGACTCTGCTGAGAGGCTGTATGGGTGAGTGAGTGGGTGTGTGAGTGGCTGCATGGGTGAGTGAGTGGCTGGGTGAGTGACTGTATGGTGTATAAATATACACAAAGAATCAAAGGGAAGGGCCCTAAAGGGAGAACGTATTACTCCATATCTAAATATAAACTCACTGGAAGTACGTTCTCAAGAATTATCGAATCAGGGAAGGGGGAACCAGTAAGGAGAGGTCCCCAAATGTGGTGTAATAATGTTATGTGGGTGTGTGAGTGGCTGTATGGGTCTGTGAGTGGTGGTGTGAGTGGTTTTGTGGGTGTGTGAGTGACTGTATGGGTGTGTGAGTGGCTGTGTGGGTCTTTGAGTGTATGTGAGAGTGGCTGAATGGGCGCGCGAGTGGATGTCTGTGTGGGTGTATCAGTAGCTGTGTGAGTGACGGGGCCACAACGGAATGTCACCTGCTCCTTTAACCAACAAGAGTCCATAGTTTTGCACAAAATGTCTATCCAACTGGAGTACTTTCTACTGGTTAATTTGTGAGTGCTACCTCATTGGGGAAATGTCTAGTGCATATTCTACACTACAGCTGCGTAATGGACCACGAGGAAATGTCTTCAGTGACCTTGTGGGCATTTTGGCAATGTGATTGTTCCTAATGCATCTTCATTGAGAAATTTGTGATAACATGAATCCTCTTATAGAGAAGACGACCAATCTACAAAGAGGTGAATCTCCACCAAACAGGGGTAAATCCTCTTAACTATATAAAAAAGGTGCTTTTTGTTTGATGGAGATGTCCTCATATTCCTCAGCATTAACAACGCGTCACCAAAAATGGCGGGAAATGCACTGGGGGGCCTTTTGGTAAGCTGTCCATAATCCTGGCAAAAGGTGGGAAGACATTTGCATGCTACTACGGTGAACAGGGCGGGGCCACATGGGCGGAGCTTCTGATTATCCGGCACTAGCTTTGTGGGGCTCAGCTGGCTGGATGTGCTGCTGTTGGTGCCTGTGGAGGATTGCTGTCCACAGGTTGGAGCCAAGCAGAGCTAAATCATGCAAGGTATGCTCAGCTGAGCTAAGCAGGTGCACATTCACTTCTATATGGATAATATCTTTGATCCTGGAAATATCGTTGCAGCTGTTGGCAAGCAAGGAAAATCAAAGCTGCCCGCTGCCTATGTCAGTGAGTCTGTCTCTGGCCAATCAGACCCGAGTTGTCAGTGCAGTGAGGCAGGCACCTTTCTGGAAAAAGAAGAGGCAAGGCACCACTCCTGGATCCATGTGGGGCTGGGGGCACCAGCTGTTCACGATTCAGAATTGTTTGACAACAATAAGTCCAACATGGTACGAGCTTCTTGTCTTTGAATTGATTCGCCTGCATGGCAACGGAACAGAGTTTCTTTTATTATAGTTATGGCCTAAGTATGTATAAACATTAATAAAAGCATGCATTCTCAGTATCGTTCCTCAAAAACAGTAGTGCATACTCGTAACAGTCACTACAGATTGCGCTCCCAGTGGAATTGCAGAGAAAACACACTATTAATATATGCCCCCGGGACCTGGCCCACCCGGGGGCTGAAAGAGAAACAAGCGCGGGAGATCGAGCTTGTTTGGTTTTTTTTGCCACAAATTCAAAAATTCATGACGATTTTCACTGTGAAAATCATTTTCAAAAATGCTTTTTGGCCCTGGCGGAGTTCCTGGGAGACCCCAATACCATAGGTATTCCTACCCTGCCCCCTTCTCTTTTTTTTACGCTTTTGTTAGAGACTCATCTGAGTCCGAGTCCCAAGTTGGCTGCCAACACTGCCTGGTTGAAGTGCTGGGAGCCAATCAGATCTCTGCATGAGATCGGCAAGATTCCCAAAGGACCTCGCCTCTCGATATGCAAATTTGGTTTTCCTTTAATATCTCCAAAACTACTGAACTGATTTATATCAAATAACAAAAAGGCCTCTTTCTGGACTAAGAGCTAGCTTTCTGCCAAATTTGGTGTAATGCCGTTCAGCAGTTTGGGCTGTAGACGTGATCAAAATCCCAATGAGAAATAAAATGGGAAAGGCACTTTTTTTGACCCCCCCACCTTTTTCTCGGCCCCTGTTTGACCGATCACCCCAACACTTTCCATGCAGAGTTAGAATCAGGCGGGTGAAGATTCGTCAAATTGCGCCAAAGTTATAAGCAAGTCAAAAAATGCTTTTCCTAAGGAAACTAGGTCCTAACTATAAATACCTACTGACGCCCGCAGTAGGTAATATATATATATATATATATATGTGTGTGTGTGTGTGTGTGTGTATATGTGTATATATACATATATATATATGTGTGTGTGTGTGTAATATCACCTAGTTAGGATCGTGGTTCCATAGGAAATGAATTTTTTGGTTTGCTTATATCTTTGGCACCATTTGACTGATCTTCGTGAAACTTAAAAAAAAGATTCATCTCACCTCCTTCCTGGAAAGCTTTGGGTTGATTCATCATGCAGGAGCCCAGAACAAGGGAAGGTCCCAAAACACGTTTTCCCCATTCATTTTTCTATAGTAGCTTTAGACCCAGCTCCAGTCCAAACAGCTGAATGGATTTCCACCATATTTTGCAGAAAGCTAGATCTTGGTCCAGAAGGCGTGCTTTTTGCGATTTGGTGTACACCCATTCTGTATTTTTTGAGCAATTGAGGCTCACAAAATTGTATATTTCATGCCATGGAGGATCAGCAACGGATTTGCAGATCCGCATGCTCAATCATTGGCTGGCTGCAACATGAAGGAAAAGTTGCGGCTGCCATCTTATGACTCGAGGACTCGTTTGTTGTCTAATTTGACCCCGTTGTGGGGGTCCCCTCTTGGGACCCCTTCCTCCCCCACAAGGTCTTACACCGACAAGAGGGCCTGGGGGAAAATATTATTTGTGACCAAATGTGCATCAGTTTCCCCAAACAACTATGTTTACAACACAAGGATGCAAACAATTGCTAAAATAAAATCCTATAAATCAAATCTACAAGAAATATTTCCTATTTAGGACAAAGACCCTCACCCAACTTGAGGTGGCATGCTTCATCATTGGGCCCCTCCTCACACCATGAAAATCAATTCAATGGTGTGGGCTACAACTTCCTTACCTCAACCAAAGGGAGGAAACTGAAGGAGCTCTTGGGAGTATTTTGATTGACTCAGAGTAGTATCCCTTTGAGATCTGGGTGTGGATGAGGTGTGCAGAGTGCAATGAGCAAAGGGCCTGTGACACAGGGGAACTAAACTACCTTAAGGTGGACTAATAACTTTTTTAGGTGTCCCCAATAGGCAGACTAAAATCAAAGAGGAGTGAAGACCTTCAAACCAATTACAACAGTTGGTTCAACATGTTACTGCCCATTTTATGACCCTATCAAGGGGTACCGTGCATTCATCAGGACAGATATATTAGTAGTCACTCCACTAGGTGAAAGTAAAGGAAAACAGTGTTATACTTATAGTCTGTAATAATGGCCCACAATTAAATAATTTAGGTCCACTGCTAACAGGACCTTTAGAGATAGAGAGTTAAAGAATACAACAGACAGCTATCGCATGAAAAATCCTCAAAAAGTAACACTCTATAAGAATTAGTAGCATATTATATGTATAAATCATGCAGCTTATGAATCACACCAAATTGGTGCAGTAAAACAGGGGCTGCTCACCCACAAACAAGTTGAGTAACAGGCTTCAACTCAAGCCTTAACTGATGAACACAAACAGGCCTGAGGAGTACAAAGACAGAGGCACACAATTAGGAAACAAACAAGAATAGCACAGTGCCATATCGTTTGTGAAGGAGTTCAGTCTTTTCAAAAGTAAATCACCCACACACTTCTGAGACCTATTGTTGGTAAGATGCCATCCTACCTCTAAGACACAAAACATGTCCCAAACGCCTTGAGAGCCTTTGGCCATGTAGCCACCCCCATGAAGGCAGCCAACCCCACACTGAGCAGGGCCTTCAGTCGTGCACAGCATACACAGAATACAACAGTTGGCCACAGGGCCTGGTCTGCAGCCAACCCCATGCTGCGCATAGAATTCTGCTGTGTGCAATGGAGAGTTGGCCAAAAGGCCTAGCTTGCAATCAGGCCCTGTGGCCACCCTACCCTAAAGGCAGCCAACCCCACACTGAACACCGCCTTTGGCCATGCACGGTGTGGAGTTGGCCACAGGGCCTGGTCTGGGAAACGATCCCCAGGGTCTTTTTATTTTAAAGAGGACGGGGCATGTGGCCCCCCTCTCCAAACCTATTAGGGCCCTGGGGACCCCTTCCCCAGGGCCATATATATTTGAAAGGGGAGGGGTCCACATGGCTGAGCCTTACAAGGCTCTGGGAAAGCTATCCCTCAGGGCCATTTTTTTATTAAGGGGAGGGAGGACTCCATGGCCCCCCTCTCCTCGCTTTACTAGGCCCAGGGGACCCCATCCCCCAGAATCGTCTTTTTTTTTTTTACGGGTAGGGAGGGCGTGGGGCCCCCTCCCCGAGCCTTATTAGGCCCCCCCCTTCCTTTAACTTAATTTAGCAGCCCTGGGGATTGGGTCCCCAGGGCCTTTAAAGACTTAGGGAGAGGGCCATGCGGCCCCCCTCCTCTTAAAAAATACACCGAGCCCCAGAGGATGAGGTCCCCTGAGACAAAAGTGGCCCAGGAAGGGAAGCTGTGTGCCCCCCTCCACCTCAAAAAAGCTCCAGGCCCTTGGGGATGGGGTCCCTGGGCTTGAAAATGGCCTGGGGAGGGAGGCCACATGCCACTTCCCTGTAAATAAAATGGAGGGCCCCGGGTGATGGCCCCGGGCTACCCACCTTCCCCAAAAGATAAACCCCTCTTCCCTCTGGGGCCCTGGTCCACCCCTGCGGGGGGTAAAAACAAGTGCAGGAGCCCGCGTTTTTTTTTTCTGCCACGGATCCTCTGCAAATTCACTGCAATTTTTTTTTTTTTTTTAAACATATTCCTACCCTGCCCCCTTGTGTCTTTTTTATTGTTTTTATTTTAGGGCTTGGGCTGAGCCCCGAGTCCTAAAATGGCTGCCTCTCCTTCCTGGTTGGGGAGCTGGTAGTCAATCAGATCTCAACCTGAGATCTGTCGGGATCTGTGGAGGCTCCACGTCCCTAGATGTACAACGTTTTAAAGCATTTAATTGCTCAAAAACTACAGACGGATTTACATCAAAACACAAAAGCACTCTTTCTGGACCAAGATCTTGCTTTCTGCCAAATATGGTGTAAATCAGTTCAGCAGTTTAGGCTGTAGTTGTGTCTAAAGTTCTTATGGAAAAATGAATTGGGAAAACGCGTTTTAGGACCCCTTTTTCTCGGCCCCCACTCGACAGATCAGATCACCCCAAAACGTTCCATGCTCGCACTAGTCAAAAAGTAGCACTTATTTATTTAGTTATTTATTTTAGTGAATTTATTGAGCGCACATTCACCAAAAGGTCTCTTGGCGCTAAGTTGGAAGCCATCCCGAGATACAATCTAATAATAGGCTTGAGTGAACAGCCAAGTTTTCAGTTTTTTCCTGAAGCACATGTAATCCAGCGTTTGTCTGATATCAGTCGGTAGAGAGTTCCAGAATTTGAGGCCTAACATAGAAAAACGTGAACCACCCATTCTCTTGCGCTTAAATCTTGGAATCGTCAGCAGATTCATTGTAGCTGATCTAAGGTTCAGTTTGGGGCGGTACGGTGAAATCTTTGTAGAAATAAATTTGAGGCCCCTATCGTGGAGTGCATTGAAAAGCATGCAGCCTGTCTTAAACATAGACCGCTGAACCACGGGAAGCCAGTGAAGCTGCTTCATCAATGGCTTAGTATGGCAGTGTCTTGGTAGCTGGAAGATTACTCTGGCAGCTTGGTTCTGTATCAGCTGAAGCCTGTGAGTTTGTTTGGCTGGGAGACCTAAATAGATAGCATTGGCATAATCCAACCTGGACATAATCATGGCCAACATGATCACCGCACTTGCTTCCCTAGTAAAGAATCCCCTGATCTTTTTGAAATTCCTTAGTTGATAGATGCACGATGACGTGACCAAGCTAATCTGTGCGTCCATAGATAGGTTAGCGTCAGTTTGGATGCCAAGGCTCTTTACGGAGTTCTTAGGGATAGGTGAAGTGCCTAATGTAACCGGCCAGTGTCCTGGCATCCAATGGTGTAGTCTGTTGTTTGATATGACTATCTCTGTTTCATCAGAGTACAATTTGAGATGATTATGTCTCATCCAGTCTTTAAGAAATAGCATGGTGTTTTGGAAAAATGCCTTAGAGTCCTCCGTCTCGTCTATTGGGAAAATCAACTGCATATCGTCTGCGTAGTTGTAGACCTTAACCCTCCTACATTGGAGGGAATGAATCAAGGGGCAGATATAAAGGTTGAACAGGTGGCGGGACAGGGACGAGCCTTGTGGTACACCGCAGGTGGTATTGATCCTGGCCGAATAATAGGACGCCAACCTAACAGACTGGGTGCGATCCCTCAAAAAGGATTTCATCCAGTCCAAGGCTGTTCCTCTCAGACCTGCCGCTGCCATTCTATCCGCTAATATTGTGTGATACACAGTATCGAATGCAGCCGACAGGTCGAGCAGGACAAGTGCCTGCGTACACCCCTTGTCTGCTCCCTCCTTCAGGTCATCCACTACACTTAAGATGACTGATTCGGTCGAGTGTGATGGCCGAAAGCCTGCTTGATGAGAGTCCAAAAATGTAGTCTCTTCAATGAAGGCGCATAGGAGTTTTGCTACATGAGCCTCAAGAATTTTTGCAGGATATGGGAGGAGCGAGATAGGTCTGTAGTTGCTCAATTGTCTGGGATCTATTCCGACTTTCTTTTGAAGTAGGATTAACACTGCCTCTTTGAAAGCCCATGGAAGCATGCCTTGCTCCAGAGATAGATTGAGCAAAGAGAGGATGGTATCTGTAAAACGGGCGAGAATGTCTTTTTGTATAGCAGAAGGACAAGGGTCTTTAGGTGAGCCAGATTTTACTTTGTTACTTAATTCTGTAAGTCGATCTAAGGTTATGTTCTGAAAGGTAGAGAGTGTTACCGGATTTTTGAATTGCTGATGTGATTTCCAGTCCTGTGAACTAGGAGTGATCGAATCTTGTATTGTCTTAATTTTGTTCACAAAGAAGTCATTCAAATCGTCACATAAGGCCTGCAAGGGAATGATGGCAGGTGTAACACGGTCCGGGTTGGATAGTTCTTTAACTATATTAAAAATGTCTTTTGATTTATTTTCTGAGCTTAGAACTCTGTTCGTAAAGAAGGCTTTTTTTGCCTCCAAAATGGCTGCTTTATATCCTGTAAGAGCTTTTACATATGCTTTCCTTGTTGCAGGAGAATAGCTTCTCTGCCATTTCCGTTCAGCCTGGCGGGTTTTTAGCTTTGCCAATTTCAGTTCTACGGTGAACCACTTAGAGGCCTCATACCGCCTCAGGCAACTCTCTTTCCTTTGTAAAGGGGCATGAATCTCACTCACTCTTAATTGCCAGTTAGTAATTGCTGTCTCAAACTCATCAACATTGTCTATTCTAGGCGGTAGCGTAGATTCCAGGCTATTATGGAACTCTGGCAGACTGATACGATTCCAGTTCCTAGTTAGTAGTTTAGGGCCGGCTAAGGGTTTAGCTAATGATAGACCACTTAATGTAAAATGTATTAAGTGGTGGTCTGACCAAACACACGGCTTAACAGTTAAGCTGTGGACCAAGAGGTTAGTGGTCCATAGCTAGTCTAATGCATGTCCTTTAATGTGTGTGAGCTCGTTTATGTGTCCTTCTAGATTCACATTTTTCAATAGGTCTGTTAGCTCCTTAGAGCCCCAGCTCCCCTCTTCCTCATTTGACCAACAATTCAGATCTCCAACTAACAATGTTTTCGCATAGTCTATGGTTAAAGGGGCAAGATAATTTGCCAGTTCGCTGGTGAATTACCCCATTGCAATAGGGGGCCTATAAATCAGGACACACACCAATGTGGACGTTGGAGAGTTTAATTTTAATCTGAGGCTATCAACCAATGCCACTTCTAATGGGGCAATGGTGGTGACAGAAAGGTCCTTTTTAACAACTGCTGCTACCCCGCCTCCTCTTTTTCCAGGGAGTCTGTTAGCCTGCAAAAGATGGTAGTTGCCAGGTAGCGTTGCTAATATATCAGGGGTAGATTCCATAGTTAGCCAGGTTTCTGTGAGTAATAATATATCTGGGGCTTCGGTATCTAAAAGATTAAAAATTTCCAGTTGGTGCTTGACCATGGAACGGGTGTTTAAATACACTATATTTAACTCTTTTGGTGCTAAGGGCTTTATTCTCGGTGTAGCGCATTCGTGCTTATTAGGAGAGGTTTCAAGTGCAGGAATAGTCGGTAACATAGCCGGATCAGGATTTAGGAGGCCGTACCTTGCTAACTTGTTTTTGGTTATGGGGTCAATCGTCCGGTTTGCCTTGGATGCCAGAGATCGCAATTCATTTGAAGAATATTTTACAAAACGCACATAGTGTTTGGCCCCAGGCCCCGTCCGGCCGCGGACGGGCGCAGACAGGCTTGCCTTTGGCGCGCCGAGCGCCGCGTCCGTGCGGCCGTCCTGCTTTTGTCTCTCAAACACTTCTAGCTCCGCCCCCTCCCTCCCCGATTGGATTAACTCTATCCAATCAGCCTCCCGTTCCACTCAGGAAGACGGAAGGAGCAGAAAATGCCGGCGCGAGTTACCCGAGGTGACAAGATAACAAATTCAATTCAGTTACAGTTCTTCACAAGTTAAAATGACAGATTATCAGGATTTAAAACAAACTAGCAATTACGAGCGCACTGTTGCACTGCAGGATAGCTTCTAACTTCTTTAGAAAGTTTTGTGGAGATTTATCAAACTACGCCAAAGTTATTAGCAGCTCAAAAATGCATTTGCTATGGAAACACGATCCTAACTCTACCCTGTGGCGACTACTTCTTGGTAATATATATAGAGAGAAAGAGAGAGAGCGAGAGGGGAGGAGCTTCTAAAGTGTTCAGGTTGCTTTACCCTCAAACCTATTGCTGAGCTATTGAGACCGAATATCCTATTATTCACACTTCATTTCTACAATGGGGAACAGAGAAGGGTTGTGTTCGCAGGTTACTACAACAGTACAAGTAGGGCCCTAGGATACCACCTTGTCAGCTGTGAAGTCATCTTGTTAAGACACCCGCTGTATGTACCCTTAACTAGTAAGAGGCCGGCATGGAGGACTCCCCAAGGGACTTTACTCGCAACATTTAGTCATTGCAATCTGTACATAATGCGTCTTTGCGGAATGGATAGGGAAGGAGTGGTTGCTGAAGAGTTTTTGTTAGATTGAGTCATGCTGTGTTTCCCCATGTTTGGGCCAGATGTCCTGAGTATAGAATCAGAGAAGGACATGTCAGAACCAGCCATGAACTGACCTTCATCTCTGTGTGCACGACAGCATTTCAAAGTCAAACGTCTGCACTGGGTTTCCAGGATGGGATTGTATAGCCTGTGGATTCGGCCACAGGGGGAACTTTACAGATCACAGGTGCATGCCGGTGGTGCCTGATGGCCGTCAGACATTCCCAAGTTAAAGGATCCTTGCAGTTCGCAGTGCAGAAAGCGAATTTGAATATTTGGCAACCCCTGTTACTTCAGCAAGTAATGAACACAAACTGGGAACAGTCATGAATTTCTGGTAAACTTCGGAATACTGACTTACTAAACACCCAGAGGTGGTTTTTACATTCTTCCTTGCAGCTTTGAGCACGTGACTTCTAAATCTAATATCCACCGCACTTCCTCCAACTCACTTGGACCATAGTGTAACATTTTTCAGTTAACATTGTTACAGCATTTAAAATGTTAGGCGATTTACATTGATAAATTATCTTTAACATGAACGTTATTTTACTATTTTTAAACAAAGGGT
This sequence comes from Calotriton arnoldi, assembly GCA_963921515.1. Classification (NCBI taxonomy): domain Eukaryota; kingdom Metazoa; phylum Chordata; class Amphibia; order Caudata; family Salamandridae; genus Calotriton; species Calotriton arnoldi. The sequence continues at coordinate 175,956 of CAWUFW010012823.1, forward strand.
GCAATCCTTTACCAGTAGAATGCTAAGAGGAGAAAGAGAGGGTTTAAACCACTGCTTCTATCCCCTCTCTGCCTTCTGGTTTTGTTATATTCTGGTACTTGTTTGTTGTACATGTTGATGCTGGGGCGCTGCCATATTTTGAAAAGGCAGAATTGTACTGCCCTCCAGCGAATGTATATTATAACATGATTCTAACAATTCCCACATGTGCTCTAAATATCTTGTTATTATGTGCCGCTCTGTAGGCTACATTGAGCTTTAACTCTGCATGGGTCTAGAGGAAGCTGAGTTTGTAAAGAGTCAAGAAGAAGCCACTGAGGGCTCGCCTGACTGGCAGAGAGAGAGAAATGTGCATTGAACGAGATGAGATTCGTCAACTGGGTGCGGTGACCAGTTTGTAGTTCTGAAGAGTAGAGTGACAGTTGACACACAGAGTGGCACAGGCGTGGCCCATGCTGGTAAGAGCGGTGAGGTGGGGGGGCATGGTGGGGATGAGTCGACAGATGACGACGAGGTAAACAATTTTTTTTAAATGAAAACCACTTACCTTGCGCACGCCGTATCGCCGAGTCGGCAATGCTGTGAGCGCAAGGTAAGTCTTTTTTTTTATTTTTATTTTACCTCGTTGTCGTCTGTCAACTCCCCCCTATCCCGCCCCACCGACCCCACCGCTCTTACCTGCATTGGCTGCATCTAGAGTGGCGGTATGAAAGGTAGACTGAGTGCACAAAAACGGTGTGCACTTCTGGAAGACAGGCTGGTTGCAGCGGTATAGTGTGCAGTGTGGAAGGATAGAGGGTGTATATTATCACAGTGTATGTTTTGGGAAGACAAGGTGTGTTAGCACACTTTGCAGTTTGTGTGGACGGGAACATTGTGTACCATTGAGAGGCACTATAGGATAGAAAGAGCCTGGAAGCAGAGTACGGGTCAGGTGGAAGAGTGAATGGATTAATACAGCATGCAGTCTTCTTGTGGGATAGGCTGTTAAATGTGAAAGCAAAGTGTGTGTGTGTACGTCTGTGTGTGTGGTGCCACACTGGGAGGTCTGAATGGTAGACTGGTATGCGCATGTGTGATAGCAAAATGTGAGGTTCAGAAAGACAAGGATTGAATGTGGATGTATCCCTGTTCATGCGTGATGCATAAAGAGTGTCGTGAACAACACCTCATCCCTACTGGAGAACCTCGCCACCATCGGTCTCAAGCAACTGGTCATCTCTCCTACCCACTCAGCAGGACACACTATCGACCCCATCTTCTCCACAAGCAACATCTTCGTCAGCCACACCTCCGAGCTACATTGGACTAACCACCACTGCGTCCACTTCTCCTTCACCAAACCCACCGTACACCACCACGCCCACTGCCATCCTCGCAGAAGCTGGAACAAGGTCACAGAAGACCAGTTCACCAACTCCCTCAGCAAAACCCCACCACCGACATCCATGTGCGCAACGCCTCAGCACGCAACCTCCACCGTTGGATCTCCAACTGGGCTGACACACTGGCCCCCCTCAGGAAACCCTCAGGCAAGCAGCCCTGCAAGAAAGCCAGCTAGTTTTCTGCCGCCCTCCAAGAATCCAGGCGCACCTGCAGATAGCTCGAGAAAAGATGGAGGAGCAGCAAGATCTTGGCAGACCACGCATCCTTCAAAACCGCCGTCACCGCACACCACCACTTCATCAGAACAACAAAGAAAACAGCCAAACATGAACGCATCAACGCCAACGCACACAACAGCAAAGAACTCTTCACCATGGTCAAAGAATTCACCAAACCCAGCACGGAGACAGCAGACATTCCCCCCTCTTAAGACCTCTGAGAAAGCCTCACCACCTTCTCACACCGCAGGATCAAGGAGATCTATGACAGCTTCGCAACCCAAGACCCACCCACCCCGCCTTCAACCTCCGGACCCAATGGCTCCAGACCCCAGCAGACCCTGCCCAACTGGACCACCCTCACCTCTGTCAACACCCTCAGGATCATGAAGAGCATCCACTCCGTAGCCCCCTCGGATCCCTGCCCTCACCACATCTTCAACAGAGCCAGCACCTCCATCACCCTCGAACTCTGTCACGCCATCAACTGCTCCATCGAGACCACCACCTTTCCCCGAAGACTGGAAACACGCAGAGATCAACCCCCTGCTAAAGAAACCCTCTGCCGAGCCAACGGATCTCAAGACCTACAGACCCATCTCTCTGCTCCCCTTCCCAGCCAAAGTCATAGAGAAGGCCATCTACGCCCAACTCTCTGAGTTCATTGAAATGAAACACATCCTGGACCTCTCCCAGTCGGGCTTCAGAAGCAACCACAGCACAGAGACTGCGCTCCTTGCCACCAAAGACAACATTTGTGCCCTACTCGACCAAAGCAAAACTGCAGCCCACATCCTCCTGGACTTCTCGGCCTCCTTCAACACCGTCTCCCATCACACCCTCTGCGCAAGACTCCACGACACCGGCATCCGCGACAAAGCCCTAGAATGGATCCGCTTCTTCCTCACCACCGAACACAGAGAGTCAGACTTCCACCATTCCACTCAGAACTCACAGAGATCAGCTGCGGAGTGCCCAAGGGATCTAGCCTGAGCCCCAACCTCTTCAACATCTACATAGCCCCGTTTGCAGCCATCGTCAGAAGGCACAGACTCAACATTGTCTCCTACGCCGACGACACCCAGCTGATTCTCTCTCTCACAGACGTACCCACAGCTGCCAAGAGCAACTTCCACAACGGGATGAAGGAAGTCGCCACCTAGATGAAGGACAGCTGCCTCAAGCTCAACTTAGACAAGACCAAAGTCCTTATTCTGGGCTCCTCCCCTTCCACATGGAATGACTCCTGGTAGCCCGCAGTGGTAGAAGCCCCCCCCCACAGACCACGCACGTAACCTCGCCATCATACTGGACTCCTCGCTCTCTATGAATCGCCAGATCAACGCTGTCTCGTCCTCCTGCTTCCACATGCTCTGCCTGCTTTGTATGATCTTCAAGTTGATCCCCACCAAGTCCAGGAAAACGGTCATCCATGCGCTTGTCAGCAGCAGACTCAACTACGGCAACGCACTCTACGCCAGCACAACCCAAAAACTCCTAAAGAAACTGCAGAACATCCAGACCTCCTCCGCCAGTCTCATTGTGAACATAGCTGTATCCACATCACTGGTCACCTGAGATACCTCCACTAGGTCCCGTTCAGCAAAAGAATTACGTTCAAGCTCCTCACACACGCCTACAATGCCGGACCTGCTTACCTCAACCACCACCTCTCCTTCTACGCTCCCACCAGACATCTACGCTCCGCCCAACTGACCCTGGCCACCATCCTACAGATCCGCAAGACCACAGCTAGAGCAAGATCCTTCTCCTAACTCGCTGAGAAGACCTGGAAATCCCTGCCTCTACATCTCAGGCAATCACAGTCTCTGCCTCAATTCAGGAAGGACCTCAAGACCTGGCTCTTCGACTGAACCGCAGATCCTCACCCACCCCCACGCCCCCACCCAGTGCCTTGAGACTCTAATGGGTGAGTAGTCGCACTTTACAAGAATCCTGATTGATTGATTGAGTGTGAGATTCTGAAAGGGTGAGTGTGTTCAGTATGACGTTGAAGAGAGAGGCCTCTGAAGGACTGAGTGAGTTTGTTGTGTTGACAGTATAGAGGAAGATCCTGGGGGTCTGACCATGAGGTTAAAGGGAATGATTGTGCAGTAGCACACTAGTGACTTCGTAAAGATTGTGAGAGAATATGAACTTGGAAGTAGAGCTTGTACAATCCAGGACGTGCAAAAACTGACTGCTGATCGTTGCAGGATACTCACTTGGTTAGATATGAGCATACATGCACCCATACTGTGTGAGAGAGAAATAATTTCAACTTTTGAGCACACCACATCCCACAACCCCATATGTTGCATGGATGTGTTGGCTTGTGTTTGAAAAGGGGAAGTATCACCTCAGGCGTACAAAGTGCTGTTTCTCCTCATCCCTGATATAGCTCCCAGTGTGAGTGGAAAGGCGACGTAAAAGAGGGGCAGGCACTTACGGACAATGCACTGGTTTCCTCCGGGAAGGGTTTTCCATCCTGGACAACAGTACGAGTGGAATCGAGAGCCGCACACATTTGGCCTGTTCGAAATAGAAACAAACATAACATAAACGTGTCAAAGCAAATGCATTTTAAGCAACTCACTATTTGCTAATGTAAATGATTATATCCCAGGTGGTACAGGAAAAAAATCAACTAAAGGCAGCACACACACTCTCATTCTCTTATACTGTCCATAAACAATAGGCAGAGCGCGCTCTTTGAAACATCCAACCATCCACCATAAACTGATCATTTGAAGTTAGAAAAAAGCTTCCTGCTCCTGTGATGACCAGAAGCATGCTATGTCCAACACTTGACAGCCTGCCTGCCCCTTCGGGTCATGGAGTCCGCCATTTCTTCTCGCTGGTTTCACCTTAGACAGATGCGCACTGGAAATACACTTTTAAGGTAATGTGTCTAGGAAAAGATCAAACCGTTCACGTAACTTTTACACAAGTATAAAATGTGGCGCGAGAGCTCGCCCGCTCCGGCGGCTATATTTAGCTCCAGCTGCAGTCGCCCCAAACTGTTTACTTTAAATACTAAAGCCATTCAGACTGTAGATTTATTTCAGATAAGCACAGCTGCCTAGTTCACGGAGAGGGTATGGTGCTGGGGTTTGCTGGGCAGATTCAGGGCAATTCTATAGGAAACGAACACAGGAAAAAGCCACCGAGGAAAGTACTCGGTGTTAGGGGTAATGGGCGAAGAAGCAGGTAAGGAGTGAGGGTGGTGTGATTCCAGAGTAAGGGGTGGAGAGAAGGGCAAAGAAAGTACGTTTCAGAGGGAGTGCAGAAGCAGAGAGGGTGGGAAAAGGCGGTAGAAGGGTGAGAGGCAATGAACCAAGAGGAGGAAGCAAGGAGATTAATAGAGAGGAAATATGAAACTAGATGGGAGAAGCTTTGGACATAAAAAGGGGTGATTTGTGGTGGGAAATGTGCAAAGGATACGAAAGAATGGTTTTAGGAGCACGTTCAAATAAGCGTTGCGACAGTTGCCACATTGCATCCCCAGGAAGACACACAAGTAAGAAAAGAGATACTGAGGACCAAGAACCACCCAATCCGTGGAAACAGACGGACCAGGGAGTTAACGCAGGCCCGTGCAGCCCCTGCAGTACTGCCCCCCTCCCCCCACCCTTCGGGGGACAACCCTTCAGGGGACCCTATTAAGTCCAAGGCCTGTGAGATGTGGGAGACAAAATGGCCCTCTCTTCACATTTTGCAAGGGGGGCAATCATTTTACACTACGCCACTGCCCTACCTAGTTTGAAAACCGCATAATACGGTGTTTTACCCTTGATGTTGCGTTGTGGCTATACTAGCCACAATGAATGACGGAAATGATTTCATAGCGCTCACGACAAACAGAATCGTCTCCAGGCGCTTCTTTGAGGATGGAAAGAAAAGATTAGGGAGCACGCGGTCCCTCATATGATAGATTCACATCTCCATGCAACGCGCAGCAGGAAATGTCACCCAATGCGGGGGAGGTCGGGAGTGTAAGCTCAGCTGATGCGGTGCTGAGAGTGCTGCACCAGGTGGGAAGGGTTCGATTATATTCAGAAGAGCAAATAATTCATCCAATTAGCGGGGAAACGAGACGAGGACACAACTGTCATACTATATGCAAGAGCAAGGTACACTTTAAAGTGGCCGCAATACACACGCTACGCCTTTAGGGAGTTTTTCACCTGCATTCCCACGGGAGGGAAGCCAGCGTGATGCCGGAGTGTTACCTCGTCACTCTCCTGTCACACTCCTAATCAAGTTGACGTGCTGTACTCTGCACGAGGGTGGGCCCGCGTACCCCAGTGCCCCTGCCAACTTATAAAACTTCAAACGGGGCAGGGCTAATGCGCCCTCTTTACTGTTCTACCGGGATTGTGGGGAGCTCGTGCATGGGCAGAAGAAAACTCATGCACTGGAAAGCCAAGACGGCTCTGATACCTACCCCCTGAGTGCGTCCTGCTGCCCCCTTCTCCGGACCCGGCTGGCGGCGGCTCCCCCATCCTGTGCCTCCAGGACGCTTGACTTTCCTTGTTCGGGGAACTGTGGCTGCTGCCCGGTGGCACCCAGCAGCGCGCACCCCAGCAGCATCAGCAGTCTGGGAGACGAGAGGCCAGGCTCCCGCGGGGGCATGGCTGGAGGAAGGGAAGCAGGCGACTCCTGCCGCTGTGTCCCGAGTGAGCACTATGCACAGCTGGATAGAGAGGGGAACAGAGACCGGGGTCCTTCCTGCACCTGGAGGCTGCAGCCCCCCAATCCAGGCTCTGAGCTGTTTCCCGGAAGGCGGCACTCCGTGACTCCGATGCCCTCAGCCCGGCACAGATGAGTGCAGATGCAGGAGTCCGGTGGCGAGCAGCGGCCGCTGAGTGCAGTGCGACGCCTGTGAGAGCAAGCAGTGGAAGCAGGCAGCGTGCCGGAGCGGGAGAGGGGCAGTGCCAGAGCCGCAGCGGGGTGGACTTAAGAGGCCACTACTGGGGCTCGGGCTGCGGCTGCTGCTGCTGCACACGGGGGCGGGGAAGGGACGAATCACGCAACCTCCTCCCAAACCTCCCTCCCGCTCACACAGGCGCGGCCTCAAGGTGGGCACGGTGGGTGCCCAGTTTGGCAGACGCCACAGAGCCTTTTCTCACCATGCGCGGATGCCTCCGTATTTTAGGGAGTTTCTAAAGCGGTTTCCTCATGATTTCTTCAAGTTTCAAATACGTTACAGTCAATGTGAGCGCGCTAAGACGCCTCTTTATTTTCATTTACCACTCATGTGTCTCACATTTCATTCACCTTTGCATTCACTCTCATCTCGGTAGTGGGCGAGATCTCTTACTGTTCCGCCACGATCAGGGTCAGCGTGTTCATGTAGCTAGGAAATGTGAGGACTTTGTATCCAATTTTTTAATTTACACAGATAAACTAGATACGACGCAAAGGCCACCGGACCCGAGTGACTATGCTGGAGCTATGCGCTGTACATCGTACACACTGAATACATCTTTAGGCACGTGGTCCTGCACGGGCCCATGCAATCTTTTGACAGACACCTTCCAAGGAACCTTCAGACATCAAATTGTATGCAGTCATCTCTTAGCAGCGGTTGCAGTGTATATAACAAGCATTTGCAATGCAATAGGTCTCGCATTTACACGAGTTTGAGCTATTGACTTTGCAAATAACTGTGCCTTTTATTTTTGTTTTCGTTTTTAACACATAAATAAAAGGCATTGTCATTTACAATGCCAATACCTTAAACTCGCATAAATGCGAGACCTATTGCATTGCAAATGCTTGTCTTCCAAGCTTCCAGAACTGGAAAGTGGACCAGTTTGTTGCGCCATTCTCTTGTGAGCGTCTTCCAAGTATAGGAAGCTTCAGGCTGGCTTGAACGTCACAGCAGAAAACACAAAATGCCAACACTTCACATCCAGATCCCCCGAGACTGTTCACTGGAAACACCATTTTGATTAACTGTACATGGCAATTTGCCTAAGACTTCCCTCCAATCCCACGGCCTATTGAAGTATCCACAAGTTCATGCAATCCAAAGTGACAATGATCCCCATTGCAATAGGGCTGACAGACTATGGTGGCATCCGGCCTGCCTACATTGGACAATACAATCACACAATAAGCTCCTGAGGGTTGGGTCTTTACTCCATAGCATCAGGCAAGTTACTCCCACCCCAGCCTGCCATCACCGGCCTGGCCTACTGGTATCTAGAGTACCTACTAAACACCCACCTGAACCTTGCAGATAACTGCGAGGACGTCGTGAGAGGGACAAAGCATCTTTCCTCTTAGCCACTGTAGCAGAACCATGTGAAGAAGAGAAGTTCTGCCTTTTCTTCATTTATGAGCAGTGATGGCATCCGAATGCACTTTCTTTATTAAAGAGCATTCAGGTGCTACCACTGCATATTGGGAAAGTCCACCTAGAGCACCCTTTTTCACCTCCTGTGATTAAAGATTTTCTGGAGGGACTTGGGAACGTTTCCCTCCAATCAGAAGACTAATCCCTCTTTGGAATTGAACATTGCCCATCACAACAAAAGGGACCTATCCCTTAATCAACGCACACATTTAAAATAGAATATTTGTCATTGAATCAATCAGACGGGTGTTAATTATCAGACTGCGTATAATACAAGTGGGCCTTCTACTAAGCAAACCACAGCAGGACGGATAGGAGCCTGTCTCATTACTTGCTGTCTGAAGGCAAATTCATAAGAAAAGACAAGCCCATTCTACCAGAAGCATCACTTCATCCAGAAGGGTGAGCAACCTTCAAGCTTCAAGCTAAATGCACGGAAGTACCTACTATGGTGTTCCAATGCACTAAGGCACACCTCCTCCCCCCCCCCACCCCAGCCCACTTCTCCAAGGGAGAGGTCTCGGCATACTTAAATGTAAAACGAGTTCTAAGCTATTACATGCAGGAAACGACAGACCTGAGAGAAACTGAACAGCAATTATGGCAGCGTGTGCATAGGTCTGCCTCCTAGGCAATCCATAGCATGAGGGATAGTATCCTCCATCATTACTTGCTAGCAGGTGTTGACCCTACTCTTGCAAGGTAACCAAAGACCTTTGTACAGGAAACCAGGCTGCACTCATAAGAAATGCTCCCGTTGCAGACACTTGTAGGGCTGGCAGCTGGAGATCAGTGCATACATGTATTAATCATCCGAACACTGACGCAGACTCCAGAACAGATAGTTGGATGGTTAAGCCTCCCTTTGTAACCCGTTTTCTTGACTTGTTTCTCTGCCACGTCTGATGAAAGGTCGCTCTTCAGCTTCCTACTGTTCATGGAAATGGCAAAGATGTTGCCAGCCTCAGCATACAATATGGAGCAGAGGGCCAGCCCACCTCGACATTGGCTCTGTTGCACTGTGAGTGACGGCATTTTGCCTCATGAAGTGCACACCCACTGAAAAAGAAGTGCACTTTAATGCCAGGGTTGGTAGCCCAATACTTTACCAGAGCTACATTTTTTCTATTCTTTGTTTGTTCTCCTGTCATTAAAAGTATATTTTCATGTTATAGTAATTCAACCATTACCTTTTCTCTACATAAGGAGAAGCATATCTTCCTGTGATGTGCATTAAACAAAAAGTTTCATTACCTGTTCTATATACAGCTGGTAGGAAGCACCTGTACCATTCTATCAAAATGATATTTTTTTTACTTAAGATTTTTATTGCAAGCACATGGTCATTTAGGCGGCTACATCTTTTCATTATATTTAAGCATGAGACAAATGCCTGCTATAAATATAAACACTGTACCAGCTTTACAGGGCCAGACCTATTTGCTCATGAACATTTCAAAACAAGCTTTGGCAAAGCCAATAGCTCGGGCCTTTGGTACCTATAGGCTCTGCCAATGCTTCTTGGCGATGCTGGACAGCAGCTGCAAAAAACAATGCCTTTATCAGTGCAGTTAGGTATTGCAGCCCAAAAAAGTGATGACGTGACCAGAGAAGGAGGTTATGTCATTCTGTAGGCGCCTACAGAATCACAAGGGTGTTATTTTCTTTAATAACCAATCAAAGATGACGGGCACCACTTACATTGGTCAATTACAAAAAAAATTGCAAGTAAGCAAATGTGCGTTTGCAGAGAGTTGACAAACAGCAATTTGGCAGCTGCCTGGTCCTAAAACATTTTTTACATTGTTTTTAAAAACTTCAGGTTCGATAAAGAGGCAACAGCAGCAGGTTCTGGGAAAGCAGAGGTGGGGGTCAGTGATGGGCATGAGGGGGAGATTAACATGAGGGAGACAGCAAAACAGGGGTGGGGAGAAGCAAACGAGGGAAGCAGCAAAACAGCGCACAGGGGAAGTGCAAGAGAAATGAGGCGCACGAGGGGGAGGGAAGAAGCACACAGACGAGAAAGCAACTCTGTGTGTGGGGCTGAGCGAAGCGCACTCTATGGAGTGCTTGAAAAAACGGAAAAAAGGCAATTCCCTAGAAGTGAGCAGTGGATTATTAGTTCTAGGATGACTGGTGTTTTCAGAACACTGCCCAGGGTCCAGTCAAAGGCACACTCCAAAAAGAACTGCACCCTATGAATCCACCGAAAGAGCACCCAGAACACGGCGATCCATTACAGACAGAAGCCACAGGATCCACTGCTGTGGGAGCAACACCAGCCCAGGATCCACTGAGTCCTAACCCAAGCGCACGGCCCCAGCCCCAGGATTCACTCCTTGCGGAGCTCGCGACGGGATCCACTCCCAGGCAGCAGGCTGAGCAAACAAGGCAGCAGGAATGTAGCCCCGCTTACCTTTGTGTCACCAGGAGAGCGCCTCCAGATTCCTTTCCCAAAACTGAGGGGAGAAGTACGTGCCGCCCGAGAGAGACCTCCGTCCTGCAATCCACGGGCCCCCGACGGCCTGGCACCCGCGACACATCAAAGCAACTTGGCCGGGGGGACACTTTAGGGGCCTATTATCTGCGTGGTCCGTGCCGCCTGCCTGTCGGCTCCCCCCCTCGCGCCAGACTTGGTACGGCCCAGGCATTCATGCCAAGTAGCTTTCACACATGGAAGCTTGTCTCAAGCAATTGCTGACAAGGCACAAACAAGACATTCTCCCTCCTCCCACCTCCTTTCCCTCCCTCTTTCCTCCTCCGCCCCCCGCCCTCGTCTCTCGTCCCATCGACCACCCCTCCTTCCTCCCTCCACAGAAGGCCAAGGAGAGCTCCAGTGACAGGCAGGCAGCCTCGGCCCGGCCGGCAGCAGACACAGGCAGCGCGCGGCTGCTGCTGGGGACCCGGAGGCGGGGAGGAGGCAGCCTCCTCTGCACACGGAGGCTCGGCAGATAAATAAATACAAAGAGCGGGGGGAGTCAGCACTGGGGAGCTACTGGTTCTCCGCTGCTGCACCAGAAATGGCAAAGAGATGGGCTGGAGCCGAGGGCCGAGAAATCACAGCAGATAATACTAATAATAAAAATGTCTCCAAACACATTATGTTCTTGCAAAGCGCTGCCCTTCCCCGGACACCACAACACTCATATTTTTTTGGGGAGGGGGCGGGTGTTGGTTTAGCGGGTTGGGATCACGAGTTCAACTAGGAGAGGAAAAGATTGGCTAAGCCGCTCCAAGTAAAGCGTGCATTCTCGAGGCCCCTTTGCTTTAAAGTAACCAGGAGGCCAAGCTCGATGCATGAATATCGATGCATAAGTCACATTATAAACCCGCATGCTGTGAACCCAGCACAACGAACTGATGAGAAAACCAATAAGCGCGGTCCCAAAAGTGAAAGAGGACCGCGCTCTTGTCTTTATGGGGCCATGTGTTTAAACACATGGCCCCATAAAGATAAGAAAATGCTTTGCGACAGACGCAAAGCAGGCGAGCCAGTCCGGCTCGCAGGGGAAAGGGCGTCTACAGAAAACCATCATTTCCAATGGCAGGCCACCGCTTAGCATAAACGGTGACGCCAGCCAATGGAAATGAGGGGCGGGGCTTAAAGCCCTCTTCTGAAAGTCCTTGTCAGCAATAAATCTCGCCGAGCGAGCTACGCATGTGCACAGCAACGCTAGGCGAGACCTACAAAAAGTACAAGAGAGAACTGTGATCCCATGTGCATTGGGGGCGGGTCAGCAATAGTGGGGCCAGGGTCATGGGCGTGGCTAAAAACAAGATTGCTTATTTATAGTGCTAGAGGTCCCAGCCTGAGAGCACAGTGATTATGCAAGTCATTATTTTAAAATTGTATTATGTACAATATAAGATAGGCAACCACAAAACGTACAAAAAGATTTAGTGCTTAAGATAAGACAAGTGCATTCATATATACAAGTAGAAGGCAATCCGCCAAAACGCGTCGGTCCATTCTTGAGATGGCATAAGGATTGTGTAATGCCCTGAATATGGAGAACACTAGAAGGAAGAAAATGAAATAAAGTACTGATAAACTTACCTGGAGAAGTGTTGCAATCTTTTGACCGTGTGCTGCTGGGCGTGGTGCTCGTGAGGACAACGCCCAAGGATATATATATATATATATATATATATATATATATATATATATATATATATATATATATATATATATATATATATATATATATATATATAGGTAATATGCAATCAGACTCCATGTAGTACATTTAGGCCTCGCATATCAGACAGTGCAAGCTGTTTCTTTGCAATAAAAAATGTATTGTTATTTTGCGGTGGGCTTAGAACCCGCCCACTGTTTACCATTGGTTTGCTTTGTTGTCACTCTCGTTTGCTTGCTGGTTATTCGTTAGCTTGTGTGGCTTTAATTCCTCTTCTTCTGCTTGTCCCTTCACTGGAGCAATGCTGCATTACTTGTGTCCTTCTACTGTTCACTTTTCAGGCACTATTTTTTGTTTTTGGTCAAGCACTCCACAAGAATGCCAGTGTTTTCCAATTGTGTACTTCTTGTACGTCCGCCCTCTGTCACACTCTGTGTTGATCTCTCTCGCCTGTGTGCTTCTCCCCAACCCCTCTGTGATGTGCTCGCACATGTGTGCTTTTCTCCATTGTTGCTTTCTCACACATGTCCTTCTCCCTCAGTTCCATGCTGCTCCATCTCTCCACTGTTTGCTTTTCTCCCACAGTGCTCCACGATGCTCTCTCCCTTTGTCGTTTGCTTCCCCCACCCACACCCTCAGTTTTGCTTCCTCCCCACCCACGTCCTTTGTGTTGCTTCCCCCACCTGCACCCTCCGTGTTGCTTCTGCCCCTGCACCACCCCCCGGTCATGCGTCTGCCTCTTTGTTGCTTCCTACACATGCTTTAAAAAAAAACGCTTTCACATATTTTTTCCTTTTTATATATTGATCCAACTTGGATTGGGAAACAGAAAGAAAAAAAGCACCTGTGTAATTTTGTAGGTGCGCGCATGCATGGTGTGTGAACCTACAAAATGGTGCAGTCAGCCACACAATAGACATTTTTTTTATTCCTCTTTATCCATGCTGCACAGGATCAGAAATGCTGTACAGCATCACCAAAACCACTGGCAAAGCCAGTAGGTCCAAAGGTGAGATATACTGGTTTTGCCAATGCTTGTTTTATGAGTTCCTATAAGAAGGATGCACTCCAGAATTCAGCTGGTAACACCCTTACATTACCTTTCAAAAAGAATAAATCTTTGTCACGAAGAAGCCTCATATTACTCCATCAATTAAAGCCATATACTGCCCCCCTAACAGCCTTGAGATTTCCTCATTAACAGATTGCACACATTTTACATGTAATTCAGGTAGCAGGCCCCCTGAAGAAAAGGCTTGTTCCTTATTTAGTTGTCTGCCTTTCCCTTGGCTTCACAGTACAGGAGGCACCCCCTTCTCTTTCACACAGGGGCACCTCAAGGTCAACATTAACAGTTCAGTAACAGTTGTTTCCCAACAAAAAGTAGGGGAACTACTTTTTGTAAAATCAGACCTGTTGGAAACTTTGCTCCCATTGGATCCCACCCACTTTAGGTCTTAGGTAAAAAGCTGCACCTTAAAATGAGAAACTTCAAAGTAGTGTCAGCCGATCCTCTTCATTAACGCAATTCACTTTCATCACTTTTCAAGCCTTGACTCCCTTATAAAACAAACAATGCTTAATTTATGTCCATAAGGCACTCAATGAACTTCATCTGTAAGGAGCAATGACAGTCATTGAGACCAAATTGTGACTGGATCCAGTGGCATAACAAAACTTGAGGGGGCCCCCTGCAAGGTACGTGGAGGGCCCCCCTCCGGACTCAATCGGAAGCTCTCTGGCCAAGCTACTGTGCTGAGGGGCCCCCTTGAAGCTTGGGGTCCCCCCGCACCGCTGGGGCTGCGGGGGCCTATGTTACGCCACTGGCTGGATCCCAAATGATCATTTTGGAAATGGAGTCCACGTTATTCCCCAAAAAGAAAAAATGTATTAATACTGCTCAAGTTTTAGGTGCTTCGTCTTCATGTAATAATGACACATTGATACACCCGCAATTCTCTCCAAATATCAATACAGCTGTAATTTTCTTTTATTGTATATATTGTTTCCTTTATTTTTACATTTGTGGTCATAGCCCTTGTTTTTATTTCTGATTTTCTGTCTACTTCCTGTAAGAGTCCCCAGTAATCATTGCAGTTGATCAATCAGCCAGTTACAGTATTGGTTGGCCTAGAGTCGAGGGATCATCTCTTATGGGTCAGAATGTGATCTCCTGTTACCCTTTAGAGATGCCAAGACCTAGCCATCTACACTCCATATGTTCTTTCTCTTTTCTTATTTCCCAGTGTTTCCTTTCTCTTATAATAATTGCTACCCCCCAGCAGAGGTTCCTTTATGTTAATGCCTCACCTCTTCTACCCAGGAGTATTTTGATAAAACAGCTGGGTGCGCCTTAGCTAAATGGTTTTCTTGTAGAAGACGAATCCCACTTTAGTCTCCTCCAGAAAATGCACTATTATATTTCTCTATCTTATAAAATTCATGCCATTTGTATTAACTAATATTATTTTCATATTAATATGTTTCCCTTATTTCTCATTTCAGCTTAACTACCTAGCTTAGATCATAAGCACCTTCCTTGGACTCAACTCTCCGATTCTTACCTCTTTTTTCTACTGCCACATCCCTCTTGCCTCCCACCCTCTACCAATAATGCTGGCCCAGATTTCTGGGAAATTAGAACCACTGTTCCACCATGTCTGCCGAAAAGCACGTTGTAAAGCGTTCCACCTGAAGGAAAAAAGATGGGTTGCAGGTAGGCAGGGTATAGCCCTCCTTTCCACAAAATAACAGTTGCTCGATAATGACAAAGTAAACACGCCAAAGTTTCAGGATAATCTTATTAGAGTGTATAATTTCATGTCCGTTCTCTCTCAACCTATAAATAATGTTCCTACTCCTATTTATAAATCATATCAATTATTTCCACTGCTTATATAATCACTTGCATGTTGCTTTAGTTAGAACCCTATCTGATAGCCCACTTAGTATACTTTTTATTTACTTCTCTTCTAGCTCCTTTCCATTGGAGATATTCCACTTAATTAGATGTTGCTGCAACAGCCTCAAAAACCATAAATTCTCTATTCTAGAGGACTTTTAGATTGCAATGTTTTACTTTGCCTTAAGCTTCTGCTATTTAGGTTGCGGCTACTGACAGCTTTAGCTGTTTGTGTGCCAGACATATTGTTCCCAATATACATAGAGTAAGCTTTGAGTCAGCCCCTTGCTCATGATTGAATGTCCTTGTTATCTATTTCACTTGCCTGCCTCTGGTTCAATAGCTTTCCCCCAAATTCACGTGTTTGTCCCACCCAAGAGCATTTAGTACTCACAGTGTTATGACTGGTTGACTTGAATCCTTCCACTGCTGACATTGCTTGTATTCAGGAACCAAATTAATATTTTACTTTTAGCACTACACATGAGTTTGTGATTTTCCCTGCTGACAGTTGTGTGCTGCTTCCCCCTTCACCCCCCCCTGCCCTCATACTCTCCATGTTGCCATTCCCCTGGTTGTCCGTTGATTCCCTCATGCCCTTCCCGCTTATCTTTTTTCTTAAAATGCCCTCCTCTTTCTTCTCTGTTACTCGCCCAAATTGTCACCCATCCCTATGCCGCCCCACCCCACATGGAAACAAATGTGAGAAATGAAAAATGTCAGTACTTCATCTTATATGGAAAATGTCCACAAATGCAGAAAGTGCCCATTTGGTAGAAGTGGAGAGAATTTCCCATACTGGAAAAGCTGTGGTTTAGAAGCAGATGAAGGCTGCAGATTACTGTAGTGGATTGGCCATTCCTGTCGATGGGGCTGAGTTTGACATTCTAGATTTACTCTGGAACCCCTGGTCGATGGATCGTTGGTTCCTGCTTAAAAGTGTAGAGGGGAGAAATATCTTGTCCAATCAGAATTCACAATCTCAATAAACCATGACTCTGAAGAATCACTGACTCCAGGTTCTAAGTTCAGTTAGTTTATTACAAAGCCAAGAACAATTGGACATACAAACACCTCCGTATGAGGGTGTAGAAATACATCGGAACTAATACAAAGTGAAACCTACAGGCAAAATCTAATCTGTGAAGCATACAAAGGATGACCAGTTCTAGAATCAGGATGCAGAAGATCACTGCGCTGACATCAAGAGTATTCTTCATTTGAGGTTCGTAAGTAAAAAGCATTAGTCTGTCCGTACACTACCACTAACGTGACATCCCTATTTAGCATTTCCCTGGGCAAGTTCAGGAAAAGGTGTCAGCGCGTGAAGACTTCCTAAGAAGTGCACTCACGTTGAATGGGTCAGGTAGCATAAAGCTACAGAGCTCATTCTAAGATGCTACTTCTCTCTCCATCAGATCTCCTGTCCTAACTCAATTCCCCGGGGCACTGTCCCTATCCCCAACATCAAAATCCTAGGACACACCCATCATCACATCACGCGAACGTCTCATCCAGCTAGATACCTCCTCGTAGGTAACTTTCCAGGCGGTTTCGATACTCCCAGCCTCTGGCTCGATGACCTTGATTCCCAGGCCTTCTCCAGTGAGAAAGAACACTGTCCCACATTATCAGCACCACTTGTTCAAATGTATCCTCTCCTCCCTAAGCCTAACTCCTAAAACAAAAGTGTTATTCTAACTAACAAAGATGAATTTTTCCACCTGCAACAGAAACGTGAGAAAGAAAAGTTTCTGCATACACATGAACATTCCGAACAACTCAAATTTGAGAGCCAGGGAAAATACACGAGGCCTACAAAATCGGCTAACATAAGAAACAATATGAAACTTCATTAATCACACGTCGACATAAACATTATTACTGTGCACATTTAAATCAGTGCGTTACACAGTCAATGAATTAATTTCTCATTAGTCATTTATAAAACAAACATTAAGAATTCACCATTTAGGACACAATTACAATGTTAATTTCTACACTTGGTATGAAATATCTCTATCACTTCACTTTTCACGTTATTACATTACACATTCTAATAACGAAATGTTAACACGACAAGAGAATTTATGCAGGTGCAAACTACTCTTGATTATTATGCACCCCTACAAATGGAAGAGCACTATCGCGCTCTATCACTGGTGAGCTGGCATGGCCTTGCTCTCTGCTGATACAGTATCAGGATAAAATTAAGCCTAAATGGGAAGCATAAATATAAGCATAACAGGTGCCCCAGTTGAAGCTGTACTTCTGTTAATTTCCACATGATCTGTAATACTTGATTGTAGTGAAGACAGCGGCAGCTGGCACAGGTAAGTGCGGTGGGGAGGGTCAGGGCGCGGCAGGGGGGAAGCCGACAGACGACAGAATAGGTATTATTTATTTATTTAACTATACCTATTCCGTCGTCTGTCGACTTCCCCCCTCACACCTCGCCCCGCCCCAAAGCGTTTACCTGTGCCAGCCGCCGCTGAGTGAAGGATTTGCTTTGTCTTAAATGATCTCATTCACTTCTGTTATGGCTGCCAGGTCAAAGGCCGTCCCGTATTCTCAACTCTACTGTAGCGATCAGTGTAAAGGATGATTCCAACTTTTAATCACTTCAGAATGTTCCAGGCCACCAAATTATCTGCAAGCTCCACCCTCTCTTCCTACCATTTTTATGACCATTACTTCACGTAGAACAGAAAGAAATATCCACCAAACAAAGGAGCACTTTAACTCCTGCTTCAGCTTACAGAGTATCACTCAATTACCACGTTGCTTATTCATATGGCCAACGGAAAATACAGCAAACAATATAACATGTTTTTGGTGCTAGATCAATACAATCTGCACAGTAAAGGCCAGTCTAAAAAAAGCCAGCCTTACCACCTACCTGCTTACTAAGCTAAATGTCCAATGTTAAAAAAGAGAGGAACTCATGCCAAAAAAGAAAAAAACAAATTTAAAAGTATTTCAAAATAATAGATACCTTCCAAAAAAGAACAGTAGCACAAATTGCACACAGTCACCAAACACGCTTGCTCACAAAGATAAGCTTTGACGCAATGCAACACCAATGCCCAGCAGTTGTAATGTTTGAATTCACTGCTCTTGAAACTATACATCCTCGAGGAATACTTTTCGAACAGGCACATGATACTGTTTACAATCCAAGACTCTGCTGCAGTTGTCTGGCGCTGTAATGTTATACAGGAACTGTCCCATTGGATAAAGGAGGTTAAAACATCCCTTCACAACACCACGGAGCGTGCTCATGTAAAGCACTGCAATCACTGTTCGGGTTTACGCTACATATTGCGCCAACAACAAACACATGACAGAAAAGAAAGATATTTTATTAGCGACAAAAACATGACACAGAAAAAAATGCAATTTTATTAGTGGAACAATATCATAAAGAATGTGAAAATTAGTTAAAAGTTCCACCCACTAAAGTAGAGTTAAACAAGCACATTTTAAATGCGTACAGCCAGGGGAAGATAAGTATTGGTAAACAATAAATGCTGTGCAGCCTTAACATAAGAAAAAAAGTTCCACAACTTTTGGCGCACCATTCAAATCATGACTCTAGTGCCTGCAAGATAACTGCACTTGTGACTGCCTGTTTAGTTGTAAAATATAGCAATAATCAGTGTTTAGTGGGGTGCATTGAGCTTTTGGTCGCAGTGCCACTGCACTTGCTGCACTATTGAAATCTTGGCTCTAGAGCCTGCTAGATAACTGCACTTATGACTGCCTGTTTAGTAGTAAAATATAGCAATATTAGGTGTTTACTGGTATGCCTAGAGCTTTTTGTCCCGGTGTCATTGCGCCTGCTGCACAATTCAAATCTTGACCCTATTGCTTGCAAGGTAACTGCACTTGTGACTGCCTGTTTAGTAGTAAAATATAGAAATATTAGGTGTTTACTGGTATGCCTAGAGCTTTTGGTCCTGGTGTCACTGTGCCTGCTATACCATTGTAATCATAACCCTGCTACCTGCTATATAATTGCACTTGTAACTGTCTGTTTAGTAGTAAAATTTAGCAATAATGTTTGTTTAATGGGGTCCATAGAGCTTTTTTCGCCTGTGCCGCTACAGCTGCAGCACCATTTAAATCAATCCCCTTTTAACTGCAAGGAACTGCAATTGCCTGTTTAGTAGTAAAATGTAGCAATTTTAGGTGTTTTGAGGAGTTCTGACAACTTTTGGGCCTGGTGCTACTGCACCATTCAAAACATGACCCTATTGCCTGCAAGGTAATTGCTCTTGTGAATGCCTGTCCAGTAGAAAAATATAGCAAGATTTGGTGTTTGGAGGGATTGCTAGAGCTTTGGGCCCAGTGTAACTGCACCTGCTGCACCATTAAATTCATTACTCTAGTGCCTGCAAGATAACTTTATTTGTCACTGCGTGTTCAGTAGTAAAATATAGCAATATTTGGTGTTTGGTGGTGTGCCTAGAGCTTTTGGTCCCGGTGTCACTGCACCTGGTGCATCTTTGTAATCATGACCCTAGTGCACGCAACATAACTGCACTTGTGACTGTCTGCTTAGTAGTAAAATTTAGCAATAATCTGTGTTTAGAGGGGTCCCTAGAGCTTTAGACCAGGGTGCCACTGCACCTGTGGCACCATTTAAAACAAGCCCCTGTTTAGTAGTAAAATATAGCAATATTTGATGTTAAGAGGGGTTCCTAGAGCTGTGGGCCCCGGTGTAACTGCACTTGCTGCACTATTGAAATCGTGACCCTAGTGCCTGCAAGGTAACTGCACTTCTACTGCCTGTTTAGTAGTTAAATATAGCAATATTTGGTATTTAGAAGAGTTCTGAAAACTTTTGGGCCTGGTGCCACTGTACCCACTGCACCATTCAAATTATGACCCTAGTGCCTGCAAGATAACTGCATGTGTGACTGCCTGTTTAGTATTAAAATATAGCAATATTTGGTCTTAAGAGGAGCTATGACAATTTTTGGCTCTGGTGCCACTGCACCTGCTGCACCATTTCAATCATGACCCTATTGCCTACAAGGTAACTGCACTTGTGACTGCCTGTTTAGTAGAAAAATATAGCAAGATTTGGTGTTTGGAGGGGTTCCTATAGCGTTGGGCCCAGTGTAACTGCACCTGCTGCACCATTTCAATCATGACCCTATTGCGAGCAAGGTTACTGCACTTGTGACTGCTTGTTCAGTAGTAAAATATAGCAATATTACATGTTTGGTGGTGTGCCTAGAGCTTATTGTCCCACTGTCTGTGCACCCGGTGCATCATTGTAATCATGACCCTAGTGCACGCAACATAACTGCACATGTAACTGTCTGTTTAGTAGTAAAATTTAGCAATAATCTGTGTTTAGAGGGGTCCCTAGAGCTTTAGACCAGGGTGCCACTGCACCTGCTACACCATTCAAGTAATGTCCCTTTTAACTGCAAGGTAACTGCAATTGTGAATGCCTGTTTAGTTGTAAAATATAGCAATATTAGGTGTTCAGAGGAGTTCTGACAACTTCTGGTCCCGGTGCCACTGCACCTGCTGCACTATTAAAATTATGGCCCTAGAGCCTGCTAGATAACTGCACTTATGACTGCCTGTTTAGTAGTAAAATTAGCAATAATCTGTGTTTAGTTGGGTCCCTAGAGCCTTTGACTCCAGTGCCACTGCACCTGCTGCACAATTTAAATCACGCCCCTTTTAACTGCAAAGTAACTGCAATTGTGACTGCCTTTTTAGTAGTAAAATATAGCAATATTAGGTGTTTAGAGGACTTCTAACAACTTTTGGGCCTGGTGTCACTGCACCTGCTGTGCCATTCAACACATGACCCTATTGCCTGCAAGATAACTGCACTTGTGACTACCTGTTTAGTAGTAAAATATAGAAATATTTGGTATTTAGAAAGGTTCCTAGAGCTTTGGGCAATGTGTAACTGCACCTGCTTCACCATTCAAAGCATGCCCCTAGTGCCTGCAAGGTAACTGCACTTTTGACTGTCTGTTTAGTAGTTAAATATAGCAATATTTGGTGTTTAGAGGAGTTCAGAGAACTTTTGGGCCCGGTGCTACTGCACCTGCTGCACAATTCAAATCATGACCCTAGTGCCTGCAAGATGACTGCATTTGTGACTGCCTGTTTAGTAGCAAAATATAGCACTATTTGGTGTTTAAAAAGAGTGATGACAACTTTTGACCCTGGTGCCACTGCACCTGCTGCACCATTTCAAGCATGACCCTATTGCCTGCAAGGTAACTGCACTTGTGACTGCCTATTTAGTAGTAAAACGTAGCAATAGTAGGTGTTTAGTAGGGTCCCTAGTGCTTTTGGCCCCGGTGCCACTTCACCTGCTGCACCATTTAAATCACGCCCCTTTTTGACTGCAAGGTAACTGCAATTGTGACTGCCTGTTTAGTAGTAAAATATAGCAATATTTGTTGTTTTGAGGGGTTCCCAGAGCTTTGGGCCCCTGTGTAACTGCACCTGCTGCACTATTGAAATCGTGATCCTAGTGCCTGCAAGGTAACTTCACTTCTACTGCCTGTTTAGTAGTTAAATATAGCAATATTTGTTATTTAGAGGAGTGCTGAAAACTTTTGGGCATTGTGCCCCTGCACCATTCAAAAAATGACCCTAGTGTCTGCAAGATAACTGCATTTGTGACTGCCTATTTAGTAGTAAAATATAGCAATATTTGGTGTTTAGAGGAGTTATGACAACTTTTGGCCCCGGTGCCACTGCACCTGCTGCATTATTTCACTCATGACCCTATTGCCTACAACGTAGCTGCACTTGTGACTGCCTGTTTAGTAGTAAAATATAGCAATATTATGTGTTTAGTGGTGTGCCTAGAGCTTTTGGTCCCGGTGTCACTGCACCTGCTGCACCATTGTAATCATGACCCAAGTGAATGCTAGATAACTGCACTTGTGACTGTCTGCTACAACAATGACCAAGAGACAAAAAGACAAACCCACATACCTTCTCCATCTTCCAAAAGCAACAAACACATTCCCACACGTACAACACATTTCAGTGCACTCTTTTGTATACACAAAATTTCAGCACCGCACTTCAACACGTCCAACATCCAGTCTCTCTAGCTGGCTATATGAACATGGCCAAGAGCTTGACGGAAGAGAGCACCTAATCTGCACCCAGCACCATTCCATGGAATCTACACAAACATTAAATGGAAAATATCCTGCACATGATGACATCCTACAGTACGCACAGACTGAAACGTCTGAAAACACAACCACCCCAACACTGTGTTGGATCAATGCCTTAAGGTGCCAAGATAGGAAAGCACCCAGGGTCGGACTGGGACAAAAAATAGGCCCAGGCATCAAAATAAAATTCTCCCCATTTGGAAATGAGATAGCTAAAAAAGTGGCCCACATTTGGAAATCAGGGCAGTTTTGAACTTGTAAACACAAGCTGTATATTTGTTTTGCAAAGCTATGGGCGACTGCAAACATTGGTGCTTACTGCAGGCAATATTTGTGGTAATACCAGAGAAACAAATGGCCCAGCAGACCATAATACAGGCCCACAAACAGCCAAATACCGGCCCACCCACTGACCTGTCAGACCAGCCAGTCTGATCCTGGAAGCACCCCATTCCACACCCTACCCTTTAGCACATTGAAGCCAAATCAAATCCTCCAATCCATTTGCAGCAATGCCTGACTCCAGTACATGCAACCACATGCAAAACAAAACAATCATTGTGATAGTTGCCCTGGCTGTCTCAGGTCACTGGGCATAAGAAACCACAGCAATGGCACTACACTATGCTGCAGGGGCTACCAACTAGGGTTGTGTGAAACTAGCATAATAAGCTGTAGTAGAATTATGCAAAATTACGTGTGTTGCAGTAAAAGCTCAATTATTTTTATGTACTGAGCCCATAACATACAATCAACAAGTTTCTGATTATATCAACATCTATTTTTGATCTCTACCCCCACCCATAGAGGGATTGGTCCTCCGATAAACCTTGCCTGCCGCATTGAGAAGTGAGGAGCTAAAGTGTCTCCTGTTGGCTACCCAGTGAGGACCAACTAATTGGTAACCAACTCACAAATTGGAAATCAAATTCAATTATATTACCTTCAAGATCATGCTGTAAATGTATAAGATGACAACACAAACCCCGAGCCTACTAAAGAAGTTCCGTCGGACTAGAGTCATACAAGCCAATAGTTCTGCCATAGCAGTGCAGAATAATAACAAAATAATCTGGTGTTCCAAGAATAATCTATGACTGCGTGGTCACCGTGGAAAGAACACTTCAAAGTTACAGTTAGAGAAGACTCAGGCATTGAAGTTTGAATTTAGGTATTGTATTAACAATTTAAAGTTCAAAGCAATAATCAGCACTTTAGGCAATAAGTCATGAGTCTCGATAAGCAATTACAAAATGTAGTCTAAACCACATATTAGCAGAGGTAAATCAAAAGGCAATTTTACAAGGAAATCTGGAACCTAGTATTTAGCCACAGAGCCCCTAAAGTTCACTAAGCAAGGGAATTCCTGCCACCAATAAAGGCAGGAGGACAGTTCAAGAAAGTTCTTTAGCATAGGCATAACGTTCGGTCAGAGTTAGGACGAAGGACGAAGGAATGGAGTCAAAGACTGTCGAACCAGTAGTGTGAGAGAGCCTCACTGACATGAATTCCAAGGGTAGCAAGGGATTGGAAAGTCCGCATCAGCAGCCTCCGCATCGGGAAAACACAGACTGCCAATGAAAGGATGTCTCAATCTGAAAGTCTGACAGCATGTCTCAGAGCAAGCATCTGCGAGTGTCCGACAGCACGTGAGGGAAAAAATATGTCAGAGTGCCACTCACGCCTAAAGGTCCTTTTAATAATATATTACTAGCTGCATCCAGAGGTGACATCAACCATCACCCCACAATGGTCCATCACCCATGTGACCATCATCTGCTCACTTTAGAGAATTTTCCCAAACAATCCATAGAAATTGATCGTCTGTTCCAGGCACATAGGTTAATCCACAAAGAACAATTCAGAATGTTGCTTTCCATGTACTAGTGTCCAAAGTTTAAGTTCCCACATATTAGACGAAGTTGAAGTGTCGAAAAGTAACTTTTAGGCATTAGGAATGTCATCTGAAAGAACAGAAAAAGTTACATGGATAGGCAAGCAGAAACCTTTCATATCAGCCCATGAAGTTAAAAAATCACTTAATGCATATAAAAGCAATTACATTCTTATTAATAGACAAATGTGCAAATAGATCCAAGCATAATAACTTTATAAAACATATAATCATTGTTGTGTCAGTAAATCTAGATTCTTATAAATCTAAATCAATTACACAGAGAGTTGAATTCACGTAAGTTATTTTGTGAAGCTTTTGCACCAGCTTTTCAATCTCTATGGTGCATTACAAGGGAAGCTTTAAAAGATGGCTTTGCATTTATTTAAAACGTTGCCCAATTTAAATTGGCACTCATGTATACATTCGCATATGCCTTAACATTTTAGTTTACACTAGTTTGCATATTATCAGTGCATATTTATATGGATTTTCATTTCAATATTGTTAAGCCATCAGCAAAGATGATTATCAGACATGTTGAACACACAATAAGCCAATTCCTTTTATTTCTACAGGTCAAAGCAGCAATCTTTTACAGTGCTTGTCATTTGTCTTTAAACAATATCATTGTCATTTTACTTAATGTGTGCAAGGTGCACATTGCATTCATGTATAGTTTCAGTTCAAAATGTTTTATTAGATGAATTTTTCATAAATATTAAAAAACAATACAAAGAATAATACTCGAACAATATGGTATAGGTACATATTATAACATAGAAAATATAAACAGCCAATAGCAATGAAATAGAATATCTATACCAGCATTGATAGATACATAGTGGATATAAAAAAGATAATAGAAACAAAAAAGGGCTACATTGAACATAAATTGATCGATAAAAATTCAAAGAAGCATTTTAAATTAAAGAACATGCAATAATATAGGAGTCCAAACTTGACCACATATTAGATCTAGAAGGAGAAGAATCATTAAGAAAGCGTGGGGAAGAGCATTGCCCCCGTCTAAGAAAAATGATCCATTCCCACCATGCATTAACTGAAAGTAAGGTAGCGTTTTCCAATTACATGTAATAGATTTGATTGCAGTTGAAATAAGAAAGTCAAACAATTTACAATCCATAGGGGACAGTGTAGATTTAAAAAGAGAAGATTTGAGGATTAGAATAGGAAAAGATAAAGTTATTCGGATCTTAAGAATCCGGGTTATAATATTCCATATGTCTAATAAAAACTGATGAATAATAGAACAATTGAAAAATAAATGATGCAGGTCACCAGTTGCAGACTTACAATGCCAACAATTTGGAGTATCTAGAAGTTTAGCCTTAAATAATTTGTCTGGAGTCCAGAAGCATTGGTAAAGTAGATAAACATTAGTTTGTATAAGAGTAGCCGGAAGATAATTAGCTGTGTTAGATTTCCAAATTTCCTTCCAGGATATTTTAGTGGATTGAAAATTAATGAGTGGTGACCATTTTTGATTAAGGTGTGAGAAGGAGGAATTAGAAGTGGTAAGTTTTTTGTACACTTTAGAGGCTATATGTCCTGAGCTGCTGAACACAGAAATACAAAACTCTATACCAGAGGACTGAGACATAGAAACTAATTGCGGATAAGCATTAAGAACAGTATTACATAGTAATGAATATTTGGGTAATTCAGACAAAGGTAGGTTGTATTTAGTTTGAATCACATCAAATGTGTAAAACATATCATAATGACAGATGTCAGCAACAAAGAAAATACCAGCAGTAATCCATAAGTTCCAGAAAGAAATATGCTTATGATATTGGAGTTTAGGATTGAACCAAAGAGAAACATTTTTAGTGGAAGACAGAGTAATAGAAAACTACTATCAAATGATAAGAGGGCAATTTTTGAGCTGGCAATAATGGGGGAGCGTTTACCAAAAGAACTATTTGCCATGGTAAGATACGCAGTTAATGTATATGGAGCCAAAATATTTTTCTCCAGGATAAGCCATTTAGGTGCATTAGAGGAGGGAATACTATGGAACCATAAGGAACATTATGCCACAAGGAATGCAAAATGGTATTTTTTTAAATCTGGAAGGCCAACCCCACCTTCACATTTGGGCAGTTGTAACGTCTTAAGACTGATTCGTGCAGGTTTATTATTCCAGATGAACTTAGTGAATAACTTATATAATTTAGCATAAAAAGTGGACGGGAAAGAGAAGGGTAACATAGATAATAAATATAGAATTTGTGGAGTTATAGACATTTTAATTGCTTCAATACGTCCCCACCAATTTAGATGAAGATTAGACCATCTATCCAGTTTCTCTTTGGTATTAGTTAAAATTGTGGAACAATTGGTTTCAATTGTGTCTTTAATCGAGTCAGTAAAAGTTATACCTAAATATTTGAGTTTTTTTGGAGACCAAGTTATATCAGTATTTGCCAGCATTGTAGAATTACAAAAAACATTTAATGGAAAAAATTCTCTTATTAGTATTTAGAGAATAACCAGAAACATCAGCATACTTATGAATAATATCAAGAATAATAGGTATAGAGGTAAGGGGATCATTAACATATAATAACACATCATCAGCGTATGCAGAAATGTTAATGGTAGTATTTTTCAAAACAACACCTGTATATGTATTACAAATGCGGAGAGAACATAAAAGGGGTTCAATTGCAATAAGAAAAAGTAAAGGAGAAAGAGGACATCCTTGGCCAGTGCCTCTGTGTAAACGAAATGAGGAAGAGCATACACCATTGACAAAAATTGAAGCTGAGGGAGCTGAATACAATGCTTTAACCATATTGATAAAAATAGGGCCAAAATGGAATATTTCTAGAGTTTTAAATAAAAATTGCCAATTAACCTTATCAAATGCCTTTTCCGCATCTAAGGCCATTACACCAATTGGACAGCTGGATTCTTTGGCAAGGGATAATACATGACAAAGCAATCGGGTATTGTGAGCGGATAATCTACCTTTCATAAAGCCAGTTTGATCAGCTTGTATAATATTGGATAATAAGGGTGATAATCTATTCGCTAAAATTTTGGCATATATTTTACAGTCCTTGTT
This sequence comes from Calotriton arnoldi, assembly GCA_963921515.1. Lineage (NCBI taxonomy): Eukaryota > Metazoa > Chordata > Amphibia > Caudata > Salamandridae > Calotriton > Calotriton arnoldi. The sequence goes on from CAWUFW010012823.1 coordinate 203,128, forward strand.
AATTACAGAGTTAGGACGAAAATTTGATACTAGGGTACGGTCTTTATTAGGTTTGGGAAGAACAATTATAGTGGCTTCATTAAAAGATCCCCCCATCATGGAAGTGCGCTGAAAATCTGTAAAAAGGGAAAGTAAAAAAGGGTATAATTGGTCCTGATAACATTTATAGAATTCGGCCGGAATACCATCTGGACCAGGAGTTTTTTTGGAATTCAATGCATTAATTGCTGTAACAATCTCTTTAACATCAATGGGATTATCTAAAGTCAATCTATCAGTAGCAGAAATCTGAGGCAATCGACAAGAATTAAGGAAATCACTAATAACACTGTCAGTAGGTGTGAGAGGTTCGTGATATAAGGAAGAGTAAAAAGAAAGAAACTCTTTCAGTGTATCCTCAATATCTGTCACCAAAGTACCATTATTCATTTTGATGGCTGGAATTTGAATCCTGTCACGCTTGAGGCGTATATAATTAGCTAACAATCGACCAGATTTATTAGAATTGAAATGAAAATTGGATTTTTCTTTTGAGATAAGTAAACCTGCTCTTTTACTAAGCATACAATTATATTCGTATCTATATTTCTGAAGTTGGGACTTATATTGTGGATCTCTAGACGTAATAAAAAGTCTTTCCACAGTGGCAATCTGTTTCTCTAACTTGGTGAGGTTTGAGTAAAAAGATTTATTTTCATGCACCATAATAGAAATTGAAACTCCACGAATGTAGGCTTTAAAAGCATCCCAATGTATAATTTTGGAAGTGTCACTTGAGTTATTATTAAAAAATAATCACTAATAGCTAAGGCCATTTTTTTAGAGTTGGTTGGATTAAGAACTATGTCCGAGGTCATTCTCCATTTTTTATTAGGAATTTGGGGGTCAGAAATACATAAAGAGAAGGAAATCAAAGCATGGTCTGAAACCGTAATAGGATGTGTAACCGCCTCACTAATCATATGACATAGATTACGTGAAGTTAATAAGTAATCAATTCTAGAAAAAGAGGAGTGAGCATTGGAATAAAAGGTAAATTCTTTATCTGTAGGATGTTCCAATCTCCAAAAGTCAACCAATTTAGTAACAGAAAGGAAGGTTTTAAAAGCAAAAGATGCCTTGTTAGGCCGGAATTTACAAGCAGAAGACCGGTCCAACAAAGGATCCCTGATAAGATTAAAATCACCACCTACTATAAGGGACATATTACCAATTTTGAGTACTTCAGTAGAAACATAAGACCAAAAGGCAGGATCATCAGATGTAGGAGCATATATATTGACCAAATTTAAAATGAGTTTGTCAATTTGAACGTTAGCATAAACAAATCTACCATCTGTGTCATGATGATCAGACAATAGTTGTACCTGAGCTCTGTGTGAGAAAAATATAGCTACACCATTTTTATGTTTTGCAGCAGGAGACGAGACTATAAGCCCTACCCAACCTTTAGACATAGTATGTAATATTTTATCATCCACATGGGTTTCTTGTACAAAACAAATATCTACATTAGACTTTTTGAGATATTCTAAAATTTTACGTCTTTTAACAGGGTGTCTCAGACCGTTCACATTTAAGGAAGCAACAGTTAACTTACGTGGCCTAGACATATTATCCTATAATTAATAGAAGAGATTGAAAGAAAAAGAATAGTAGCCCATATAAAAAAGACAAAACAAGACGAACAACATACAGAGAGGTCAGTCACGAAGACCTCATACCAGTAGGACATTGGAGACGGAGGTGCGAAGCAAGAAAAACCACCAACATATGCACCTGCATAATGAGAGAATAACAACCTACATTAAGGACTATAGAATATTAGCCCGCAGAACCAGAAGGCTGAGAGTCCATGAGAATAGGATTATGTTGATCCAAAAATCTGATTAAATCTGCAGGAGCTGAAAAAGACTTGGAGACATCATTTTTCCAGATGCGCATAATCGCAGGGTCAAAAAGGCCATATTTGTAACCAGCTTCTCGCAGACGAGGCCTTAATTCTGAAAATTGTCGTCGTATTTGAACTGTCTCCTTTGCAAAGTCTTGATGAATAAAGACTTTATTTCCTTCAATTAGAAGTGAAGGTATTTCTCTGACAGCTTTCCGTATGAGGAGGTGATGATGCCTCAGAACTTTGAATATGATTTGTCTTGGTTTGACCTGGTGAGGTTTACAAGTCGAGAGAATCCTGTGAGCTTTATCAATCTCAAAACGTTCTGGACATTTGATATTTAATATTTTGGGCAAAAGGTTTTCCAGGAAAAGACAACAACTCTGTCCCGCAACTCCCTCCGGGACATTAAATATGCGTAAGTTGTATTGTCTATTTCTATTTTCCAAATCCAGTAAGGAACGTTGGAGAGACGCAACCTGAGGAATAAGTGGAGCCATAGTCGTGATGGCTTTAGAATTATCACAAATTTTAATCTCATTGTCTGCAACTCTCATTGATAATGAAGCCATATCTCTCTGAATATGTTTGATATCTGAAGAAATTGTGTCAGTATTAATATGTATAGCTTGAATTTCCTCAAAAACGCAAATATATAGCAAATAATAGCAAAGATTTGAAGTAAAATGTGGTTTTCTGATGAAAAAATATGATTAATATGGCAAAAAACAGCTCCAGAAAGCCTCAAAACAGTGTCTCAATAAAGTGTAATAGGGAATAAAAAAGGACAAAATCCCTTTAATTTTGTGCAGAAATGAAAGTGGTGGCCAGCAAGAGGCAGGAACAAACCCTTTTAAGAGAGGAGAGGCTTTTGAAGAGAGGAGGTGCCCAGCAAGTCAAGCCCGCCTCCTCTGTGTGTAAAGCCCACAGAGAGAACCGAGGGAAGCAGGAGCCCTCCCTGAGGAGAAAAAGAAAACGCCTACCGCTCTTCTCACGGAGGCACCAGACCTCCGAATTTCAGCCCACCATCTCTGCAGGCATGAAGGAGCACCTTGGTGAGAAAAAAAGACGTGGTGCAGCCCTTATAGTCTTAAAATTTTCGTCGTCCTTGCAGGTAAAAACGGAGCTCAAGGCGCGGCGGCCATCTTGGTTCGCGCGCATGCCGACTCCTCTTGCATTCATGTATAGTTTCGTAGTAATATCCAGTGTTTGTTGTCATGAATCTAGTTAACAGCTTTCACACTGCATCACGTGAAATTATGCAAAATGCATCTCACACTCAAAAAATTACCAGAACTTTTGAGTTGATTTCCGTCACTCGCATTCAAAACCATGCCACTTGTATTCAGAAATGTAGTTTTATGTTAAAAATTAACAGAATGGTACATCTTGCATAAAAATGTCTCCCCCAAATTGCACAATGTGGTATATTAGCTTAATCTCAGAAATTTAACGTAATTTTGTTTGTGCCAAATAACCTAAATTATACCAATTGCGCAGGCCTTCTACTAACCATGTCCCTCTCCGGTCATTGACTACTGTAGCATCAAAGCAATGTATCTGTAATGCAATATAAAATCTGCCAAAACAACCAAGACAATAGTCTGCAGTCACTGGTCACTGCATGGTCCAAGGTGACATGAGGCTTGTTTATTTTTTTTACTGCGGCTACAGCACCCACAATCAGATAGCAACCTTTACACGACTTACTTGCCATTCCAAAATTCTTTAAAACCTAATTTTGTTTGTTTACAAGTTGAACAACAGCTTTAATCATTTTCCTTGGCAATTGGACCCCTCTAATTTTAGATTTAACCCTTAACTTACAATTGTGCCAGCTACTGTTTTTAACTGCTGAATCCTCAATGTCCTTTTTCAATGTAATGTCAATACATCTTGTATTTATAATACCGTGGTAGCAGTTTAAATGTGCTTCATTTGTTCCACATAGACGAACATGGACACACCTTTAATAACAGCAGCATACTTTTCTAACAACAAACATTTTAGTAAAATAACATTATCTTCAGCCAATGTATGATTTGTTGATCTTTCTGCTAATGAGATACTGTCAACTTGGAGAAAGGTGTAGAAAGTGCACATTTATCTGCTTTAAGGTCTTGGATAAAGGGACATTACTTTAAAATAACCTCAGGAAGAGAACTTTTTGTCACATGACCAACTCAGTCACTTCACCTGCAATGCTGGTACCAGCATTAGCACCTGGATTTGAATAGCATTTCCGTGACAGAAGCTTTTGTCCTCTCTAACAAGAAGTCAGGTCATGAGAAAAGTAGCCAGTTTGCTTCACAGGACGATAGCAATGAGAGCTTGTGGGTCATCAGCCAACACCCTCAGGTTTGTAAAAAAAACAGGAGGCCACACTTTTTGGAAGTGAGCTGTTATGGGGCTTAAAGTGGTCTGTTATGGGGCTAAAATAACTCATCAATGTGACAGGACGATCTGCCTATAATTAGGGCCACTGAAAATTATGTGGCTGGGGAGTACCAAATTATGCGGCATGGCTGACTAAATTATGTGGCCAGAAAAGGCAAATTGTGCGGCATAGTGCCAGTTTAGTGCGGCTTAGTATCAGTTTAACAGCAAAATACAGAAATAAGCAACAGAAGGATGACCAGTTAACCTTTGCAAAGGAAATCCCACTATATGCAAACACATGTTGCCACATTTTTAGTAACTTTTAATCCGTTTGAGCTAGAATTCTTTTTTTTGGTTAAAATCTGCAGATTATGCAGCAGATGATGGATTATGTGGCTAATGTGGCAAGTCCATACTTATGAGAACAAAGCAGCAGAATCACAGAATTTCAGTGGTCTTGGTTTTAATGTGTCAAATCGTGTACCAATCTATCATGTGCCCACTGAAAGCAAACTTGTCTCCCTGCAAGTAGTAGCTGCTCTGCTGATAATTAAATACACAGTGCTAAATTAAAGGAAAATAGCCATTAGACCTATTGAAACACTGGGGCCTTGACAATTCTAGCTGCCGATCTGTGCCCTCCCTGATCATATCTTATGGCTGCAATCCTGGAGGTCTTGGAGAGTTATGTGACAAGTGACTTTTAAAGATGAGTACCTAGCACCAGAACTCTGTGCCTAAGCACTGCAAACATTTCCACATCACAATGAATCATTGATCCACACCAATAATTTAATGTATCACTGTAAAGGGGAAGCTGGGCTTCTCCCAGAGGCCAATTATACCAGGACTAAACTTTCCGTGACTGGTGAGCCAAAATATGGACAACTTGTGGTGGCAGCCGTTACAGGACGTTATTGAAATGCACTGTAGTGAATGCGAGGTTTTAAAGGTCACAAAAAGAGCACATATAAATGGTGATAAAGGATTATAGTCACAAAAGAATCGCTTTTCTGTGGTGTTACACTCATTTTAGGAATTGTGTTGAGATCTTACTATGTGAAAAATGCTGATTCTCTGCCGGGATTTGATGACCCATGTCTGAGAAAAAATGTTTTTTCTCATGATTTTTTCATAGAGGTTATGGAAGGTGCTCCAGAAGCTAAAATGAGAGCATATTTTCAATAAAGGCACATTATCTGCCCAGAGCATGTGAAAATAAAGTCTGATATTCTTTGTAAAACATGTAGTCCACTAGCAGCAGCAGCCTGTCCGTTGATTCCCCATTGTTCTGCTGTAGCTTCCCAAAGTGTTCTAATAAACAATTAAAACACCAACATTCTGTATTTATTGACAAAAGTGTGGCACATCTGAACATCCTCTGGAATCAAAGCTGTACAGTCTAAAGCATTTCCAACACAGGATACTGCAGTAAATGAACTATTTGTCATAGTAATTATAGTTAGCACTCTAAAAAGCTAAAATGAGGACGCCTTTTCTGTGAGTCCTCAAATCTATTCCTCATCTATGTCAGTAAAAGTTCTCACATGCAGAAACATGCACTTCCAACACCACCAGCAGCCTGTCAGTTAACTCAATCGTAATCAATTACATTTTCACCACAGAGTTCTAATATAGAACTAGAGCGCTAACATTTCTTTTCAAGACAAAAGCGAGGAACTCCTGAATGTTATTTGGTCGGAATAGAAACTGTTGAATTTAAAGCATTTCCTGAAGAGGAGAGTGAAGTAAAGACAGACTTGAAACTAGAGGGTTAAAAAGGTCGATCTCACAGTTGTGGCATAATATGTGCCGCTATGCACCCTAAATACCAAATGCCAGTTCCTTCGTGCAGCTCAAATTCAGTCCAGGAAAATTCTTGCTCTCCTATATACCTCGTCTAGTTCCCCATGGACCTGTTTGAAAAACTAATGACTATTGATCTCCAGTATTCCAGTCACACAGTTAGAATTAATTAATGACTATATTATTGAATGAATGTGAATTTACATAATGCAGCAAATACACAAAAGATGTCTAGTCACTGGGAAACATACTTTGACATTGGGAGAAACGGCCAATGGCAATAGTCTAAGCCAGCGGAAAAGCCCAGCAGAAAAAGGCAAATGTTCATTTTTTCCTGAAGTGGGTATGAATGTGAGTATCCCTAATGTGTAAAGGGAGGGAGTTCCAAAATGTAGCTGACGGTAGAAGAAGGACCTTCACCCTTGTCTAGAATTTTGAATTCAAATTTTTTGTGGTTGGCCCTAGTAAGTGGAAGGGCTGATAATTGGCAAATTCCTTCCTGATACAACCTGGCCAGAATCAGTCGGGCCTTTATGTGTAAGCAGAGGGCCGTAACCAGACAGGCTTCCATATTAGAAACCTGTATAGTTTTTTAAGGTGGCTACTGATAGAGGCATACTTTGGAATGTGGAGAATAAGGTAGGCTGCTGTCTTTTGGACTACCTGAAGTCACTGCATAACATATCCATGTCATTTCTCTAATCTAGGTGAGAGGCAATCAATGCCTGGATGACAATTTTCTGTGATGACTCAGGTAGCAGAGAAAAAAGTTAAGCAGAACTGCAGAGAGCTGCAACTCGACTAACTTCAGAAGAAGAAGTGAAGTGGGTGTTGTGGGAAATCCGCCCTTCTTGTGTGGTCATCCTGGATTTTTTTAACCTTTTTGCTGAACCCTATTTTTGCTGTCTATAGAACTCTGTGTACTTCACCCCTGCTAACTAATGGTAAAATGCCTGTGATTCCCATTCAACATGGTAAAATTGGCACACCCCTGAATGGTATATTTAACTTACCTATAAGTTCAGAGTGTATGGTACAAAGTGTACCCTGGGTCTGTAAGTCAAATGTCACCAGTGGACTGTAGCACCTATTGTGCCACCCACTGGAGTGACAGTGCAAACATGACTGCAGACCTACCATGTGCTGCTGTACAGTTGTAAAACTGCAAATTCAATCTTTCAAAATAACCCCTTTTGATAGGCCAAAACCTTCCTTTAAAATATTAATAAGCCACCCTAAGTAGGCCTTATTGTCCATGAGGCAGGAAGCATGGTAGTTAAACCTAGAATATCTAATATTAATATTTAATGTTACACGTGTCCTTACAGTAAAAATACCCTAAAAGCTATTTTCTCTGTGGCAGGCTTGGCTGTTCTATAGGAAAATATTGGGATAAAATATTACATTTAATAATGTTATGTCTGGCTAGAAAAAACGTACACATTTAATTCTTGAACTTTTTGAAATATCTATTACAATTCGATTCACTGGTGAAGTCAGATGCGTAATAAATATTTTGGAAAAAAGTACTTTTAGAAAGTTATGTTTTCCCTGAATAAAGCTTCTGGAGTCCCATTTGCATGAGCTCCAACAGTCACCTGGCAGCTTGAGGATCCCTTTTATGAGGTCTGAACTTGCTCCCAGAGGAGAGGCAAAGAGCACTGGGCTTTGGGAGGTGTTGCTGTACCCTTGCCAGAATGTCCAGTGGGCTGTGCACAGGAACTTGATTAACTTCAAAGAGGCCAACCCTTTCATAAGAAAATGTTATCTGACACCTAGACAAGCACTTCCTTTGTTCCCCCGGTCAGGCAGTCACAAATCCCAGTTAGAGAGGAGCTGCCCCAGAACTGGTTTAGAGTGACCACAGAAGAGGGGGTTGCCCGTTTCCATGATCACACCTCAGGGGTGGGCACACAGGCTCTGCACAAGGGAAGACGGGTTCTGCCACCTTCAATTTAGGAAGAGAGGGGCAATGTAGGATTGTTTGCAGTAGGGCACACAGGAAATTCTGCAAAAAGTGGTAGGGTTACTCCTGAGAACAATTATCCCATTGGTTAGGGAGTGGCCAGGAGTCACCACCACGCACAGGCTGGTGCCAGGCATCACTTTGAAACCCACAGTGCTCTCCAGAAACACTTACTGGGCCTGTATAAGAACAGAAGAGGACTGGGCCTGCTGTCTTTGACCTGAGAAGAGCCTAGAAGACTTAACCTGTTCTCCCTCTTGAATTCAGGGCAAAGAAGTGGACTCCAAGGGTCTGACCTGTTATTTAAGCTACAGGGACACAACAAGCTGCAAGAGTCCTTTTCTGCAACTGCCTAGTTGACCAGTTCCAACTGCCCTAGATCCTGCTGCTGGTTTCTGCTGAAGTAGGTCTTGACGCCCTAGTTGTTCTTGCCGCTCTGAGCTCTTCCACAGCAGCAAATTCGATTCAGCGGGATCTCACAGAGAAGCTATCTGGCCTTGTGGAGCCCTTGTCAGCTAAAGCCTGCAGCCTTGCTCCGCTGGAAGAATCTGAGCATCAAAAAGTGGCTAAGTCCGAAGGTAAAATTCTCCACCAGGCAAAAGGCGTCAAAATATTCTACCAGCGAGGCACCTTTATTGGGTGCGAAATTCAAATTTCTCCTGCTCTGAGATTTCCTCCAAAAGTCAACAGCTTCACCAAGTCTTGTTCAGCAGCTACCTGAAATCGTGGAGCCCTCTTTAGCCTCAGCCTGCTGTCTTGCCTCACTGTGGTACTGGTCAAGCACAACCATACGACTGTGATTGGAGGTTAATGCTTTTTCCCACTATTTTCACATTTAAACTTTAAAAAATCATTACTTTCTTTTTGGATTTTTGTCATTTTAGTGTCATTTTATTTATTAAAATCTACTCTATTTTTCTAAATTGGTTTAGCATTTGATTTGCGTTGTGTTATAACTTTATTACTGTTTTGGTACTGCATAAATATGTTACACATTGCTACTAAGTAAAGCCTATCTGATCTATGCCTCTGCTACCAGGGTGATGAGCTCAGGTTTATTTAGTAACTTTAGTGGTTCACCTTGGCAAGGGTTGTGGTTATTACTTGAGGTGGGTGTTTACCTTCCTCATGTAATACCCCAATTTAGTACAGGTGTCGAATGCTGTTCCCTAATTTTTGGCAGAGGTGGGAGTTATGCCGAGTTCTGTTGGCCGCCATTGTGATGATCAAACTAATGACTGTCCCTCGAAAACAAACAATTTTGCTTCATCCTTTGTGCTACTACTGACATGCATGATATGAAGGCATTTCTGGTGGTTTCATAGTTGTCTGCTATAGATACCACAATTTGAGTACCATCTCTGTAGAATAATATTTTAAATGCAAAAGATCTAATTATGACACCCAAAAGAGACATTTATATGTTATCAAAAAGCTTTGCAGCACTCCACAGCAAATAGTGAAAAAGGGAAGCTTGATATGGAGGAAGATCAAGAACCTGGGTTCTGCCTCTCAGGAATGAAGCTAGGCAACTAAGAGCTTGTCTCTGATTCCAAAGTCTGTTAACTTTGCCAGCTGAGTTTCATGACAGACCATGTCAAAATCAGCAGAGAGATGGAAGAGAACAAGGGCCACATAGCTAACCTTTTGCAGGATGTTCCGAAGATCATCCGTCATGGCATATAATACTGATTTGGTGCTATGATACAGTCTGAAGCTGAAATTTGCCTCATCTATCGGCAGATTGTCCCTCAGATAGCTTGTTAACTGGATATTGACTGCTTTTTTCAATAACTTTGGCTAGTAGGAGCAGCTGGTCTGCTGTAGTTTCTTTAAAAAGTGCTCTATTCATAGCTTTCATCCAGACATCAGGAACCATTGAGGGGGATACAAATATATTGCAGAGGGCTGAAAGAATGGGCACTAATGAATCACTTGCCATCTGCATAACCTGGGAGGGCAAGGATCAGAGGGAGAACCTGATCTAGCCACCAAAAGGCCTTAACTTTGTTTTCTTCTAAAGGTGTAAAGGCACACAAAATGGTGTCAATTACTGATTAAACCTTTCCTTTAGGAACGAGCTCTGATCAAACATGTGGGCTTGCAGAAATTGCTACACATATTTTCTATCGTCCCTTTGGAAAAGGAAGCAAGGCCATTACATAAACACTGGGAATGCACAATGGCATTCATTTCTGCCCCAGGTTGCTTAAGATCTTTGACAATATTGAGCAACATACATGTAGGATTTTTTGAGTTTATGATTGTAGATCTATAGTAGAGTGCAATGGCTGTTTTGATGTGCTTTTTGTATTGGCAATTGGCTGACCTATACAGAACGTTTGCCTTAGTTTTGTACTCTAATCTCCATTTCCACTCTAATTACTTGCATCTTCTCTTGGCTCTCAAAGATCTCCCGAAAACCAAGGAGCCAATGGTCTGTCTCCAGGGCTTAGACAGTCATTTGGGGGCAATTTTATCCAATGCTGTTGATATATTTTCCATTGTAAAGATTTCACCTAACCATCAGCCAGCCCAAACTTAATAAGCCCCTTACAGGACCTCTCACAATTCTTCAGCAACAAAATCAGTAATTTAAAGTAACTTCAGCCGGCAATCAGACCCAACAGACCTCACCAAACACCTCACAATCCTATTACTAATACTAACGACATTGCCCATCATCACCCCAGAAGAAACTGCAACCACCATGAAGTCCATCCACTCAGGGGCTCAATCTCACCCCTGCCCCCACCATGCCTACTCCAGAGGACTGCAACCTACCTTTGTCAGGCTCACACCCATTCTGAATGCCTCTACCTCTTCCATGACCTTCTCAGATGCTTGAAAAAATCTCTTCCCATTGCTGAAGTAATCTTCTGCAGACCCTTGTCAACTACAGACCAATTCTCCTGCTATCATTCTTGGCCAAGGTCTTAGAGAACATAATTATCAGACACCTCATTGAATACCTCAATGACCACCAACTCCTCAACACTACTCAGTCTGGTTTCCGACTCAACCACAGCACGGAAACTGCCCTCATCGCCGCCACGGATGGCATCCGTATGACTCTGGACAGAGGAGACATGGCGGCTCTCATCCTCCTGGACCTCTTTGCAGAATTTGACACAGCCTCCCACCCCATCCTAGTCCAATGCCTATATGACTTTGGAATCCAAAGGCACACACTCCGCTGGATCTGTTCCTTCCTGACTGGAAGGACCCAGTCAGTCAGTCTGGCATCATACACCTTGGACGCTCGTGACCTCATGTGCATTCCTCCCTGGTCCCAACCTTCTTCATTGCATACATGATCGGTCTAGTCAGCATCATCTGCTCTCACAACATCAATGTCCTCTCCTACGCCGACAACACGCAACTCATTCTCCCCCTCACAGACAAGACACCCAGTACCCAGATCAAGTTCAATGCCTGCATGACTGAAATCGCTCACTGGACCAAGGGCCAGATTTATCAAAGGTTTAAGCCACCCTTGCACCACGCAAGGTAAAGCAAGGGCAACGCAAAACCTAGATTAGATTTACCAAGCCACGCAAGGCCAACTTGTGTGGCCCTGCGTGGCTTGGTAAATCTGGAGCAACTTAAGGCAGCGCAAGTCACTGCTTTGCGTTACTCTACAGGGTGGTTGTGTTACATGAGTGGAGCGTGGGTGTTTCCATGCATCCACTCATGTATTGTGAGGCATTTTCAGATTTACCAACACTGGTAGACCTAGGAATGCATCAGAATTGTGCACCTTCCCACCAGCTGCGCAATGAGGAGAAATCATTTTATTTCTCCTTGTTGTTTTCTCTTTCTAAGTGTGCTTCAGAAGAAAGAGGAAAATGATTCTCAGGATTGTTTTTGTGTAGGAAGGTGTCCCTTCCTGCACAAAAACAATTCTGCCTGTAATGCAGGCCCCCTTGCTTCATGACACAGGCAGATATGGCACATTTCTGCCTTCTCCCTTTCATGCAGCTCATGACAGCAAGTTGTCCTGCTGTGTTGCACTGTGTTAAAGATTGATAAATCTGTCCCTCAGTGTCTAAAACTAAACACTGATGAGACCAAAATCGTTTTTGCTTGCTTTAGGACTCTGTGCACTTTACCACTGCTAACCAGTGCTAAAGTGATTGGGCTCTCTCCCATAAACATGGTAACATTGGCTGAAACTCAATTAGTGCATTTAATTTACTGATAAGTCCCTGGTACAGTACACAATGTGTGTCCAGGGCCTGTAAATTAAATGCTACTTGTGGGCCTGCAGCACTCATTTTGCCACCCACTTTAGTAGCCCCCTAACCATGGCTCAGGCCTGCCATTGTAGAGCCTGTTTGTGCAGTTTACACCGCCACTTTCACCTGGCAAGCTCTTGCCAGGCCTTAACCTTCCCTTTTCATACATAGAAGTTACCCCTAAGGTAGGCCGTGTATGACCCACAGGACAGGGTGCAATGCATTTAAAAAGCAGGAAATATACTTTTGAGTTTTACATGTCTTGGTAGTAAAAAAGTCCCAATTTCGTTTTTCACTACTGCAAGGCCTATCTCTGCCATAAGATAACATTGGGATTACCTTATTACATCTTTAAATTGTAATTCCAAATAGTGAAGAGATACACTTTTCAAGTTTGGTGTCACTGGACTCACAATTTAAACTCACAACTTATGGTGAAGTTGGATTATAAATTACGGTTTGGCAAATGCCACTTTTAGAAAGTTGCCATTTACTTACTTTAGCCATTTGGTGCCTGCTGCCTGTCTCTGTTCAGGCTAGGTTGGGTGACAGCTGAGCTTTGTGTATTCCCTCTAGACAGCCACACACCAAGGGAGCTTAAGTGTGTCGTGATGGGCCTTCCTACGAGATGGGATGGAAGAGCTGGGCACAGCCTCACTCTTACACCTGAGTAGGCTGTGTACAGTCCACACACAAAGGGCTGCATATCCCTCTGTAGTGAGTCTGGAGCCAGGGCAGGAAGGGAGGACCTCTGTGCAATTCAAAGCTTTCTTTGAAGTCTCCCCCACTTCAAAGACACAACTTGTTATATGCACTGGCCCCTGACACCATGACTTTAGTACAATTCTGGACCTGTGAAGACTCTGCCCGGAAGAAGAAGTGTTGTGCTGCTGAAAAGGCTGCAACTCTGGTGTACCGCTGCTTTGCTGGACTCTTGCCTTGCTGAGCTGCCCCGTTGCCTGCTGTTCCCCTGTCTGGGGGAAAGGACTGGACCTGCATCCTTTGAACCCAGAGTGACTCCACAGGCTTGCCTCCTGTTCTAAGTCTCAGAGACATCAAAGGCTTCAACTCATCCTGCTACAGCACCTGGACATTGCTTGCTGCAAGTCTTGCCCTGCGAAGCGGTGCCAACCCAGTCCTGGGCCCTTGGAAGTGGGTATAAGGTGCTGCTACAACCAGAACCCATGCATCCTCATTGGAACCAGGGAATCTTCGCCTTTGTGTTAGTCGAAACCAGCACATCCTCATCATTTGGTTGAGCGGATCTTGCGCTTCGGCTTCGGAACCAGCACATCTCGTTCGGACTCGACGCATCACCTACTGCAGGAGCAGCAGCTGCGCATCACATTCAGAACAAGCGCCTCGCACTTGGAACAGACACATCTCTGCTTTTGCATGGAGAAAATCAACGCATCTTGTCCGCTGTGTGGCTCGACACCGATGCTTCACTTCATCTGCACCTCTCATCTTCGTCAATGACAATGCATCCTGGATCAAGGTACTTTGATTCAGTGGGCCCAAGTGGGTCACTCTATCTGGCCCGTGTTCCATCGTGGTCGGCCTGAACTTTTGACTTTGCCCCGGTCCAGCGCGACCAATTATCCCATTTAAGTGCTTATTGCTTCTAAGTGCTATTTTACATTTATTCTTTCAAAATTCATATCACGACTTCTACGTGTTGGATTTTTGTTGTTTTTGTCTTGTTTTATTTATACAATTATTCTCTAATTTTCTAACCTGGTGTGGAGGCTTTTTGTGGTATTTTTACTGTGTTACTCTTTGAAGGGTTGCACAAATACTTTGCACATTGTCTCTTAAGTTAAGCCTGACCGCTCTGTGCCAAGCTACCAGAGGGTGAGCACAGGATAATTTAGAGTGTGTTATGACTTACCCTGACTGGGATTATGGTTCCTACTTGAACAGGGTGCATACCTCTGCCAATCAGAAACCCAATTTCTAACACTATCCAAATGCTCAGAACAATTAAAGATAAAGGGCATTGCCGCATGACCAGACCAGACATGTGGAATAGGTTTCTCTGCAGTAATGTTATTGTGGTTGTCTAACACCAGTCTAGTAGGTGGTCTACTTGATGTGTAGAAGATTCAACTAACTTTGTCTAAATCATAAACCCTACATAGATTCTAGTAATCTCGAGAATTCCTGATCTTCTGAATTATCCAGATGAAAACTGAACTCACCAACTATCTTTGAACTATAAAAGATGCTAGGAGAGCACAAATATTGCTTATGAAACTAGCACTGGGCCCGGAGGTCGATATATAAATATTCCTGAAATACAGGTAGTAGAATTCGTGTTATGAGAAAAAAAGGCCTTCACAATTTGGGAACATATCTTCCACTAAGATACAACTCAGGTTGTCTTTATAAACAATGGCAATGCCTCTACTACCTTATTAGAATCAAATTATTTGATAGTTTGGTGGGATGGCAGCTGCGATTTCAGGGCCAGATTCATCTTGCAGCCAAGTTACTATTAATAAAAGTATGCCTGGTTTGTGAGAATCAAGAAATTCAAGGATCGCTATTTTATTTTTGGAGATTGATCTAACATTAATGAGATAGGTTGATAAGATTCATTATGTTCTATAAGAAGCAATTGCAACCCAGACCTTATAGATCTCTTGGAGAGTCTGGCCAAGGTCGAATGTGTTGCAATTATTAGACGTACTTGTACTTTGAAAATAGTAAAGCTGGAAAGTGGAATTAATCCTGCGTTGGTGTACATCTACATTAAAAGTGCCAGCATTTTGGTGCTAGAGTGATCTGGGCATGGGTGGGTTGCGGCTTGCCTCTGGTGCACCACAGTTTCTCCCGCTGTGCAGGGCAGGCTATAGAGTTAAGATATAGCCCACCATGACCACTGGGGCTGGTGGGGTTTAAAATAAAATCACAAAACTGGAGCCCAACTGCTCCTACCTCCGTTAGAAGGCTTTCCTTTTAGTGGGGTATATTGGAACCTAAATTTAAATAAAAATAACAGTGTAAAATAAATTCATAATGTAAGAAATTGGATTATTAGTTGAGGGGGGTGAGATCCTACTCAAGTAGCAACCCCAGTCCCTGGCAGGGTGAAGTCACAAGCAAACCCTAAATTAACCTGTGCTCAACCCCCTGGTATCTTGGCGCAGAGCAATATGGCTTAACTTAGAGGCAATGTGTAAAGTATTTATGCGTTTTAGACACATTGGTCCCTAAACAAGGACAATAGAAGCAAAGAAAGATGAATATAGACCCAGAGTCAGTACTATAGTTCAAGCTGTCCAGCCGGACAGAATTGGTTTTAATTTTCAAAGTATTCACACAAAATAAAGTGAGACACAAGCCTGCATCCTACTAAGTGTATATAGAACACGAACATAAACAAAAACAAAGGCTCAGGCAGAGCCAATGCTTGTATGGCATACATTCAAATGAGACAACCTCTAGGTCAACACCTCTCACACTTTGCACCAGGTCGGATCCTCCTCTGGTTGCCCCGCGCTCATGTGGCTGGGGTGACATCAGCTCGAATAGCTTCACTTGTCCATCACGTGTACACTCCGCCGAAGTTCTAGATTTTGGAAACAATCACCGGTTCACCTACCTCTGCATGGCCACTGTCGATTTGCCGGTTTTTGACCCCCTTTTAATTGTCTCCTCCATTTTTTTCTCTCTTTTCCCTTTATTGTTTCGCAGGCAATTTTACCCATGCATGTAACACTATGTCCTGATGATGATCCCACAATTGTTCAAAAGGGATCGAAACATCGTCGACTCTATGTACACCGTAAACGCTACTTTACTTGATATTACTCATGTGTAACAGTGTCTTCACTCATTGATGCTTGCCTCATTTGAATTTATGCTATACAAGCATTCGCTCTGCCTGAGCCTTTGTTTTTGTTTATGTTCATGTTCATGTTCTATATACACTTAGTAGGATGCAAGCTTGTGTCCCACTTTATTTTGTGTGAATACTTTGAAAATTAAAACTAATTCTGTCCGGCTGGACAGCTTGAAATATAGTACTGACTCTGGGTCTATATTCATCTTTCTTTGCTTCTATTGTCCTTGTTTAGGGACCAGTGTGTCTAAAACTCATTACTACCCAAGGTCCCTGACCATTCGAATTGGGTTCCCTTGTTCTTTATAACATAAAGTATTTATGCAGCACTTTAAACAATAATAAAGTGTAACACAACACAAGAAAAATCCCACACCAATTTAGTAAAATAGAGCAAAATTTAATAAACAATTTAAGAACAAAATGACAAAAATTCAATTAGTAGATTCGGAGATATGCAGTTTTAAAGATTTGTGTGAAAATAGCACCAAAAAGCACAAAGCACCAGCTGTGTATATCTGGCCATGCTAGACACGGACAAGTCACAAGTTCAGGCCTAATGCAATGGAGCACGGGCCGGCTACAGTAAACCAGTTAGGCCCGCCGATCAAGAGTACCTTAAATCCTGGTTGCAGAGAGTTACGGAGTCCCTCGTCGCAGATGCGTCGTGCAGCAAGGTGATGCGTGGGTTCCGAAGGGCTGTCAGGTTGTGATGCGTGGTCCTGTGCCATCATCGAGGAGCTCGTCAATAGGGTCTTGCAATGTGAAGTCCGACATTGAGGGTGCGCTGTGTAGCCAAAGCAGTGAGTTGGTTCCAAGGGGCTGCGAGGCTGTGATGCGAGGTCCTTGCTTCGGAAAAGTCCACACAGCAGAGGTGATGCATTGGTTTTGCTCGGGGTTGCGCCACACAACAAAGGAGAATTCGTCAGTTCTGCTGGATCCACAGATTGGCTGGCAAAGCACCTTCAGGACCACTTCCAAGGGTACAAGACTGGGGTGGCACAACGTGGCAGGGTCGGACTCACAGATGGCAGAGTCCAGGTGCTTGGTTCAAGATTGTTGGAGCCTTCTGTCCCTGAAGCTGTAGTCAGGAGGCCAGCCAACTAGCCCTTGGATACACTCTAGGGTCCTGGGTTCAACAGATGCAGGTCCAGTCCTTCTCACCCAGGCAAGAGGGCAGCAGGCAGCAGAGGAGGGCAGCAGTCCTTTAGAGCAGCAGTCCAGCAGAGTGGCAGTCTTTCAAGCAGCACAGCAGTTCCTGGCAGAGTCCTCCACAGGTCCAGAAGTGTACTGAAGAGTTGGTGTCTGAGGTCCAATATTTATACCAGGCTCCTCCTTTGAAGTGGGAGAAGTTTCCAGAGGTGGCCCTTTGAAGTGCAGAGGTTTCCTGCCTCCCCTGCCCTGGCTCCAGAATAGCTACAGGGGGTATGCAGCCCTTTGTGTGGAGGTAGGACACAGCCTATTCAAGTGAGTAAGTAAGTAAGTAAATAAATGTATTGTTTCAATTAATAAAAATTGTTACAAAAGGCCATGCGTGGTTTGTCCTTCCATGGACCTTCTTCGGTCATTAAAAAAAACAGTATCGTATCATTTCATTTAATACATTTAGATTAGTTACACAGGACATAAAATAGGAGTCCATAAGAACTTAATATATGATCGCTGATTTGGACCTGAGGTCTCCCTTTAGACCAAGGCTCGATCTTTGCTTATGAGTTCTTTAAGTTGACGTGCAAATTTCGCTAGTTCAGCCAGTTCCATGGGGATCTCTAAGTTAAAAAGAAGCTTCATTGCATCTAGGCAGGTATGGGAGCCATATTTTAAAAACAAGAGTTTTAATAAAGTGTGGCGTGCGTGACTCAATT
Organism: Calotriton arnoldi; assembly: GCA_963921515.1. Classification (NCBI taxonomy): domain Eukaryota; kingdom Metazoa; phylum Chordata; class Amphibia; order Caudata; family Salamandridae; genus Calotriton; species Calotriton arnoldi. Next base: position 221,123 of record CAWUFW010012823.1, read on the forward strand.
CAGGGCAGATACAAACTAGGTGGGCCAGAGGCTCCTCGAACTGCTGGCACAGTATGCAAGAGGAGACCCGCTCTTGGGATTTCCAGCTGGTGTTTATGTCTTTTATTGGCATAACCATTAGTCTGACTGACAGGATTTGCTTTAGTATTGATTTGTTCAGAGCTGAGTCAAGGTATGGCTGCCTCAGTTTGTCCTTGTAGGAGCTGGCTAGAATCCCAATGTTGCTACTAGGGGACTCTATAGCCCCCAAGTCGTCCCGCTTAGATAATAGTCTTACTTGTTTCCTTAAAATGGTTTTTAGCAGGCCCGGTTGATGAATAAAGTAGCCCCAGTTGACAAATCAAGGTGCAGTTCAGTGAGGGCAGTTGATAGGGCATCTGCCCAAAGATTTTTTTTCTTTTGTGAAAATTTCTTTTAGGGTTGATTTCATTATGTTTGGAGGGCTTGCGGATATCCCTCGGTAATAGAGGATGATTGATGCCCAGTGTTCGTTGGATTGTTTACTTAGTCCGAATTCCAGCCGTACTAGAGCATTCCTGGCATGAGCTGATATCTGGAAAATCTGTTTAAATGCTCGGCAGTTGGCAGACTCCATGATGTTAATTAGGGCCCCAGGAAAGACTAGTTGCCCGTAAGAGATTGAAGGAAGTAGCTTGGCTTTTATAACCTTTTGGTTGAGGTCAGTTATCGGGCTGCACAATTTGGAATTGAGTTTGCAGAGGGCATACGTCACTGCCTTGGCTTTTGATTCTATGGATGCAGTATGTACTGTTGGCTTGCCATTGCTCGTGATCCATACCCCCAGGTAGTTATACTTGGTCGTTGTCGATATTTTCAGGTTACCCATTTTCCATAGATATATAAGTTTGTTAACATATTTTCCTATTCAAGTGTAAGTGGGGCTGTGTCTAGCTCCACCCTCCCATCCTGCCAGTGATGGCCCATCCAGGCACATCTAAGCTCTCTATTGTCTGGGGATGTCTAGGGGGTATACACAAAAGCCTAACTGTCAGCAATACCCATTCATGTGACCCAAAGACAGACTGCAGACACTAAATGGTAGAGGCAGGAAAATGCCAACTTTCTAAAAGTTAACAACAATAGGGGTTAAGCCCAAAGGACCGGGGCCAGGTAGAGCTATTCAAAATTCAAAACACAACATGAACACCTGGCTCCGTACTAACCTACACTCCTACTATTTATGGAGTAACGGGCAGACTATTCTTTTATCTGTCCAAGTAGAATTTTTATTAAATAGTCTTTAAATTGATTCAAAACAATTTTTTCAAAAGACTGAAAAAGAAACACATATTTCTCAAATTGACACAGAAACCTTCACATAGAAATAACACAATGCACAATCAAAAACAATTTGGACATACACCAAAGTGAGAATTATTTGCAACAAATTACAACAAGCGACAAGATCACTAAATGAAAACAAACATAAATCAAATACAAAAACATTTAAAGCTTGCATCATCTGTGAAAAAACACAACGGTGATTGTGAAAAATGTCCAATTCTATGGACTAAACTTATTGTTTCAGCAAGAATATCACAAAAGTGTTGAAAATAATGAATTCATCTTTAATACATCCGACACTCAACACATTTAGATTTAACTAAATGCCTCTCAAAATGCCTCTTGAAAATACTCAACGCGTTTCAAGACCCAGGCTGGATAGTACTGGGACTCTCATCAGGGCTTCAAACAAATGATCGGGATATTCTAAAAAAACAAAAAATGAAAAACGTGATGCAACAACAGCATCAACCCCAAACTACCTCTCTCTCTCATATATATAGCTGATTTTTAGTGTACCTGATTCTTGAAGTAGGAGCAGCCGCTCCAGTTCGTTAATTCCACGCGTTATTATCTATATGTCAGTTGACTCGTTCTACTGTAGCTTTAAAGCACCACGTGCACACTTTAAACTGTGTATAATTCTGCAAGAGAAAATCATTCATAGAATGAAAACTTCTACTCGATCCCTGACTTGCCTCTAAACCTTTCAATGCCGGTAAAAAATAATTAATTTAAATGTACCTTGCGCAAAAGCTGCAGAGCATGGACAGGAGCTATTCGGATTGGGACTCACAATTCTAAAAAAGGGAAAGGTATTGTGTTCATTAAATAGAATGTTTATCAAGTGGCCGCACTATACGATTTAAATTCAGTTGCCAGGGGGACAAACAAATTTACTTGTATCGACTTCATTGAACAAACTGGATTAACTCTCACCCGGCATCTCTCACTAGAGCACTTCCTGGTTGTGACAGCTATGAATCCTGGGTAAGAGATTTCTCAACCAATCAAAACCTAACACTGTTCCTCGTTTTGTGCATAACTAAGAAATGCATTGTGGGACATGTAGTAACTCTAAAAAAGAGAGAGGGGTCCAACACACCAAAGGGACAGACCACCACTCAGACACTAAGGGGTCGATTCCGATGTCTGCCGGAAGCGCACCTAACAGTATTCGTCCGGAAAAAATACCAGCCGAACGCGTGTTTTCCGACCGACTCAAACACTCTACCGAACGAACAAGTACGATGCGCATAAAAGCCCAGATTCCGAGCGAGCCGTACTTACCCATTCCAGCTCCTGTTCCCCGCCCGAGCCGGATCCGTAAACGCCGAATCGAGTCGCACGGAACCAAATACACAGCACCTTCCGGCCGGACTAGTACGATGCGTCTTCCGTACGCGCCGAACTCGTCGCTACGTCCGGAACGTATGAGCATCCGGGAGAGCTGCACATAAGCTCCGATTTGCGCCACAAGACGATCCACGGCGACGAGACGAACAAGCCAGCGACGAGTACGAGTCGAAGCCACGAGAAACCCAAACGAGACGACCCAACCATGAATCCCATCGCGCAGGTCCTACCAATACTCTACATCTATTACCGGGACCGGTAGGGACGCGTACGGCGCAGACGGTAAGTCAAACACCCACAACACAAACAAACGACACGTACCCAAAATATGTCACACACACATACGGATGCACAAATGACGTACACTAGCAACAGCAGAACCATAGGGGCGGGATGGCCATCACCAATGCCATACACACCCATAGGGGGATGGATGCCTGCCACTACTACCATCCCCACCCATAGGGGGCTGAATGCCTACCACTAACACCACCCCTACTCAGGGTGGGCTGGATGCCTACCACCACTACCATCCCCACTCATGGGGGCTGGATGCCTACCTCTGCTACCATCCCCACCCATAGGGGGCTGGATGCCTACCACTAAAACCACCCCTACTCAGGGTGGGCTGGATGCCTGTCACTACTGCCATCCCCACCCATAGGGGGATGGATGGCTGTCACTACTACCATCCCCACCCATAGGGGGATGGACGGCTGTCACTACTACCATCCCCACCCATAGGGGGCTGGATGCCTGTCACTACTGCCATCCCCACCCATAGGGGGCTGGATGCCTACCACTAACACCACCCCTACTCATGGTGGGCTGGATGCCTACCACCACTACCATCCCCACTCATGGGGGGCTGGATGCCTACCACTACTACCATCCCCACCCATAGGGGGCTGGATGCCTACCACTAACACCACCCCTACTCAGGGTGGGCTGGATGCCTGTCACTACTGCCATCCCCACCCATAGGGGGATGGATGGCTGTCACTACTACCATCCCCACCCATAGGAGGATGGATGGCTGTCACTACTACCATCCCCACCCATAGGGGGCTGGATGCCTGTCACTACTGCCATCCCCACCCATAGGGTGCTGGATGCCTACCACTAACACCACCCCTACTCAGGGTGGGCTGGATGCCTGCCACTACTACCATCCCCACCCATAGGGGCTGGATGCCTACCACTAACACCACCCCTACTCAGGGTGGGCTGGATGCCTACCGCCACTACCATCCCCACTCATGGGGGGCAGGATGCCTACCACTACTACCATCCCCACCCATAGGGAGCTGGATGCCTACCACTAACACCACCCCTACTCAGGGTGGGCTGGATGCCTGTCACTACTGCCATCCCCACCCATAGGGTGATGGATGGCTGTCACTACTACCATCCCCACCCATAGGGGGCTGGATGCCTGTCACTACTGCCATCCCCACCCATAGGGGGCTGGATGCCTACCACTAACACCACCCCTACTCAGGGTGGGCTGGATGCCTGTCACTACTGCCATCCCCACCCATAGGGGGATGGATGGCTGTCACTACTACCATCCCCACCTATAGGGGGATGGATGGCTGTCACTACTACCATCCCCACCCATAGGGGGCTGGATGCCTGTCACTACTGCCATCCCCACCCATAGGGGGCTGGATGCCTACCACTAACACCACCCCTACTCAGGGTGGGCTGGGTGCCTGCCACTACTACCATCCCCACCCATAGGGGGCTGGATGCCTACCAATAACACCACCCCTACTCAGGGTGGGCTGGATGCCTACCACCACTACCATCCCCACTCATGGGGGGCTGGATGCCTACCACTACTACCATCCCCACCCATAAGGGGCTGGATGCCTACCACTAACACCACCCCTACTCAGGGTGGGCTGGATGCCTGTCACTACTGCCATCCCAACCCATAGGGGGATGGATGGCTGTCACTACTACCATCCCCACCCATAGGGGGCTGGATGCCTGTCACTACTGCCATCCCCACCCATAGGGGGCTGGATGCCTACCACTAACACCACCCCTACTCAGGGTGGGCTGGATGGCTGTCACTACTGCCATCCCCACCCATAGGGGGATGGATGGCTGTCACTACTACCATCCCCACTTATGGGGGTCTGGATGCCTACCACTACTACCATCCCCACTCATGGGGGCTGGATGCCTACCACTACTACCATCCCCACTCATGGGGGCTGGATGCCTACCACTAATACCAACCCCACTCATGGGAGGCTGGATGCCTACCACTACTACCATCCCCACTCATGGGGGCTTGATGCCTGCCACTACTGCCATCCCCACCCATAGGGGGATGGATGCCTACCACTAACACCACCCCCACTCAGGGTGGGCTGGATGCCTACCACTACTACCATCCCCACTCATGGGGGTCTGGATGCCTACCACTACTACCATCCCCACTCATGGGGGTCTGGATGCCTACCACTACTACCATCCCCACCATGGGGGGCTGGATGCCTACCACTACTACCATCCCCACTCATGGGGGGCTGGATGCCTGCCACTACTGCCATCCCCACCCATAGGGGGATGGATGCCTACCACAAACACCACCCCCACTCAGGGTGGGCTGGGTGCCTACCACTACTGCCATCCCCACCCATAGGGGGATGGATGGCTGTCACTACTAACATCCCCACCCATAGGGGGATGGATGGCTGTCACTACTGCCATCCCCACCCATAGGGGGATGGATGGCTGTCACTACTACCATCCCCACTCATGGGGGTCTGGATGCCTACCACTACTACCATCCCCACTCATGGGGGGCTGGATGCCTACCACTACTACCATCCCCACCCATAGGGGGCTGGATGCCTACCACAAACACCACCCCTACTCAGGGTGGGCTGGATGCCTACCACCACTACCATCCCCACTCATGGGGGCTGGATGCCTACCACTACTACCATCCCCACCCATAGGGGGCTGGATGCCTACCACTAACACCACCCCTACTCAGGGTGGGCTGGATGCCTGTCACTACTGCCATCCCCACCCATAGGGGGATGGATGGCTGTCACTACTACCATCCCCACCCATAGGGGCCTGGATGCCTGTCACTACTGCCATCCCCACCCATAGGGGGCTGGATGCCTACCACTAACACCACCCCTACTCAGGGTGGGCTGGATGCCTGTCACTACTGCCATCCCCACCCATAGGGGGATGAATGGCTGTCACTACTACCATCCCCACCCATAGGGGGATGGATGGCTGTCACTACTACCATCCCCACCCATAGGGGGCTGGAAGCCTGTCACTACTGCCATCCCCACCCATAGGGGGCTGGATGCCTACCACTAACAATACCCCTACTCAGAGTGAGCTGGATGCCTGCCACTACTACCATCCCCACCCATAGGGGGCTGGATGCCTACCACTAACACCACCCCTACTCAGGGTGGGCTGGATGCCTACCACCACTACCATCCCCACTCATGGGGGGCTGGATGCCTACCACTACTACCATCCCCACCCATAGGGGGCTGAATGCCTACCACTAACACCACCCCTACTCAGGGTGGGCTGGATGCCTGTCACTACTGCCATCCCCACCCATAGGGGGATGGATGGCTGTCACTACTACCATCCCCACCCATAGGGGGCTGGATGCCTGTCACTACTGCCATCCCCACCCATAGGGGGCTGGATGCCTACCACTAACACCACCCCTACTCAGGGTGGGCTGGATGCCTGTCACTACTGCCATCCCCACCCATAGGGGGATGGATGGCTGTCACTACTACCATCCCCACTCATGGGGGTCTGGATGCCTACCACTACTACCATCCCCACTCATGGGGGCTGGATGCCTACCACTACTACCATCCCCACTCATGGGGGCTGGATGCCTACCACTACTACCAACCCCACTCATGGGGGCTGGATGCCTACCACTACTACCATCCCCACTCATGGGGGGCTTGATGCCTGCCACTACTGCCATCCCCACCCATAGGGGGATGGATGCCTACCACTAACACCACCCCCACTCAGGGTGGGCTGGATGCCTACCACTACTACCATCCCCACTCATGGGGGTCTGGATGCCTACCACTACTACCATCCCCACCATGGGGGGCTGGATGCCTACCACTACTACCATCCCCACTCATGGGGGGCTGGATGCCTGCCACTACTGCCATCCCCACCCATAGGGGGATGGATGCCTACCACTAACACCACCCCCACTCAGGGTGGGCTGGATGCCTACCACTACTGCCATCCCCACCCATAGGGGGATGGATGGCTGTCACTACTACCATCCCCACCCATAGGGGGATGGATGGCTGTCACTACTGCCATCCCCACCCATAGGGGGATGGATGGCTGTCACTACTACCATCCCCACTCATGAGGGTCTGGATGCCTACCACTACTACCATCCCCACCCATAGGGCACTGGATGCCTACCACTAACACCACCCCTACTCAGGGTGGGCTGGATGCTCTACCACCACTACCATCCCCACTCATGGGGGGCTGGATGCCTACCACTACTACCATCCCCACCCATAGGGGGCTGGATGCCTACCACTAACACCACCCCTACTCAGGGTGGGCTGGATGCCTGTCACTACTACCATCCCCACCATGGGGGGCTGGATGCCTTCCACTACTACCATCCCCACTCATGGGGGGCTGGATGCCTGCCACTACTGCCATCCCCACCCATAGGGGATGGATGCCTACCACTAACACCACCCCCACTCAGGGTGGGCTGGATGCCTACCACTACTGCCATCCCCACCCATAGGGGGATGGATGGCTGTCACTACTACCATCCCCACCCATAGGGGGATGGATGGCTGTCACTACTGCCATCCCCACCCATAGGGGGATGGATGGCTGTCACTACTACCATCCCCACTCATGAGGGTCTGGATGCCTACCACTACTACCATCCCCACCCATAGGGCACTGGATGCCTACCACTAACACCACCCCTACTCAGGGTGGGCTGGATGCCTACCACCACTACCATCCCCACTCATGGGGGGCTGGATGCCTACCACTACTACCATCCCCACCCATAGGGGGCTGGATGCCTACCACTAACACCACCCCTACTCAGGGTGGGCTGGATGCCTGTCACTACTACCATCCCCACCATGGGGGGCTGGATGCCTTCCACTACTACCATCCCCACCCATGGGGGGCTGGATGCCTACCACTACTACCATCCCCACCCATGGGGGGCTGGATGCCTACCACTACTACCATCCCCACTCATGGGGGGCTGGATGTACCACTACTACCATCCCCACCCATGGGGGGCTGGATGCCTACCACTACTACCATCCCCACCCATGGGGGCTGGATGCCTACCACTACTACCATCCCCACTCATGGGGGCTGGATGCCTACCACTACTACCATCCCCACTCATGGGGGCTGGATGCCTGCCACTACTGCCATCCCCACCCATAGGGGGATGGATGCCTACCACTAACACCACCCCCACTCAGGGTGGGCTGGATGCCTACCACTACTACCATCCCCACTCATGGGGGCTGGATGCCTACCACTAACACCACCCCTACTCAGGGTGGGCTGGATGCCTGTCACTACTGCCATCCCCACCCATAGGGGGATGGATGGCTGTCACTACTACCATCCCCACTCATGGGGGTCTGGATGCCTACCACTACTACCATCCCCACTCATGGGGGCTGGATGCCTGTCACTACAACCACCCCTACTCATAGGACGGGTAATGCATGACACAACTAGCATACTCCCACATAAGGACTGTCTGTAAATTACATCCCACCCCCAACACCATGACAAGCGTGTGTGGTCTGTGTCAAATGCATACAACACTGAACATGACATTGAACATACAATGTGACCCCCTAACACATGTGTCACACATAATTGTGTGTGTGGCCTACACAATGCAAGCAGACCATGACCACTGTGGCAATGTGGCCCAAAGCCCCATCACCACAGTGCCCAAAGGTAAGTGTGTGCTCCATAGCTGAAGCACATTTTGAACAGTGTGGCAATGGGGCCCAAAGCCCCATCACCACAGTGCCCAAAAGGTAAGTGTAGTCCTGGTAAAAGCTGCAAAAACAAAACTGCAGGGATTATTCCTGGCCACACAACACCAAACACTACAGTGGCATTGTAGTGCTTGTGTCCCATAGCAACATAGATTCTGTGAGGCAAGCAGTGCAGTGCCAATGACACATCGTTCTGGCCATGTGCACACAAACATCAGCCATGGGGGCCCACATTGTCTACATTCACAAATAACACAATGACAGAAGTGAGCATCATAATGCAGACCCACATATCTGCACCAATGGACACACAAATGTAGATATCCTGTGGAGACTGTAGATGTCAGGTGAACAAATACCATACCATGGCAGCAATGGGACATACTAACCATGATCAATGTGCTGACTGATGACCTAGCAGTCCCAGGGCCAGCAGGGGAAAGCCAACAAACAACATACAGCCAATGGCAAACTAAAGATATGCCAATGCAGTGGTGCAAATGCAGAAACACAAACAGGCAGACTCACACTGCATATCATACACAACAGGTGAGGGGGTTGTGTGCCAGTGTCCCCAGGCAAACACACAACACATGAGGAGGCCAGATTCACTAATACACAGATGTCAACACAAACACATACAAAAGTAACTCATGAATTGGATTCCCCTATGTGGGCAAACAGGCGTTGTGAGATGAGAGGGAGCCCAAATTACACATGTCACACAAGCTTGTAGGAACAGCAACAAACACAGCAAGAGACAGAACCACCACAGCACTCCCCCAGGGACCCCACATTGTGGTGACACTAGCCTGCATGACAATCACACTGTGATGACAAAGGTAGATGTCATCCACACTGTGAACCACAGCCATGTGTCCTGAGCAACAAACTACCATCACACCTATACAAGCACAAAGCACTCAGCATGGCCTGCCAGCCAAGGACAATATGGAGGTAGTGCCCCAGCCGTGCAACAACTCACATTTGCACACACTCAACGCCACACACCTTGAACTCCACCAATGTGCAGCAGTGAAGCTCACATGGACTGCTGACATTGCACATGCACCCATGACAATCCCAGGGGTGGTGGGGGAAATAAGGTGCAGAAACCCATCACACATGGCCAGTCAACAATACTTGTGAATGTCTGACACACTGCACAGTATGCCGTACATGGGCATGACGTGAAATCCACCCCAAACAATGGGATCCTGGCCATAGTCACACACCAATGAAGAAGCCAAGCTGACCCACAAAGGACACACATAGACAACTTCCAACATTGCAGCTCTGACCCTGAGGAGTGGCAGCAGTCACACACACAACGTGTCACAAACACTGAAAGCATACACAAACAGAAAATCACATTACTCGTGTAACCAACAAGTGCCAAGAGGAATCCTGACTGTGTCCCATCTGCGTTTGCCCACATCCCCAGCCCTGACAACAAAGACAACTAGGGATGACAACCTCATGAACATTAGTTTGCCATGCACCCACATCCTGGAGAAACCAGGTCCAAGATGCTGGATGAACACAGAACAACTCAGCAAGCATCACAAACAGGAACATCCGTAGGGACACAGCCTGTGTAGGAAAAGGAGAAGAGAACACGCACAGACATGCCTACACAACACGGGCACAGCCTATATCACGGAATCACGCACTGCCATGAGGGCACTCCACTCCTGTGGAAGGTCAGCTGTGCCAAACCTTGTCTGTGCACGACTCAAACATGTCAGCAGAACACTCGGTCAGTGAGTCAACAACTACAACACACTGAAGGCTCTGCTCATATCAGCCTGGGCACGGGAGTGTCACGTCAGTCATCTGCATACACCCAAGACACGTGTCAAGCAACTTGCACTGTGTACACAGATGAGTCCTCCAAATTTGATGTGCTAAACTGCATGTCCATTGGAGACGGGCACACAGTCAGGGTACTAGGAACATTGGACAGTGGTAAGCCCACCAGATGTGCATCAGTGTAGGGCAAAGATGGTAATCTACAAATGCTAAACGTACATCCCTGTGTCAAATGCTGAACATTACACCCTCAGACTGCAGCAAAGGATGCCATAGATCCAGACTAGATTAGGACACATATCCCATGGACCACATGGAGCCCATCACAGCAAAACTTCATTTACCTGATCTGAACACTATTACAACAGCAAATGCATGATTCTACACATCTACATCATGTACCTCCAAAGATTAACCACAAGTAAACAAAAAGAGGCTTTATTCAGCAAGTGTGCAACTCAAATCAAAAGTCCAAAATAAACTAAGGCCAATGGCCAGTCCAAATATACAGTCCCAACAGGGTGATGTGTGACAACTTGTCAACAATTGCTTGCCTGCACAGGTACGGACAGGGGACATCCCCCTTGGAGGGGCATACGCAGGGACAGGATCAGGGGATGCCAGAAGGAGGCAGTGAAGGGGAGGTGGGTGCAGGAGTGTCACCGGCAACTGCAGTGGACGTGTCTGACTCAGGGGGGGCCGGCACCACTGTGGTACACAAGTCAGTTGGTGTGGGTGCTGCAACCACTGCAGTGGGCTGGACTGATGTAGTGGACTGGGTACCCACTGCAGTGCCCGAGTCAGACGTGGTGGTTGTGGACTCCACTGCAGTGCATGACTCCAAGGGAGTGGAAGGGTGGGCAGATGAGGTGGGCAGGACAGAGGGGGGGGACCCGGTCTCCACAACAGTGCCACTAACAGGCAGAGCGTCTGGGTTGGGGGTGGAAGAGCAAGTGGCAGGGGGGGAGGGCCTAAGCAGTCTGGGGATGCGGTATCGGTGTGTGGGGGAACCTGGGGCAGGGTGTGGCGGGGGAACCTGTGCAGTGGTGGACTGGGGGATGGAGGAGAGAGACTGGGCGGTGGAGCTGCGTGGTGGTGGTGGTGGGGTCTTGCTCTTCCTGGTCCGGGGGACTTCCTAATGGGGTCCTGTGTCTGCCTGCGCCTGGGGGAGGGTGTCCAGGGGCGAGGGGCACTCCCCTCTGTGTGGGTGGACGTCCTCTTCCCCCGGTATGCTGGATCAGCAGGATTGGAGGGGAAGAGGCCGAGGTCACACAGGAAGATCTGCTGTGTAGGTGTGGTAGCAGGCGAGGCAAGGGAAGGGGTCTTGGAGGGAGAGGATTTGGAGGACTGCGGAGTTAATGTGGATGCCTGTGTGTGTGTGTGTTCCCCGTCCCCTGTGTCTGTGGTATCAGTCAAATTCTACCCTGTGTAGTAGCCAGTGAATTATTGTAATTTTTTTTTTTAAATTAGTGATTCTGAAAAGGGATGTATTTTGCTGATCCTTGAGATGTCAGGGAAAAGCACTACATGTTTTTAAAATAGCCACGGAGCAGCACAGAGGTATTGAAAGGAGAGGGTATTTCCTATTTCATTGATTAATCGAAGGCAACCTCCCCTCCAGTGCAAGCTCATGATGCATGACAATCGTTCTAAATAGTATACCAATTTGGTTATTTTTACTACTAGGGGCCATTCACCTCTATTTTTCAGTCTGGCTTATTTTTGCAGACTGATTTTTGAAAGATAGGCATACTACATATATAAAAAATATATCATATTTTGAGTGCAGTAGGGATCGTACTAGGTCCTGATGAGTAAAGCAGTGGGGACTGCTTACGAAACATGTTGACCCAGTAGGGGGTATCACATTAGGGTACACCCCCTACATAACCCCATTTTTAGTGTTTCCAGCTAGGGAAGTGAATAAAATCTGTTTTTTTCCACTAGCCAGGGAATTTTTAAACCCCCTTTTGTATTTTTTCACTGACCCTACCACTCTCACTCCCACACTACACATAGCCTATTTTCATAAACACCAAGGGGCAGATTTACAAGCCCCTTGCGCCACTTTTGCGTCACTTTTAACATGGGAAAAGTGACGCAAAAGTGGCGCAAGGGGCTTGTAAATCTGCCCCCAAGTGCTCCCGCGTATTCGTAGGTTGTAGCACGCCCCACCCCGTAGAGGGACGGGAAGACCCCTATGATGAAGCATGACACTATGGGATTCGTAGTGTGTGAGGGGTATTTTAAAAACACGTAGTGCTTTTCCCTGACAGCTCAAGGATCAGCAAAATACATCCCTTTTCAGAATCACTAATTTTTTTAAAATTTAAAAAATAATTCACTGGCTACTACACAGGGTAGAATCTCATTGTTTATAAAAAGTTGTACAGGAGGTAGATTCTATCTGTAGACCTCTTTACTCCCTCCTTTTGTTATTTTTTCATGTGGTATCAGTCCCCTGAGGATGCTTTTGTGCACGTCTTGCCTTTCTCTTGGGTGTGTCTGTGCTGCTCGTGTCTGTGTGTTTGGGTGACTGTGCAGGTGTGCATGTGCTTTGGACAGGTAGGGGGGCAGGAAGTGTGGATGGGGCAGAGGTGGGAGGGGTGAGGGACTGTTGGAGGAGGGACACTGCTGCCGTCAGGGAGGAGTCCATGGACTTATTGCTCCTCTGTAGGGCAGACATACCCGTCGAGATGCCCTCCATGAACGACACCAGCTGTGTCAACAGAGTGGTGTGTGCATGGAGGACACTCAGCATTGCTGTCTGCCCTACATGGAGCTGCCGAAGGAGGTACACAGACTCCTCACTCAGGGCAGCAGGGGACACAGGGGCAGGGGGTGCGGTGCCTGGCACGAAGGAGACACGCTCCCGAGTACGGGAGCCTCCACGGACCTCAGGAATGGGAGCCAATGGGAGGGCGGTGGTGGTGGTGGCGGGGCCAGACAGACTAGCTGGCCTTTGGTGGCTGCTGAGACCCGCCTCCAAAAGGGAGTCATCCTCCGAGCTGCTGTGGTCCTCAGCTGAGGTGGATGGTGCTGAGGACTCCTCGGTGTGGCTCCCCTCGCCCTCCGTGCCACTGGGTCCCTCTGACCACTCGTCCGATGCTGACCCAGTCTGGCTCCACTGCTCCTCCTGGTCCGTGGAGCTGTCCCTTCCTGTGGCCGTGGATGTATCTGCAAACAATTAGGGAAACAGACAAACATCAGTCACCTGCACTGACCGCACACACCACAGTAAGTACAGCACATTACAGAGCAAGCCCTGGCATCCTTAGTTGAACATTGCCTAAAGTCCTCACACAGATTCGGGGAAGCCAATTGTCAGTCTGATGGTCAACCATGGGACTCACACCCCTCCTGCCCTTGCACCCATCTGTCTGGTGCCTGTCTGATGGTAAGACCCCAGTGTGGACACATGCACCACCTACACAGTTGTTGGACATTGCAGGTAACACGGTGAAGTATGTGAACATGCACACATCACATCTCTTGCCACTGAGTCAGTGCAGGTGTCCGGATAAAGGGATGGCCAGAGTCTAAATAGAAATGCATGTGATGCATACCAGCACCAGACACCATGATGCACCCATGTCCGGATAGTCAATGCCACAATGGGGTGCATGTTGCACATGTCACTGCCTGCAGGATCAGTCTCAGGAAGTTTAATGCCATGACACAGGAATGCGTGCAAAGTCATACATTACTGTCTCAAGTCACATGGCCATGGCAGCCAGCCAACAACAGTCTGCACTGTGTCACAATCCGAGGGCATGGGGAATGCAAGTTATGTGACTGACAAGTGCACATGTCCATCCCCCAAAAACCACATCATCTGTACTACTATTTGTCCACGTCATACCAACTGGACATATGGGGGACATGAAACACAACTCTCAGAACATGAGCACCTCACAGTGTGCTGTGAATGAAAATACAGCTGCATGAAAGTCACAGTCGCAAACACCTGTGTGCACAGTCAAGTGATCAGACACCTATAAGTCACAGAAGTATCGTCTATCATGGTCACATCTCAGATGGCATGCTGAGCCCTAACCGATAAACATACCAGTAGTCCTGACAACGAAGACACAGCACAATGAGACAGAGGCAGACACCTGAGGGTACATTTCACTGATCACAACATGCCAGATGATACACGGGAGTGGGAGTACAGAGTGTATTGTATGCCCTGGAGTAGGCATGACTGTCCAGCTCCACCTGTAAGAGGGATGAGTCCTGGACAGTAGGCAGGTGGCTAAGCATGTGTGACACACTGGATACACATACTCCTGAGGCCCAAACATTGTTCCCACCAGCAGCATGGGTGTGTGCCAAATTCCCCAGGGAGATGTGGTGAGTCAGAGCAGCAAGCGGACCACATATCAAAGTTACACCCAGATTACATGTCAGAACTTAGGCATTGTGTAAGCAATTGACCCACCCATGAATCGCACAACATAGTCACGGGAACAAATGCTGTCCCCCACCTTGAGCAAAGCTAAATGCAATGACACAGTCCCCAAATGACACAATTTCCTGACTATAAGGGCCACACATATGCGTATCAGAGGAGAAGTGGGCATGTCACAAATGAGGGACATGGGTCCTGGACCACATGACTGATGTACTGTGGAAGTTTAACCAGGCCAGAGGAGGGCACATGGCATGTCAGACAAAGTGCACAGTGCAGTCATGGACTCACCCCCTCCTTGCTGCTGTCTGTCCTTCAGCTGCCCATCCAGGTCAGGGAAGACCACCGCCAGGATCCGGAGCATGTGGGGGGTCAGGGTCCGGTGTCCGCCCCTCCTGCGAGGAGGCGACAGCTTCAGCTGGACCCTTGCGATCCTCCGTGTCCAGCCACGAAGGTCCTGCCACCTCTTCTGGCAGTTGCGGATCCTGCGCCTGTAGACCCCCACGGATCTTACTTTCCGGGCGATGGTCAGCCAGATTTCCTGCTTCTGGTGGGCATCAACCTGTGAGGATGACAAAGTGAAAAGGCCATTACTACACATGCAACATATACGTGCATCACACAGTTGGATTTACATGTCTAAATCACAGGGGCATATGATGTACACAGGCTGTGCAACAATGGCTATGAACAGTTTGCCAGCAGTCACTACATGGTATCATTGCATGGGAAGTAAATCTAGTTGGAATGCACTGTTACTGCACTGTACCAGTTCAGTGCATGTAACTACACACTTTGGGGTGTGACAACTATTCAGTGGGCATGCTAGCCAGTGGTGTGCACACTGAAAGTCCTGCTAGTCAGACAACATGCACAATTAGTGAGGCAGTGGACAGCACACTCACCTGCTCCCCTGGTCTCCCATACAGCTTGCTGTACTGTGGAAGGAGGCTGTCCAGCAGGGCCTGGTTCTCCTCAAGGCTGAAGGCTGGGGCTCTCTCCACAGTACGTGCCATTGCAGGAGCCAGAGGATGCATAAACAGCAGTGTTGGTGTTGGTTGCAGATGTCGTCCTGGAGCATGTAGTGCAGGCAAGTGAGCTCTCAGGATAACAGCCAGCATTATATGTGTGCTGCAGAGGTAGATACTGTCCCATGTGTCCAAAGTGATAGGTCCAAGTCGTTTGCATCTTCTGAATCTGACCAATCCATGGAATAGCAGCACTAAAACTCGCCCACAGCATCCTTCAAATCTTCAACTTCATGACACCCATGATTTTGCAACATTGTTGTGGCTGGCCAACTGAATTCACTGCATCAGACTCGTTGGAGCCTCGAAAACGCGTCCGTTGCCATGCCAGGCCCCAGCCAATGTGTGCGCACCGATCGGTCCATTGCTGTACAACGCGTATATCGGGATACAACGCGTACCCGCACACATCATATGCAATGGGCCGGCCGGGCACACCGATTGGTCCATTGCTGTTCAACGCATACCCGCTCACATACAATGCAATGGGCCGTGCGGGCACACCGATCGGTCCATTGCTCTACAACGCGTACCCGCTCACAAACAATGCAATGGGCCGGCCGGGCACACCGATCGGTCCATTGCTGTACAACGCGTACCCGCTCACATACAATGCAATGGGCCGGCCAGGCAGACCGATCGGTCCATTGCTGTACAACGCGTACCCGCTCACAACAGATGCAATGGGCCGGCCGGGCACACCGATCGGTCCATTGCTGTACAACGCGAACCCAGGATACAACGCGTACCCGCTCACATACAATGAAATGGACCGTGCGGGCACACCGATCGGTCCATTGCTCTACAACGCGTACCCGCTCACATACAATGCAATGGGCCGGCCGGGCACACCGATCAGTCCATTGCTGTACAACGCGTACCCGCTCACAACAGATGCAATGGGCCGGCCGGGCACACCGATCGGTCCATTGTTGTACAACGCGTACCCGGGATACAACACGTACCCGCTCACATACAATGCAATGGGCTGTGCGGGCACACCGATCGGTCCATTGCTCTACAATGCGTACCCGCTCACAACAGATGCAATGGGCCGGCCGGGCACACCGATCGGTCCATTGCTGTACAACGCGTATTTCGGGATTCAACAAATGCAATGGGCCGGCCAGGCACACCGATCGGTCCATTGCTGTACAACGCGTATTTCGGGATACAACAGATGCAATGGGCCGGCCGGGCACACCGATCGGTCCATTGCTGTTCAACGCGTACCCGCTCACAACAGATGCAATGGGCCGGCCGGGCACACCGATCGGTCCATTGCTGTACAACGCGTATTTCGGGATACAACGCGTACCCGCTCACATCCAATGCAATGGGCCGTGCGGGCACACCGATCGGTCCATTGCTCTACAACGCGTCCCTGGACATGTCACACGCATATGTCACCATGCTGGTCACTGGTGAACCTATGCCAGCCACATATACTTTCCAGGGACTCAGGGGCACACCTACAACACCACACCCAGTCCACACTGTATCTAAGGCATGTGTGGCAGCATAACCTTATCTGTGTATGGGGGTGAAGATGTGGTTTTTGGGGTGGCATTTGGGGGCAGACACACCCAGGCTGTGCACGTGTTCATGGGGACAGGGTCCTTTGTGTGTTGTGCACCTGACCACTGTGGTGTGCAACTTTTCATTTTGGAGCATGTGTCATGGTCACATTTCCAGGTTGTGTATGTGTATGACATGTCACATACCCCCAGGCTCACATGTGGGAAGGCATGTACATCACAGGGTGGCCCATTGCCACAATAGTGATGTCCCTCCGCAGTCTGTGTGCATGTTGTGTTTCACATGTCTCTGACTCCATGTGCACAATGGGAGACAGTCTCCACATCCACGTGGTTTGTGCATGAACTTTGATGTTGTGTGTGTGTGTGTCACAGACGTCCATGTCTGTCCTGCAGAGGCTACAGGGGCCACCTGTGGGTGTCATGTTAGTTTTTCTGACGTGTACATGATACGCAATGTCATGCCAGTGTCCATGTGGCAAGACAGGGTCCCTGGGAATCTACCTGTCAATGAGCTGTGATGCCTGCGGAGCATCTATCCAGACATGTCACTGTGGTATGTGTGAGGAACGTGAGAGCAGTAAATGGGTACTGTGACACAGCCTAATGGTTTCCCATAGCACACCCTGGAACCTGTTGTCAACACTTGTTGAACAGAGATGATAGATGATGTCCATATAGGTGCCATATATGTCCAAACAGAACGACACACACATCAAGTACTTGTGTTTGTTAATGATGTATCATGTGAAATTGAGCATGGTGAACGGCACATAGTTGGGGTGAATGACAATCTTGCTTTCTTCACCTATGCACTGCAACGCTCCTGCTGTCCATCGACCATTCCCAGACCTGGCAACGATGGTGGAACGGGACAGCATCCGACGGTACCGCTTCACCAGGCAGCTGATTGAGGATTTGGCAGTGCGGTTGGACCCACATTTGCAGCCTGGCCGTCCGTATCCTACAGCGCTGACCCCCAAGGTGAAGGTGATGGCAGCCCTACACTTCTTTGCCACCGGTACCTTTCAACACACTGTGGCGACTGCCGGTGGGATATCACAGACTATGTTCAGCCGTGTGCTACGCGATGTTTTGGGGGCAATGTTGAGATACCTGAACCAGTTCATCTATTTCCCAACACGTCAACGACTCACTGACGTTAAGAGTGACTTCTATGCCCTGGGGAGGATGCCACATGTAATTAGCTCCATTGATCGGACTCATGTGGCTTTGATACCACCACAGGCACATGAGCAGGCATACCGGAACCGTAAACATTACCATTCGATCAATGCTCTGGTGGTATGTCTTGTAGATATGACCATCACACATGTGTGTGCCCGTTTCCCCGGTTCGGCACACGATGCCTACGTGATGAGGAGTAGTCGCATCCCGAGGATGATGTCACAGATGCCGAACCAGCGTGCCTGGCTTGTTGGTGTATACTGACTTTGTACCATTGTGTGTGTTCTGCTATGTTGTTTTCCGCACACATTTTCAAATCGGCTAATGTGCAATTGTCTGTCTGTAGGTGACTCGGGATACCCCAACATGCCGTGGTTGCTGACACCCCTCAGGAACCCTGTGACACCAGCCCAGATGCGCTACAATGAGGCACATGGTCGGACGAGGAGGGTGATTGAGCGGACCTTTGGTCTCCTGAAGAGCCGCTTCCGCTGCCTGGACAAGACAGGAGGGGCCCTCCCATATGCCCCAGCAAAGGTGTGCAAGATTGTCATCGTCTGCTGCATGCTACACAACCTGGCAGTGCGGAAGGAGTTGCCTCTCATCCTGGATGACGATGACCAACATCCGCCACCTGTGGAAGATCCTGGCCTGGGTCACGATGCCAGTGAAGATGATGATGATGATGATGGTGATGTCCGCACATAGCTCATCACCAACTTCTTCAGCTGAATGTGAGTCTCCAGAGGGTTGTAATGTCAATGATTTGAGTTTGCATGATATGTGTGTGTGGTGCTCTGGTGCTGTTTGAGTGTGGCCATGTGCTACTTGACTGGATGCGTGCAGCAATGTGTCCTTGCAGGTGGTCTGTACTGCCCAACAGTGTTGACTTGCTAACTTGGTTTTGTGTAGTTATCTCGTGACATGTATTAGACATGAGTATTGCCGTTCTGTGCTGTTCTTCAGTGGTTTTGACTGTGTGTCATGTCTGTCCTTCACAGGGTGCTGCCGGAGTTGTTTGATCAACTTGGATCCCACGAATCCATGATTCAACTTCCAAGGTGGAAGCAGTCGTTTCCCTACAGGTGATGTGCCACACACCCCTGGACTTTCTATCTTCTGCACTTTTTGACTTTGTGGCCACAGCCAGGTTGGATTAGCTAGCATTTGTAGTGGATACAACATGTTGCAAATGTGTAATAAACCTGTGCTTCACTTTGGGATGTGCATTGTCTGTAGTCACACATCTGACTGACATTTGCTTACTGCACCTGTAGTCTAGTTGACACAGACTGTGAATAGGTGGCGTGTCTGTGCATTCCACTGTATTTAGTTGCAACATCAGTATAGGTGATGAGTCTGATGGCCCTGGTGTGTATGTGTTGTGTGGCCCTAGTGGTGTGTCTCCCTCATATGTGTCACGTCGCCATTACTGACATGACGGTGTTGGACTTGCTGTAGCAGTTAGCATGCACAGTGTCATTTTTCTGATCACCATCTCCATGACAGAGAGCACGTTGGAATCACAACAGAGGCAGATATGGTGTATTGGTGAGTTTATTTACATACAGGTGTGAGGATGGTGCACAGGATGGTGGGTGCTGTACATAGAAATTGGAATCCAAAGTTCCCATGTGATTCGGAAGTCTTGGTAGCTGAAATGTCCAGAGTAAAGTCCACAGTCATCTGATAAATTTGGCCAACTATAGCTCCCCATGTCATGTGGGAGAGTTGGGTTGGCTTCGACAGGGCGTGCAGTTTGCACACAGAGGAAAAGTTCCAGAACAGGTGTTGGCTTCCTGGGGGATGTAGATGGCCATCGGCCTCTCAGTTTGGCCTCCTCGGATGGCCCCTCTTCTTGGGGGGGACCCTCAGGTGCAGGCTGCGGCGGTGCAGGGGACTCTCTGCCAGAGTCCTCCTCCCTCCCTGTGGCATTTGCAGTTGTTTCAGCAGCAGATGTTGTGGGCACACAGGGAGGTGAGGCCATGTTGGTGCTGATCTGGCGGAGGCATGTTAGTATGTCCCTATGCACCGCTGTCAGTTGTTCCAATGTGTCCCACTTGGACTCCATGCCAGACATGTGTGTCTCGACATGTGACATGTGTGTCTCGACATGTGACATGTGTGTCTCGACACGGGACATGTGGGAGTCCAAGCGGGCATGATGGGCAGCCTGCTGCTGTTGTATGTCCTTGAGGATCCCCACTACCTGGCTGACCTCTATGGTGCTTGTCTGGTACGCATCCGCGATGCGTGCCAGTTTTGGGTCATCATGCAGTCCAGACCCCTCTGCAAAGAGCGACCTATGTCTACCACCCTTCCCACCACCCCTGGCGACACGTGCAGGACCTGCGGTGGCACGCACAGGTGACCGTGGGCCCACTTGGGTGTTGTTCCTGGGCTCGTTGTCACCAGCTCCAGTTTGGGTCTGGGTCCCTGCGCTGTTGTCATCTGTGGTCCTTGGTCTGTCCGTGTTGGCAGGGGTGGCCTGTGTGTTGGCAGTTGTTGGAGGGGTGGGTGCAGGGGGTGCAGATGTTGGTCCTGCTGGTGCTGCATGATGACTCACACCGGAGGGTCCAGCTGGTTCTTCGCCATCCGAGGAGTGCAGAGGCTGATCCACACCAGTGAGCTCAGTGTTCACCGGAGCCTGGGACAGGGACTCCTCCTCGTCTGCTGCTGTGTCCCCATCATCACCTGTTTTGGGGAGAGACACAGATTGTATGTTATGTTTCTACTGGCATCAATTGTTCAAACACCTGACAGTTGTGACTGTACCTCTGGATGTGGGCCTGGACATTGCATTCTCCTAAATTGTGACAGTCAGAGAGTGATATTGGTGTAGCACATTGTCCTGCCAACCTGTGGCATGTCAATGTGAATGTTGAGGTGTGTGCATGACCAGCATTGGTGGTATTTGCTTGCCATCCGGGCCTCCTTCTCCCCCAGCCCAGTTATCCCACCATGAAGCATGCTTCCATTGCAGGGAGTGCAAGTTGTCTTTCAGGATGTCAGTCAGTGGTGTCCTGCTGTTGGTTGTTGCACAGTTCCCAGCAGGGCCTTGTGCTCCCCCAGCAGTACCCAGTGTCAGCCATCTTGTGAGTCCTTTTCCACTCCCTGTGATGTGAGCATGGTTCAGGGTGGTGTTGATGGGCCAATTGTGAGGCTGACCAATATCTGTGACTACCACTCCCATCATGCTATTGCCTCCACCCCCTTCCCAGCATGCCCATCCTTCCCTCCTTTTGACTCTGCTTCCCTGTGGGGTGGGGTGCCTGTGCTGACAGGATGGCTGGGAGTGTTGTCCTGGCAGTTGTTTGGCTACAAGTCCCAAGAGTGTCCCTGTGCTTCACACAGCATAACCCAGGGTGGTGGTTCTTTGTGGGATCTTCAGTTAGGATGTGAGGCATTGCATTCTCCCAGGTAGGTTATGTGGAGTTAGTGTTGAGGGGGTGTGTGAGGGGAGGTTCTTGTAACTATGGTCAGTGCTGTGAGTCCTCCTTCCCACCCAGCCACCACCATGGAACGTGCTTCCATTGCAGGGAGTGCAAGTTGTCTTTCAGGATGTCAGTCAGTGGTGTCCTGCTGTTGGTTGTTGCACAGTTCCCAGCAGGGCCTTGTGCTCCCCCAGCAGTACCCAGTGTCAGCCATCTTGTGAGTCCTTTTCCACTCCCTGTGATGTGAGCATGGTTCAGGGTGGTGTTGATGGGCCAATTGTGAGGCTGACCAATATCTGTGACTACCACTCCCATCATGCTATTGCCTCCACCCCCTTCCCAGCATGCCCATCCTTCCTTCCTTTTGACTCTGCTTCCCTGTGGGGTGGAGTGCCTGTGCTGACAGGATGGCTGGGAGTGTTGTCCTGGCAGTTGTTTGGCTACAAGTCCCAAGAGTGTCCCTGTGCTTCACACAGCATAACCCAGGGTGGTGGTTCTTTGTGGGATCTTCAGTTAGGATGTGAGGCATTGCATTCTCCCAGGTGGGTTATGTGGAGTTAGTGTTGAGGGGGTGTGTGAGGGGAGGTGCTTGTGACTATGGTCAGTGCTGTGAGTCCTCCTTCCCACCCAGCCAGATATCCCACCATGGAACGTGCTTCCATTGCAGGGAGTGCAAGTTGTCTTTCAGGATGTCAGTCAGTGGTGTCCTGCTGTTGGTTGTTGCACAGTTCCCAGCAGGGCCTTGTGCTCCCCCAGCAGTACCCAGTGTCAGCCATCTTGTGAGTCCTTTTCCACTCCCTGTGATGTGAGCATGGTTCAGGGTGGTGTTGATGGGCCAATTGTGAGGCTGACCAATATCTGTGACTACCACTCCCATCATGCTATTGCCTCCACCCCCCTTCCCAGCATGCCCATCCTTCCTTCCTTTTGACTCTGCTTCCCTGTGGGGTGGGGTGCCTGTGCTGACAGGATGGCTGGGAGTGTTGTCCTGGCAGTTGTTTGGCTACAAGTCCCAAGAGTGTCCCTGTGCTTCACACAGCATAACCCAGGGTGGTGGTTCTTTGTGGGATCTTCAGTTAGGATGTGAGGCATTGCATTCTCCCAGGTGGGTTATGTGGAGTTAGTGTTGAGGGGGTGTGTGAGGGGAGGTGCTTGTAACTATGGTCAGTGCTGTGAGTCCTCCTTCCCACCCAGCCAGATATCCCACCATGGAACGTGCTTCCATTGCAGGGAGTGCAAGTTGTCTTTCAGGATGTCAGTCAGTGGTGTCCTGCTGTTGGTTGTTGCACAGTTCCCAGCAGGGCCTTGTGCTCCCCCAGCAGTACCCAGTGTCAGCCATCTTGTGAGTCCTTTTCCACTCCCTGTGATGTGAGCATGGTTCAGGGTGGTGTTGATGGGCCAATTGTGAGGCTCACCAATATCTGTGACTACCACTCCCATCATGCTATTGCCTCCACCCCCTTCCCAGCATGCCCATCCTTCCTTCCTTTTGACTCTGCTTCCCTGTGGGGTGGGGTGCCTGTGCTGACAGGATGGCTGGGAGTGTTGTCCTGGCAGTTGTTTGGCTACAAGTCCCAAGAGTGTCCCTGTGCTTCACACAGCATAACCCAGGGTGGTGGTTCTTTGTGGGATCTTCAGTTAGGATGTGAGGCATTGCATTCTCCCAGGTGGGTTATGTGGAGTTAGTGTTGAGGGGATGTGTGAGGGGAGGTGCTTGTAACTATGGTCAGTGCTGTGAGTCCTCCTTCCCACCCAGCCAGATATCCCACCATGGAACGTGCTTCCATTGCAGGGAGTGCAAGTTGTCTTTCAGGATGTCAGTCAGTGGTGTCCTGCTGTTGGTTGTTGCACAGTTCCCAGCAGGGCCTTGTGCTCCCCCAGCAGTACCCAGTGTCAGCCATCTTGTCAGTTGTTTTCCACTCCCTGTGATGTGAGCATGGTTCAGAGTGGTGTTGATGGGCCAATTGTGAGGCTGACCAATATCTGTGCCTACAACTCCCATCATGCTATTGCCTACACCCCCTTCCCAGCATGCCCATACTTCCTTCCTTTTGAGTGGACTTCACTGTGTGTGAGTGTGACAGCAATGGCAAGATGGCTGACAGTGTGGTCCTGTTGCTTGTTGGTGCCCAGTTCCCATCAGGGCCTTGTGCTCCCCCAGCAGTACCCAGTGTCAGCCATCTTGTCAGTTGTTTTCCACTCCCTGTGATGTGAGCATGGTTCAGAGTGGTGTTGATGGGCCAATTGTGAGGCTGACCAATATCTGTGCCTACAACTTCCATCATGCTATTGCCTCCACCCCCCTTCCCAGCATGCCCATACGTCCTTCCTTTTGAGTGGACTTCACTGTGTGTGAGTGTGACAGCAATGGCGAGATGGCTGACAGTGTGGTCCTGTTGTTTGTTGGTGCCCAGTTCCCATCAGGGCCTTGTGCTCCCCACAGCAGTACCCAGTGTCAGCCATCTTGTTAGTTGTTTTCCACTCCCTGTGATGTGAGCATGGTTCAGAGTGGTGTTGATGGGCCAATTGTGGGTGTGACCAATATCTGTGACTACCACTCCCATCATGCTATTGGCTACACTGACTTCACCAGCATACACAGAATTCCTTCCTTTCAGTGAGCTTCCCTGTGAGGTGGTGTTCTAGTGGTGGGTAAATATCTGGGAGTGTTTGTTGGTTCTATTTGTGCCACTGCCTTGCTGTATTTGTTGTTAGGTTTGTACATGTCATGACACAGTTACATATCACTATGAGATGGCAGGTATTGTGTTTGTCTGACTAGCATTCACATCTTGGGATGAATATCTTTTGGTTGCTGTGTATTTGCTAAGGGTGCATGGTTTGCCTATCCCCTTGACTGTGATGTGTGTGTCTTGTCACACCATATTGTGTATATTAGTTGTGTACTCACCAGGCTCTGGGATGTCTGTTAGTCCGTATACGCTCACTGGTGGTAGGATGGCCTGCACCTTCTCCTCCCAGGGCCTGAGGTATACTGGTTTTGCAGGAGGGCCACTGCCGGTGTGCTGGCTGAGGAGGTAGTCCTTTTGAGTAGGTCCCGGACCCTCCTGCGCACATCATACCACCTGTTCTGGATGTCTTCCTTTGTGCGCAAACATGGTGATTGTGCGTTCACCCTGTCGACAATCCTCGCCCACATCTTGGTTTTCTGCGACATGGGGGTCTGTTGTACCAATGTACCAAACAACTGTGGCTCTACCCTGAGGATCTCATCTACCATGACTTCCAATTCACTGTCTAGGAACTTATGATTCTTCTTTGGGGGCATGGGGATGGGTGTTGGTGGTGATTGATGTGTGTGTGTGTGCAAGTGGGGGGGTGTGAGTGTAGGTTTAGCTGGGTGTGTGTGAGGGTGCTATTTGTAGGTGTGGTAATGGTGTGTGGCTTGTGTGATGTCTGAGCTGTGAGTGTGTCTGTGGTTGCTGTGTGATGGTGTTCTGTGCTGGCAGGTCAGTGGAATTTGCTAAGGATCATGGTAGGGATTTGTGGCCTTTATGTAGGTGGAGTTGGAGGTGTGTCCTTGTTCCATTTTTTTTCCCTCCCTGTATTTATTGGCTTCGTGGTTGCTTGTTTGGCCCTTTTTAAAAAAAAAAAAATTCCTTGGTGTTTTTGGTGCATGTAGGAGTCATTCTTGTGTCCGAGTAGGACGCTGCAGTTGTCTGGTGCGATCTTGTCTGACTCGTTCCCGCTGTGTGTCAGCTAGGTTTCATATGCGGCGTACAAGTCGGTCGCGGAGTATTGGGTTGCTTCGGCTGGGTTTTGAATGCGTGTCGGTCGTACGGCTTGTGCTCCGGGCGAGTCGGTCGTGTTTTGCACGCACAGCATCGTACTACGCGGGTAGGAGTTCGCGGGTACGTTTCGTTCGGGTTCAATCCGGGTGCGTGTCGGTCGGTTAGTTTCATGTGATTTCCCGGCCGGATGGCTTGTTTCCGTCCGGCTCGGTCGGTCGTTTTGTATTCCGTCCAAGTCTGTCGGATTTCACATGCATTTTATCGTACTACCCGGGTCGTACGGCGCCGGTCCGAGTCGGTCGGACTAAATTCCCGTACCGAGTCGGTCGGTATGTTTTCCGGCCCGAATCGGAATTGGCCCCTAGGTCTAAAATAAACTCCATTTGGGTTATTTGTTCAGCATTTACATCAAACTCTCATACCACAAACAACATATAATTATCGCCAGATGCCAAAAATTCCAATTTATTAGCAAAACATTTATTAGGTTGGTTAAAAAAAGGATGTATTCATATATTCCATTAATACAAATCTTCCATTAAAATGAATTAAAAAAAGACACATAAATGAAACAAGATTAAAATCACATGTATAACACAAATAGCTCAATATTCATAGCAAAAACAATCACATTACAATCCATTAGTGTCTCATCTTATAGTCCTTAACACATATTACACAGTAGCCTATGAGCATTTTAGGAACTTTTTCCACAAGTAGACCAAAAAGCGACGCGTTTCGGAGGCATACACAGGTCCAACCTCCTTCTTCAGGCTTGCTACTAGTCTGTTCCAACACTGTTATCTACATAAAAATATATATATAAAAAAAACAATTCAATATTACAATATCGGTGCATGCCTAATCAAAACCAACCTAAAAAACAATCTTAATGGCCATATTCTAAAATCTTCATGTCATCTATTGCAATACTCTATTAAGTTGCTGGCACTGTTAGACTGGTGATAATAAACACAAAACACAAACACTCATACATACACAGGCATATTGTAAATGCTTAGTCTGATTAACTTCTAAACATGCTTGACCAGGCTGTGTAATCTATGCCTGAATATCCTTAAATTATCAGGATATCAAAATAACTCTCATGAACTATTCTGCAAATAATCTTTTAAAACACCCCTCTTGCATCTATATGACAGGGTTGACAAGGAATTTCCCTCTTTCTTTGTTTGTTTATTTATTTATTTAATATAGGGATGGAAATCAACTGAATTATCCCCAGTTGAATTAAAAATCAGGGGAATCAAAAACCCTCTCAAACTAATATTATTGATATTAAAAATAGCACTCTGTACCCACCAAGGTATACACCGGTCAGTGTTACATAATAGGAAATCTCTTTTTCTGATAAACAAAAGGATGTAAACAACACCCGCAATTATAGTGATGTAAAGAGGGGACACGTCTCCACTCTTTTTAGACACTCTGAAATAAAAAACCAAATAAGCCTGTTGTAATTAGACTAAACGGCTACCTCATATTTAACTCTCTTTAATTCAAACGAAGTAAAACCCTTTATTTATTTCAAACCTACCATAATGGTCCTGGCACACAGGCCTGTATTTCGTTGTTTGCTGAATTTTATTTTATTTTATTTCCAATTAATGCTGTTCAAATGTCCTATAAAAAATAAAAATATAAAATAAGAAAATCCACACTGTCTATCATGGAGACAGTGCGCCACCTGATTAATTTCTCCGTGACTATGCTGCCACTTAACATGTGAAAAAACATTCACAGTAACAAATTTACCTTAATGAATAAAACCGTAAACTTGAAATTGTCTACTCATCTAGAGGTGCTGGGTTCTCAAAGTTCTATCTATACCACCAAAATGTTATTACCTTAAAGCCATCACTCTTAATAGACTTAATCCTATGCTGAATAGATACCAACATGCTGTGCACAACAGTCCGCATACAAATCGGTAAACTTAAAGAACAACGCGATTTCTTTGCCAATGAAAGAAGCGCTGCTCATCTAGAAGTGCTAGGTTCTCAAAAATCTATCCATACCTCAATTTTTTTTTTACCATGAAACCACCACTCTAAATAGACTTAATCCTATAATCCATAGATGCTAACATGCTGTGCTCAACAGACCGCTTGCAGATCAGTAAACTTACCGGTATTAAGTAATCTCCTGAACATACTCCAGACGCAACCTCAATCCCTCATATGGCGCAGCCTTTTATACGCCCTTCCTGATTAGCAAAATGCTCGCGCCAAAAACGCCCGTATATCAACATCAAAAACGGACTGTGGGAATCGTTCCGTATCCGCCATATTGGAATGAATAAAACACACGAAAAACGCGTAGCCTCCACTTCGTAGTTACACGCAAATATCTGTAACCAACATAAAAGTGGGACTAAACGGTGTCTCCCTGCTGTCATGTTAAGTAAGTGGATTGCCAATCGTAATAATCATAGTCATTTTAACAATAATCAGGCACTTCAAGATCATGCAAATGATAATACTCTTCTACTAAACACACAAGAAACACCTAGCCTGCACTTCGTAATTACACATGTGTCAATCGCCGACATCAAGGTGGGACTAAACGGTATCTCCCTGCTATCAAATTAAATACATAAAATCACAATCGTAATAATCATAATAATCTTGACGATAATCAAGCACTTCAAATTTAAAAATAAAAAAAATAATAATACTCAACTACTACAAGAACCCAAAAGGAACCAAAGACAATTTTTATTCCCTAAATATATATATAAAAAACTTTTATATTAAAAATGGCCAATCACCTCACATCTTCTAAGATCAATATAAACTGGAAATCAGTCCACTATAAAATGGAAACTGTCAGTATCAACATATCTCATAAACCCGATCATCTAATCAGTTTATCCCATTCCTCTCTCGAATTCAAGCCTTGTCGTACAGTATTTAAAATGGATATATACCACTGTTCCCTTGCTTTACGCTTTTCTTCCATGTTGCCACCTCTTCTATTCATGGTCACTCTTTCCAAAATAAACCACATAAACTCTGTTTCTCTATGTCCATGCTGTGAAAAATTTGCAACTAGGGGTGCATTCAGCTTTCTTGTCTTAATTGCTGATTTATGTTCAGCCAATCTGATCCTAAGTTCGCGGCCTGTCTCCCCAACATAAGCTAAACCACAAGGGCAACGCAAAAAATAAATCACATTTTTACTGCGACAATTGCTCAAAGAGTGAACCTCCAAAGTTCTACCATTGTGGTTCAAAGATTTAGCCACAATACATTGGTCACACATTGAGCAATTGCCACAACGTGCGTTGCCCTTAGCTATCGTGTGGTCCAAAGTCTTCTGTCTTTCCTTAGGCACCTCTCTATATGTCTGCACCAACTGGCTACGCAGATTCATATTTTTCTTGTAAGCAAATAGCGGTTTGTCTAATCTAACATTCTCTTCATCATTAAGGATATTCCAATTTCTATTCACTACATTTTTTTATTTTATTGCTCGTGGAACTAAATTGGCTCACAAATACTACTCTGTTTTTCCTGTCGTTTTATAGGCCTGTTCAACATTACATCTCGATCATAAAATCTGGCCCGTTTAAAAGAGTGCGATATCAACTTTTGGGGTATCCCCTATCACTTAACTTAGTTTTCAACAACTCAGAGTGAGTATAAAAATCTTGGAGATCCAGTACAATTCCTCCGTAACCGGAGGAACTGACTAAATGGTATATTATCTTTCTGCGCTTTAGGATGAAAGCTTGAATAGTGTAAAGCGTGTTTTTGGCCATAGGTTTTGTATATAATCCTACTGCCAATCTCCCTTCTATCTCCTTAATTGTGATATCTAAATAATCAACACTCTTATTACTCTGGGTTGCGGTAAATCTGAGATTTCTATCACCTAGATTCAACCAGGTCAAAAATTCTGTCAAAAGATCACTAGGCCCGTCCCAAATAAAAAAAACATCGTCAATAAATCGATGCCATTCTAAAACGTTCTCATAGAACAGGGCCAACTCATTGTATATGTGGCGATCTTCAAACTCACCAACATATAAACAGGCCAGACTAGGGGCACAGGTAGCCCCCATGCTGGTCCCTTTCTTCTGACGATACAGTTGGTCTTTAAAAAGAAAAATGTTATTCTTCAGAACCATCTCAGTGCACTGCACTATAAATTCCTTGCTGACACCCTCCAGGGTTGCATTTTCTAGAATTTTACCTACCAACTCTACTGTATTCTGTTGAGGAATGTTTGTGTAGAGAGACTCAATGTCCAGGGTGACTAGACACTGAGTCTCCCCACAAAAGGCTTACCCTCAATCATTCCAATAATATGCGAGGAATCCCTCACATAAGATTTTAATTTTAACACCAAGGGTTTGAGGAAAGAATCTATATATTTGCTTAAAGGTTCCAGCAAAGATCCCAGGCAACTCAC
Source organism: Calotriton arnoldi (assembly GCA_963921515.1). Lineage (NCBI taxonomy): Eukaryota > Metazoa > Chordata > Amphibia > Caudata > Salamandridae > Calotriton > Calotriton arnoldi. The sequence continues at coordinate 251,449 of CAWUFW010012823.1, forward strand.
AATCGGTCGCATGGGGGGGTCCATATTATTTTTATGTACTTTAGGAAGCCCATATAGGGCCGGAATTTTAGGGTTCCTATTGTTTAAGAATCTCCACTCAGCCTCACAAATCCAATTGTTTTCCTTAGCTTCCATAAGAAGATCATTGCATTTCTTAGTTAAAGCAGTTAGTTCATTATCCTGTACCTTCTCATAATGTTCATACACTTCCAGTAATTTAAACATCCTATTCTCATAATCTGATGTGTCGAAAACTACCACTCCCCCACCCTTATCGGCGGGTTTTATGATAATTGACAAATCCTCTTTTAAACTACTAATCGCTGCCCTTTGATTCTTACTAAGATTAAAATCATGAGGATTTTCATTTTTAATAATGTTCTGCACCTCTATCTCAACAACCCTCTCAAACGTATCTACATTTTTGCCTACCTGTGCTAATGATGGTGTAAAAGTTGATTTAGGTTTGAGACCAGTGACATTATCAGATTCCCGACCCAATCTACCTTCAAAAAACCTCGTTAATCTAATTTTTCTAAAGAACATTCTAAGATCCCTCTCTAGTTGGAACCTATTAATCCTAGCTGTGGGCACAAAACTAAAACCTCTCTCCAAAACCTCTATTTCATCTTTATTGAGGAGTCTATTGGACAAATTAATAATGGGAATTTTGTCTAACGCCAATAGCTCTGATTCCTGGTCCGCATATATTCTTGCGGTGGTTGACTTCGTACTGGTTGGGCCCTCATCTGATTCCCATTGTATCGTCCCCTCCTGTTTTTCTGTTCTAAAAAATCTCCATAGTTTTCGTTGGACCCTCTACCCAATTGTTCTATTCTTTGTGCTGGTTCCTCATCCCCACTTGATCCTGAGGTATCAGAGAAGGTGACCTCCTTTCTACCCCCTCGTGTATACCGAGGTCTTCTATAAGGGTTCTTATCCCATCCCTGATCATTCTTTTGATCATAGTAATTCTCTTTAAGGTAGGGGTATGCAAGCTCTGCGGTAAATCTACTGATGTCCTTTTTGAGTTTATTGGGTTTTTTGTTTATTAAATAATCTCTATAGCCATCAACATCTTTGTTAATCTCCTCCAATTTAAGTTTCGCCTCTTCTAAAGCTTGTTTATCCTTAAGTTCAGCTTCCAATTTCTCTATGGCTTCTCTTTCTAAAATAATCACTTCTTGTGCAGTTTCTATTATTAAAATCATCCAGTCACGACTGCAACGATTTGATATTTGTGACCAAGTTTCAAGAAATTTTTTATGATCCACAAACACACCAGGTTCATTGCGAACCTGTAATCCTATCGGTATCAAACCAGACTTAACATATTCAATTAAAAAGTCTGCGTGTGCCTCAGTTCTGATTAGTTTCTTTTTCAGATTTAATAAGGTGCCCCATTTTTCGCCTTTGCTGGTGATCACCGTGAATTTATTTCCTTTCCTTGTATTAATGATTCTATTGAACTGGTCATCATTAAAACCAAATGTTTTAAACTGGTCCATCTGCACTCAGGGCTAGGATAGACGATGCGTATTATATGCACAAGAGGGCCAAGCTCTAACTCTCTCAGTCACAAGGACTGTACTTAGAATCTCTAAAAAAGAGAGAGGGGTCCAACACACCAAAGGGACAGGACACCACTCAGACACTAAGGGGCCGATTCCGATCTCGGTCGGAGGCGCACCCAATACCATTCGGTCGGGAAAAAAGCCATGCGAATGCCTGTTTCCCGACCGATCCGTACAGCACACCGAACGAGTAAGTACGATGCGCACAACAGCACAGAATCCGGCCGAGCCGTACTCACCCAATCCAGGTCCTGTTCTCCGACCGAGGCGAATCCGGAAACGCAGAATCGAGTCGCACGGAAGGGAAAATGCAGCTCCGTCCGGCCGAACAAGTACGATGCGCTTCCCGTACGCGCCGAACCCGTCGCTACGCACGGCACGTCAAAGCATCCGGGAGAGGCGCACATAAGCTCCGATTCGCGCCTCAACACAATCCACGGCTACGAGACGAACACGCCAGCGATGAGGACGATGCGAAGCGACGAGGACGACGCGAAGCAACGAGAAGGACGAACGACACGAACCAACCATGAATCCCTTCGTCCCGATCATACCAATATTCTACATTTACTACCGGAACAGGCACGGACGCGTACGGCGCAGAAGGTAAGTCAGACACCAACCACAAAACACATACAACACGTACACGACACATCACACACACACAGAGGGATGCAGAATATACTTACACCAGCAACAGCAGCACCATAGGGGCGGGATGCCCATCACCAATGCCACATATGCACACAGGGGCCTGAATGCGCACCACCACCCCTACCCAGGGGGGGCCGGATGCCTACCACTACTACCACCCTTACCCAGGGGGGGCTGGATGCCTACCACTACTACCACCCTTAGCCAGGGGGGTGCCAGATGCCCACCACCACTACCACCCTTAGCCATGGGGGCTGGATGCCTACCACTACTACCACCCTTAGCCAGGGGGTGCCAGATGCCTACCACTACTACCACCCTCACCCAGGGGGGCTGGATGCCTACCACTACTACCACCCTTACCCAGGGGGCTGGATGCCTACCACTACTACCACCCTTAGCCAGGGGGTGCCAGATGCCTACCACTACTACCACCCTCACCCAGGGGGCTGGATGCCTACCACTACTACCACCCTTAGCCAGGGGGTGTCAGATGCCTACCACTACTACCACCCTCACCCAGGGGGCTGGATGCCTACCACTACTACCACCCTCACCCAGGGGGGCTGGATGCCTACCACTACTACCACCCTTAGCCAGGGGGTGCCAGATGCCCACCACCACTACCACCCTTAGCCATGGGGGCTGGATGCCTACCACTACTACCACCCTTACCCAGGGGGCTGGATGCCTACCACTACTACCACCCTTAGCCAGGGGGTGCCAGATGCCTACCACTACTACCACCCTCACCCAGGGGGCTGGATGCCTACCACTACTACCACCCTTAGCCAGGGGGTGCCAGATGCCCACCACCACTACCACCCTTAGCCATGGGGGCTGGATGCCTACCACTACTACCACCCTTACCCAGGGGGCTGGATGCCTACCACTACTACCACCCTTAGCCAGGGGGTGCCAGATGCCTACCACTACTACCACCCTCACCCAGGGGGGCTGGATGCCTACCACTACTACCACCCTTACCCAGGGGGGCTGGATGCCTACCACTACTACCACCCTTAGCCAGGGGGTGCCAGATGCCTACCACTACTACCACCCTCACCCAGGGGGGCTGGATGCCTACCACTACTACCACCCTTAGCCAGGGGGTGCCAGATGCCTACCACTACTACCACCCTCACCCAGGGGGGGCTGGATGCCTACCACTACTACCACCCTTAGCCAGGGGGGTGCCAGATGCCTACCACTACTACCACCCTTAGCCAGGGGGGGCTGGATGCCTACCACCACTAGCACCCCCACTCATAGGATGGACAATGCATGACACAACCAGCACACCATAACCTAGGGAATGCAAGAAAAAGACATCCCCCCAACACCATGACAAGCGTGTGTAGACTGTGTCAAATGCCTACAACACTGAACATGACTTTGAACATACAATGTGACCCCCTAGCACATGTGCCACACATATTTGTGTGTGGCCCCCACAATGCAAGCAGGCCATGACCATTGTGGCAATGGGGTCCAAACCCCCATCATCACAGTGACCAAAAGGTAAGTATGGGGTCCATAGCTGAAGCACATTCTGAACATTGTGGCAATGGGGTCTAACGCCCCATCACCACAGTGACCAAAATGTAAGTGTGGGGTCCATAGCCGAAGCACATATTGAACATTGTGGCAATGGGGTCTAATGCCCCATCACCACAGTGACCAAAATGTAAGTGTGGGGTCCATAGCTGAAGCACATTTTGAACATTGTGGCAATGGGGTCCAAACCCCCATCATCACAGTGACCAAAAGGTAAGTGTTGACAAAGAAAGAGCTGCAACTGCCAAACTGCATGGATGATTCCTGGTCACAGAACAAAAAACACATCAATGGCAAAGTAGTGCATGTGTCCCATTGCAACATAAATTGGGGGAGCCAAATACTGCAGTGCAAATAAGACATACCTTTGGCCATGTGCAGACAAACAACACCCATGGGGGCTGACACTGTCAACATTCATCAATGACACAATGACAGAAGTGACCATCAGAATGCAGACCCACATATTTGCACCAATGGGCACACAAATGCAGATACCCTGTGGAGACTGTAGATGTGAGGTGAACAGATACCATACCATGGCAGCAATGGGACACACAAACCATGATCATTGTGCTGACCGATGACCTAGGAGTCCCAGGGACAGCAGGGGAAACCCACCAAACTACATACAGCCAATGGCACACCCAAGATATGTCAATGCAGTGGTGCAGATGCACAAACACAAACAGGCAGACCCACACTGCACATCATACACAACAGGTGAGGTGGGGGGTGCCAGTGTCCCCAGGCAACCACACAACACATGAGGAGACCTGAATACCAATCATACAGATGTGCATACAGTGCCACACAAAGGTAACTCATGGATCCAAATCCCCAATGTGGGCAAGCAGGTATTGTCAGATGAGAGGGAGCACAAATCACACATGTCACACAGGCACGTAGGAACAGCAACTGACACAGCAAGACACAGACACACCACAGCACTACCCCCAGGGCCCCCACAATGTGGTGACCCTGGGCTGCATAACAATCCCACTGTGATGACAAAGCTAAATGTCGTTCACACTGTGAACCACAGTCATGTGTCCTGAGCAACAAACTACCATCACACCTACACAAGCACAAATCAATCAGCATGGCCAGTAAGCCAAGGCCAACATGGAGGCAGGGGCCTAGCCGGGCAACAACTCTCATCTGCACACACTCAACACCACACCCCTCGACCTCCAACAATGTGCAGCAGTGAAGCACACATGCACTGGTGACATTGCACATGCACCCATGACTATTCCAGGGTGGTGGGTGGGAACCAAGGTGCAGAAACACATCACACATGGCCACTCAACAAGACTCCTGAATGTCTGACACACTGCACACTACGCTGTACATGGACATGACGGCAATACCACACCAACCAATGGGATCCCAGCCACAGTCACACACCAATGAAGAAGCCAAGGTCACCCACAAAGAACACACATAGACAACAACCAACATTGCAGCCCGGACCCTGAGGAGTGCCAGCAGTCACACACACAACGTGTCACAATCACTGAAAGATAACACAAACTGGAAATCACATGACAGGGGCAAACAACAAAAGCCAAGGGGAAACCTGACTGTAACCCATCTGCGTCTGCACACAAACTCAGCCCTGACAGCAAACACACCTATGGGTGACACCCTGATGACCAGTAATGTGCCATGCACCCACATCACAGAGAACCCAGGGAGAAGACTTTGGGGGAACATAGGTCAACTCAGCAAGCATCACAAACAGGTACAACACTAGGGATCACAGCATGCACAGCTAAACGGAAGTGAAGACACAGACATGCACATACAACACACACCTTGGGCGCAGGCAATGTCACAGGAGTACACACTGCCATGAGGGGACTCCACTCCTGTGTGAGCAAAGCTGTGCCATTTGTTGCCTCAGTAGGGCCCCATCATGTCAGCTGAGCACTTGGTCACACAATCAACAATTAGCACCAAATGAAGGCTCCTGTCACATCAGCCTGGTCATGGAAGTGCCCACGAAATCATCAGCACAGATCCAACACACTTGTATAGCAATGTTGCACTGACAACACAGATGAGTCCTTCCCCATTGATGCCCAAACCTGCATGTCCAGTGGAGATGGCCACACGGTCAGGGAAGTAGACGAATTGAACAATGGCAGGCACAACAGATGTGCAGGGGTGGAAGCCACAGATGTGAAATAGCTAATCTAAGTAGGAAATTCCATTGCCAAATACTGAACACATGACACCCTCAGATGCTGCTATGGATGACATGGATACACCACAGGATAGGACACATTCCCCCTGGACCACATGGGTTCCTGCACAGTGACACTTCATTATCATGAGACCAAATATCACCATCACTACAGCAAGGGCATGGTTAGCATCATCAACAACATGTACATCAGAAGCATAAGCACTAGAGAACAGAAAGTTGCTTTATTCAGCATATGTGTGTAATGAAAACAAAGTCCAGAAAAAACACAAAGGCCAATGGCCAGTCCATTGTCAAAGTCCAAACTGGGTGACAGTGGCAGATGTCACCCTACGCATGCCTGCACAAAACCAGGGACAATGCACTAGGAGGGGCAACCGGGGGGGCAGGCCAGGCACCACAGGGACAGGATCAGGGCTCACCAGGAGGAAGCAGGGAAGGGGTGGTGGGTGCTGGAGAGCCACTGACAACTGCAGTGGAGGTGTCTGACATGGTGTGTGCCGGCACAACTGGGGGCATGACTCAGATGTTGTGGGTGCCGGCACGACTGCAGTGGACCCTGCAGATGAAGTGGACAGGTCCGCCACTGCAGTGCCCAAGTCAGACAGGGTGGTAGTGGACTCCAGGGGGAGGACACCCTCACTACATCAGTGGCACAGACAAGCGCAGCGGGGGGTGTGGTGCCGGGAGAGCAAGTGGCAGGGGGAGAAGGCCGGATCCTCTTGGGGATGGTATATCTGTGGGTGGGGAAACCTGGGGCAGGGTGTGGTGGGGGCACCTGTGGAGTGGGGGCCTGAGGGATGGAGGAAGGAGACCTGGTGCCTGAGCTGCAGGGCGGCGGCGGGGTCTTGCTCTTACGACTCCGGGGGACTTGCGGGTGGGGGCCTCAGTCTGTCTGCGCCTGGGGGAGGGTGTCCGGGGGCGAGGGGCACTCTGCTCCATGTGGGTGGGCTTCCTCTTCCCCCTGAATGCTGTATCAGCTGGATCGGAGGGGAAGAGGCCGAGGTCACTGAGGAAGAGCCGCTGGGTCTTTGGGGTTGCAGGTGAGGCAAGGGAGGGTGTTTTGGAGGGAGAGGCAACTGAGGACTGCGCAGTGCTCGTGGATGCGTGTGTGTGTTCCAGGGCCCCATCCCCTGTGAGTCTGGTTTCAGTCCCCTGACTGTGCGTGCGTGTGCGTTTTGTTTGTGGCGTGTGTGTCTGTGTGCTGGATGTGTGTGTGCTGGTGTGTGCCTGTGCCGGTGTGTGTGTGCTTGGGACGGGTAAGGTGCTGGGGAGTGTGGATGGAGCAGAGGCAGGAGGGGTGAGGGACTGTCTGAGGAGGGACACTGCTGCCGTCAGGGAGGAGTCCATGGACCTATTGCCCCTCTGTAGGTCAGACATGCCCGATGAGATGCCCTCCATGAACGACACCAGCTGAGTCAACAGAGCGGTGTGCGCATGGAGGACACTCAGCATGGCTGTCTGCCCTACATGGAGCTGGCGAAGGAGGTACACAGACTCCTCACTCAGGGCAGCAGGGGACACAGGGGCAGGGGTGCGGTGCCTGGCCCAAAGGAGACACGCTCCCGAACATGGGAGCCTCCACGGACCTGGGGAATGGGAGCCGATGGGAGGGCGGTGGTGGTGCTGGTGGTGGCGGGGACAGCAACACTAGCTGGGGTGTGGTGGCTGCTGACACCCGCCTCCATAAGGGAGTCATCCTCCGAGTTGCTCTGGTCCTCAGCTGAGGTGGATGGTGCTGAGGACTACTCGGTGTGGCTCCCCTCGCCCTCCGTGCCACTGGGTCCCTCCGACCACTCCTCGGCTGCTGACCCAGTCAGGCTCTCCGGCTCCTCCTGGTCCATGGAGCTGTCCCCTTCCGTGGCCGTGGATGTATCTGCAAACAATGGGGAAACAGACAGACATCAGTCACCTGCACCAAACGCACACACCACTGTGAGCACAGCACATTACAGAGCAAGCCCTGGCATCATTAGTTGTACATTGCTAAAAGTGCCCTAACTGAACAGGAGAAGCCAATTGTCAGTCTGATGCCAACCATGGCACTCACATCCCACATGGCCTTGCACCCATCTGTCTGGTGTCTGTTGGATAGCAACACCCCTGTGTGGACACATGCACCAACTACACAGTAGTTGGACAGTGCAGAGGACACGGTGTAGCATGTGGACATGCACACATCACAACTCTTGCCACTGAGTCAGTACAGGTTTCCGGATGAAAGGGACGCCCAGAGTCAAATAGGATATGCATGTGATGCATACCAGCGACAGACACCATGATGCACCCATGTCCTGATAGCCATCGCCACAATGGTGTGCATGTAGCACATGTCACTCCCCTGCAGGATCACCAATAAGTAGACACATGCCATGGCGGAGGCATGACTGCTAAGTCATACATCACTGTCTCAGTGATGTATGACTTGGCAGCCAGACAACAACACTCTGCACTGTGTCACAATAGTAGGTCATGGGGAATGCAAGTCCTGGAGCTGCACAAGTGCACATGTACATCCCCCACACAACACATCATCTTAACCCTCATCTGTCCAGGTCATACCGATTGGACATATGGGAGACCTGTGACACTACCCTCTGAACCTGAGCCCCTCACAATCTGCTGTGAATGGGGAACAGCTGCCTGAACTTCACATTCGCATACCCCAGTCTGCACGGGCAGCTGATCAAACACCTATGTGACACACAAGTATCATCTCCTATGGTCACATCTCCAGTGGCATGCTGAGCCCCTACCAAGAAACACCCCAGCAGTCCTGGCAACAAATCCACAGCACACTGACACAGAGGCAGACACCTGAGGGGTCAAATCACTGCGCACAATGTGTCAGCTGATACACGGGAGTGGGAGTACAGAGTGCATTGCATGGCCTGGAGTAGGCATGACTGTCCTGCCCCACATGAATGAGGGATGAGCCCTGGACAGTGGATAGCTGGCTATGTATGTGTGACACACGTAATCTGCATACTCCTGGGGCCCAAACATTGTTCCCACCCGCTGCATGGGTGTGTGCCACATACCCCAGGCACATGTGGTGGCTCAGCTCAGCAAGTGGACCGCATATCAAAGCAACACGCAGATTACATGTCCGAACACAGGCGTTGTGTGAACAATGGACCCACCCATGATGCCCACAACAGAGTTAGGGACACAGATGCTGTCCCCCACCTTTAGTGAAGCAAACTGCAAGGACACAGTCCCAAGTGACACAATTCCCTGAATGTAAGGGCCACACCTGGGTATCAGATGAGGAGTGGGCAGTGCACAATAGAGGGACATGGCTCCTGGACAACATGACTGCTGTACTGTGGCAGTTGAACCAGGCCCGAGGAGGGCACAAACCATGTAATACAGAGTTCACAGTGCAGTCTTTGACTCACCCCCTCCTTGCTGCTGTCTGGCCTTCAGCTGCCCATCCAGGTCTGGAAACACCACCGCCAGGATCTGGAGCATGTGGGGGTCAGGGTCCGTGTTCCGCCACCTCCTGCGAGGAGGAGACAGCTTCAGCTGGACCCGTGCAATCCTCCGGGTCCAGCCCCGAAGGTCCTGCCACCTCTTCTGGCAGTTGCGGATCCGGCGCTTGTAGACCCCCACGGACCGGACAGCCCGGACGATGTCCTTCCAGATCTCCTGCTTCCGATGGGCATTAACCTGTCAGGATGACAAAGTGAAAAGGCCATTACTACACATGCAACATATCCGTGCATGACACAGTTGTATATACATGTCTCATTCACAGGGGCACATGATGTACACAGGCAGTGCAACGCTGCCCATGGACAGTTTGCCAGACGTCACTACATGGTATCATTGCATGGGAAGTAAAACCTTGTTCAAATGCACTGTCACTGCACCATACCTGTCCAGTGCATGTCACTACACACTATGGGGGTGACAACTACTCAGTGAGCCTGCTAGCCAGTGGCGTGCAGACTTTCAGCCTTGCTAGTCAGACAAAATGCACATTCAGAAAGGCAGTGCACAGAACACTCACCTGCTCCCCTGGTGTCCCATACAGCTTGCTGTACTGTGGAAGTAGGCTGTCCAGCAGGGCCTGGTTCTCCTCAAGGCTGAAGGCTGGGGCTCTCTCCACAGTACGTGCCATTGCAGGGTCCAGAGGGGCAGAGACAGCAGCAGTGCAGTGGCAGATGTCGTCCTGGAGCATGTAGTGCAGGCAAGTGAGCTCTCAGGGGAACAGCCAGCAATATATATGTGCTGGAGAGGCAGATACTGTCCCTTGTGTCCAAAGTGATAGGTCCAAGTCGTTTGCATCTTCTGAATCTGGCCTATCCATGGAATAGCAGCACCAATACACGCCCACGGCATCCTTCAAATCTTCAACTTCATGACATACATGATTTTGCAACATTGTTGTGGGTGACCAACTGAATTTCCAGCAACCGACTCGTTCGAATTTCGAAAACGCGTCCGTTGCCAGGCAAGGCCATTGTCAATGGGTGCGCACCGATCGGTCCATTGCGGTACAACGCGTACAGGGGTACAACGCGTACCCGCACACATTGAATGCAATGGGCCGGCCGGGGGCACCGATCGGTCCATTGCTGATCAACGCGTACAGGGGTACAACGCGTACCCACACACATTGAATGCAATGGCCCGGCCGGGGGCACCGATCGGTCCATTGCGGTACAACCCGTACAGGGGTACAACACGTACCCGCACACATTGAATGCAATGGGCCAGCCGGGGGCACCGATCGGTCCATTGCTGATCAACGCATACAGGGGTACAACGCGTACCCGCACACATTGAATGCAATGGGCCGGCCGGGTGCACCGATCGGTCCATTGCGGTACAACGCGTACAGGGGTACAACGCGTACCCGCACACATTGAATGCAATGGGCCGGCCGGGGCACCGATCGGTCCATTGCTGATCAACGCGTACAGGGGTAAAACGCGTACCCGCACACATTGAATGCAATGGGCCGGCCGGGGGCACTGATCGGTCCATTGCTGTTCAACGCATCCCTGTACAAGTGACTGGCATATGTCACCATGCCTGTCTCAGATGGACATATGCCAGCCACAGATAGCTCCCAGGGAGTGAGGGGCACACCTACAACACGACAGCCTGTCCAAACTGTATGATAAGGCATGTAAGGCTGCATTTCCTATTGTGTGTATGTTGGTGTACATGTTGTCCTGTGGGTGTCACCTGGGGGCAGCCACCCCCAGGCTGTGCACGTGTTCATGGGGACAGGATCCTGGGTGTTACGTGTACATGACCACTGTGATGTGCAACTGTTCATATCTGTGCATGTGCCATGGTCACATTTCACGGTGGTGTATGTGTATGTCATGTCACATACCCCGTGAGTCCCATGTGGGACGGTATGTTTGAGCCAGGGTGTCCCAGTGGCACAATAGTGATGGTCCTCCACAGTCTGTGTGCATGTAGTGTTTACAATGTCTCTGATTTCATGTGCACAATGGGAGACAGTCTCCACATCCACGTTGTGTGTGCATGGACTTTGATGTTGTGCGTGTGTGTGTCACAGACGTCCATGTCTGTCCTGCAGTGGCAAGTGGGACCACTACCTGTGGGGGTCATAGTTGTTTTGCTGTGGTGTATACATGATACTCCATGTTATGCCAGTGTCCATGTGGCAATACAGGGTCCCTGGGAATGTACCTGTCGTTGAGCTGTGATGCCTGGGGCACATCTGTCCTCACATGTCACTGTGGGGGGTGATTGTGACACGGCAGCAGGAGATGGGAACTGTGACACGGCCTCATGATATCCAATGGGCCAACCTGGGACTTATTGATGCCACTTGTTGGACCGTGATGACAGATGTTGGCCATGTATGTACCATACATGTCCTTACAGAACTGCACACTTCATGTAGTTGTGCCTCATAATGATGTATGTTGGGATATTGAGTGTGTTCAATGCCGCATATGTGGGCTGACTGACAATCTTGCTTACTTCTCCTCTGCACTGCAGGGCTCCTGCTGTCCATCGACCATTCCCAGACCTGGCAACGATGGTGGAACGGGACAGCATCCGACGGTACCGCTTCACCAGGCAGCTGATTGAGGATTTGGCAGTGCAGTTGGCCCCACATTTGCAGCCTGGCCGGCCGTATCCTACAGCGCTGACCCCCAAGGTGAAGGTGATGGCAGCCCTACACTTCTTTGCCACCGGTACCTTCCAACATACTGTGGCGACTGCTGGTGGGATGTCACAGACCATGTTGAGCCATGTGCTCCGCGATGTTTTGGCGGCAATGTTGCTATTCCTGAACCGGTACATCTATTTCCCTAGACTGCGACGACTCACTGACGTGAAGAGTGACTTCTATGCCCTGGGGAGGATGCCTCATGTCATTGGCTCCATTGATGGGACACATGTGGCTTTGGTACCACCACAGGCCCAGGAGCAGGCCTACAGGAACCGCAAGCACTACCACTCGGTCAATGCACTGGTGGTGTGTCTTGCAGATATGACCATCACACACGTGTGTGCCCGTTTCCCTGGTTCAGCACACGATGCCTTTGTGATGAGGAGTAGTCGCATCCCCAGGATGATGGCACAGATGCAGAACCAGCGTGCCTGGCTTGTCGGTGTGTACTGACTTTGTGCCATTGTGTGTGATCTGATCTGTAGTATTCCGCCCACTTTTCCAAGTCAGCTAATGTGCACTTGTCTGTCCGTAGGTGACTCGGGATACCCCAACATGCCGTGGTTGCTGACACCCCTCAGGAACCCTGTGACACCAGCCCAGATGCGCTACAATGAGGCACATGGTCGGACCAGGAGAGTGATTGAGCGGACATTTGGTCTCCTGAAGAGCCGCTTCCGCTGCCTGGACAAGACCGGAGGGTCCCTCCCATATGCCCCTGCGAAAGTGTGCAAGATTATCATCGTCTGCTGCATGCTCCACAACCTGGCAGTGCGGAAGGAGTTGCCTCTCATCCAGGATGACAATGACCAACATCCGCCACCTGTGGAGGATCCTGGCCTGGGCCACGATGCCAGTGATGATGATGATGATGATGAGGGTGATGTCCGCACACAGCTCATCACCAACTTCTTTAGCTGAATGTGAGTATCCTGAGGTGTCATGTCAATGATGTGAGTTGGCATGATATGTGTAGGTGGTGCTCTGGTGCTGTTGGAGTGTGTCCATGGGCTACTTGACTGGATGTGTGTTGCGATGTGTGCTTACAGGTGGGCTGTACTCCCCAACAGTGTTGACATGCTAACTTGGTTCTGGGTGGGTATCTTGTAACATGTATTGTGCATGAGTTTTGCTGTTCTGTCCTGTTCTCCATTGCTTTTGACTGTGTGTCATTTCTGTCCTTCACAGGGTACTTTCAGATTCGTTTGATCAACTGTGTCCACCGACGACGTGATTGCACTTCCAGGGTGGTAGCTGTTGTGTCCCTACAGGTGATGTGCGCCACACCCATGGACTTCCTTCCGTCTACAGTTGTTGACTGTGTGCCCGCTGCCAGGTGGGATTACCTTGCATCTGTAGTGGTTACGACATGTTGCAACTGTGTAATAAACCTGTGCTTCACTTTGTGATGTGCGTTGTCTGTGGTCACACATTTGACTGCCATTTGCTTACTGCACCTTTGGGCTACTTGACTACAACTGGGAATGGGGTGTGGTGTCTGTGCATTGCACCGTCTTCCCTGGCAACATCAGTGTAGGCAATGAGTCAGATGGCCTAGGTGTGTATGTGTTGTGTAGCCCTGGTGGTGTGTCTCCCTCATATGTGTCACGTTGCCTTTACTCACATGCCTGTGTTGTACTTGCTGTTGCAGTTCGCATACACAGTGTAATTTTGCAGTTCATCATCCCCATAACAGCACCCACGTTGGAATCACAACAGAGGCAAGTATGGTGTATTAGTGTGTTTATTGTGATACATTTGTGTGAATAGTGCATAGGATGGGTAGTGATGTACATAAATCTTGCAATCAGAAGTTCCTAGGTGAATTGAAAGTCCTGGTAGACAAAATCCCCAGTATCGGGGCCACAGTTGTCTGAGACATTGGTCCAACTTGTACTCCCCATGCAATATGTGGGAGTAGTGTTGCCGTCAACAGGGTGAACAGTCTGTGCACAAAGGTGAACATCCAGAACAGGTTCAGGCTTCCTGGGAGTTGCGCTTGGCCATCGGCCTCTCACTTGCCCCTCCTCGGACGACCCCTCTTCTTTGGGGGGGGGCCTCAAGTACAGGCTGCTGCGGTGCAGGGGACTCTCCGCCAGAGTCATCCTCCCTCCCTGTGGCAGTTGCAGTTTGTTCAGCACCAGATGTTGTTGGCACACAGGGAGGTGTGGACTGGTTTCTGTTCATCTGGCGGAGGCATTGTAAAATGTCCCTGTGCACCGCCGTCATCTCATGCAGTGCATCCCACTTGGACTCCACGCGGGACATGTGTGAGTCCACGCGGGACATGTGTGACTCCACGTGGGACATGTGAGAGTCTAAGCAGGGATGATGGGCAGCCTGCTGCTGTTTCATGTCTCTGAGGAGCCCCACTACCTGGCTGAGATCTCCGGTGCTGGACTGGTACGCATCAGCTATGCGTACCAGTTGTGGGTCATCATGCACACCAGCAACCTCTGCAAGCAGCGACCTCTGTCTCCCACCCCTCCCACCACCCCTGCTGACATGTGCAGTGCGTGCAGTGGCACGCACAGATGACCCTGGTCCACCTTGGGGGTTGGTGGTGGTGGTGGTGTCCATGGCCCCAGGTTGGTCCAGGGTCCCTGTGCTGGTGTTGCTCCTTGTTCTGTCCATGTCGGCAGGGATGGTATTTGTGGTGACAGTCGTTGGAGGGGTGGGTGCAGGGGGTGCAGCTGGTGGTCCTGCTGGTGCTGCAGCTGGTGGTCCTGCTGGTGCTGCATGTAGACTTGCACCGGATGTGCCAGGTTGGTCTTCTTCGTCCGAGGAGGGCAGAGGCTGTACGACACCAGTGAGCTCCGCATCCTCTTGAGCTTGGGACTGGGACTCCTCAGCGTCTGCTGCTGTGTCCCCATCATCACCTGTTTTTGGGAGACACACACAATGTATGTTATGTTTCTGCAGGCATCAATGGTTGACACACCTGACAGTTGTGACTGTGCCTCTGGGTGCGGGCCTGTACATTGCATTGTCCTAAGTCGTCACAGTCAGGGGTTGATATTGGTGTGGCACATTGTCCTGCATTATTTGGGCATTTCTATGTATTTGTTGGGGTGTGAACATGGTCTGCATTGGTTGTATTTGGTTGACAGCCGGCCCTCCTTCCCACCCAGCCAGTCAGTTATCCCACCATGGACTGTGCTTGCATTGCAGGGAGTGGAAGTTGTCTCTCAGGATGTCAGTCAGTGGTGTCCTGCTGTGTGTTGGTGCACAGTTGCCAGCAGGGCCTTGTGCTCCCCACAGCAGTAGCCAGTGTCAGCCATCTTGTGAGTCCTTCTCCACTCCCTGTGATGTGAGCATGGTTCAGGGTGGTGTTGATGGGACAGTTGTGGGGGTGAGCTATGTCTGTGACTGTGACTCCCATCATGCTATTGCCTCCACCCCACTTCCCAGCATTCCCATACTTACTTGCTTTTGTGGGGAGTTCAGTGTGTGTGGGTGTGAGGGCAATGGCAAGATGGCTGACAGTGGTGTCCTGCTGTTGGTTGGTGTGCAGTTCCCAGCATGCCCTTGTGCTCCCCACAGCAGTAGCCAGTGTCAGCCATCTTGTGTGTCCTTATCCACTCCCTGTGATGTGAGCATGGTTCAGGGTGGTGTTGATGGGCCAGTTGTGAGGCTGAGCAATATCTGTGACTACCACTCCCATCATGCTATTGCCTCCACCCCCTTCCCAGCATGCCCATGCTTCCTTCCTTTTGACTCTGCTTCCCTGTGGGGTGGGCTGGCTGTGCTGACAGGATGGCTGGGAGTGTTGTCCTGGCAGTTGTTTGGCTAAAAGTCCCAAGAGTGTCCCTGTGCTTCACACAACATAACCCAGGGTGGTGGTTCTTTGTGGGATCTTGAGTTAGGATGGGAGGCATTGCATTCTACCAGGTGGGTTCTGTGGAGTTTGTGTTGAGGGGGTGTGAGGGGAGGTGCTTGTGACTATGGTCAGTGCTGCAAGTCCTCCTTCCCACCCAGCCAGCCAGATATCCCACCATGGAACGTGCTTGCATTGCAGGGAGTGGAAGTTGTCTCTCAGGATGTCAGTCAGTGGTGTCCTGCTGTTTGTTGGTGCACAGTTGCCAGCAGGGCCTTGTGCTCCCCACAGCAGTAGCCAGTGTCAGCCATCTTGTGAGTCCTTCTCCACTCCCTGTGATGTGCGCATTGTTCATGGTGGTGTTGATGGGACAGTTGTGGGGGGGGCAATATGTGTGACTACGACTCCCATGATGCTATTGGCTACACTGACTTGGCCAGCATACACAGAATTCCTTCCTTTCAGTGGTCTTCACTGTGTGTTGGTGTTGTTGTGGTGGCTACATGTCTGGATGTGTTTGTTAGTTCTATTTGTGCCACTGCCTAGCTGTAGTTGTAGTTGTGTTTGTACATGTGATGGCACGGTTGAATGTAACTTTGAGATGCATGTGTTGTGTTTCTCTGACTGACATACACATTTTGGGATGATTCTGTTCTGGTTGCTGTGTAATTGCTATGAGTGCATGGTTTGACTCTCCCTTGACAGTGATGTGTGTGTGTATTGTGGCAGAATATTGTGTACATTTGTTGTGTACTCACCAGGCTCTGGGATGTTCTCTAGTCCATATACGCTCACTGGCGGAAGGATGGCCCGCACCTTCTCCTCCCAGGGCCTGAGGTATACTGGCTTGGCAGGAGGGCCACTGCCGGTGTATTGGCTCAGGAGGTAGTCTTTCTTGAGCAGCTCCCGGACCCTCCTGCGCACGTCATACCACCTGTTCTGGATGTCGGTCTTTGTGCGCAGACATGGTGATTGTGCGTTCACCCTGTTGATGATCCTCTCCCACATCTTGGTTTTCTGGGAGATGGGGGTCTGTTGGACCAGTGTGCCAAACAGCTGTGGCTCTACCCTGAGGATCTCGTCTACCAGGACTTCCAATTCACAATCTAGGAACTTGTGATTCTTCTTGGGGGGCATGGTGATGGGTGGTGATGGTGAGTGATGTGTGTGTTGGTGTGCAGGTGAGGGTGTGTGTGTGTGTTTTGCTGGGTGTATGTGAGGTAGGTATTTGTTGGTGTGCTGATGGTGTGTGGCTTGTGTGAGGGATGAGCTGTGGGTGTGTGGTTGCTGTCTGTTGGGTGCTGGCAGTGGAATGGCATTTGCAAAGGATCATGGTTGGGATTTGTGTCCTTTATATGGGTGGAGTTGTGGGTGTGTCTTTGTTCTCTGTCCCCACCCCCAGTATTTATTGGCTTTGTAATTGCTTGTTTGGCCTTTTTTGTGTTAATTTTCCTTTGTACTGTCTGTGCATGTTGGAAACGTTCTTGTGACCGAGTCGGACCCTGCATTTGTCTCGTACGGTGTTCTCCGTTTCGTTCACGCTGTGTTTGTGGTATTTTCTATGCTGCGTACGCGTCGGTCGCGGTGTTTTGTGTTACTTCGGCTCGGTTTTGTATGCGTGTCGGTCGTATGGCTTGTCCTCCGTACAACTCGGTCGTGGTTTTCGCGCCTTGCATCGTACTTTGTGGTTTGGAGTTCGCGGGTACCTTTCGGTCGGATTTGTTCCGGGTGCGTGTCGGTCGGTTCGATTCGCGTGTTTTTCCGGCCGGATTGCTGTTTTCCGTGCGGCTCGGTCGTTCGGCTTGGGTTCGGTACGTTCGGTCGGATTTTGCACGCTTTGCATCGTACTTGGCGTGTCGGGCGCCACAGGTACGTGTCGGTCGGAATAAATTCCGGCTCCGAGTCGGTCGGTGCTTTTTCCGGCCCGAATCGGAATCGACCCCTAGGTCTAAAATAAACTCCCTTTGGGTTATTTGTTCAGCATTTACATCAAACTCTCATACCACAAACAACATATAATTATCGCCAGATGCCAAAAATTCCAATTTATTAGCAAAATATTTATTAGGTTGGTTAAAAAAAGGATGTATTCATATATTCCATTAATACAAATCTTCCATTAAAATGAATTAAAAAAAAGACACATAAATGAAACAAGATTAAAATCACATGTATAACACAAATAGCTCAATATTCATAGCAAAAACAATCACATTACAATCCATTAGTGTCTCGTCTCATAGTCCTTAACACATATTACACATGCCTATGAGCATTTTAGGAACTTTTTCCACAAGTAGACCAAAAAGCGACGCATTTCGGAGGCATACACAGGTCCAACCTCCTTCTTCAGGCTTGCTACTAGTCTGTTCCAACACTGTTATCTACATAAAAATATATATAAAAAAAAACAATTCAATATTACAATATCGGTGCATGCCTAATCAAAACCAACCTAAAAAACAATCTTAATGGCCATATTCTAAAATCTTCATGTCATCTATTGCAATACTCTATTAAGTTGCTGGCACTGTTAGACTGGTGATAATAAACACAAAACACAAACACTCATACATACATACACAGGCATATTGTAAATGCTTAGTCTGATTAACTTCTAAACATGCTTGACCAGGCTGTGTAATCTATGCCTGAATATCCTTAAATTATCAGGATATCAAAATAACTCTCATGAACTATTCTGCAAATAATCTTTTAAAACACCCCTCTTGCATCTATATGACAGGGTTGACAAGGAATTTCCCTCTTTCTTTGTTTGTTTATTTATTTAATATAGGGATGGAAATCAACTGAATTATCCCCAGTTGAATTAAAAATCAGGGGAATCAAAAACCCTCTCAAACTAATATTATTGATATTAAAAATAGCACTCTGTTCCCACCAAGGTATACACCGGTCAGTGTTCCATAATAGGAAATCTCCTTTTCTGATAAACAAAAGGATGTAAACAACACCACGCAATTATAGTGATGTAAAGAGGGGACACGTCTCCACTCTTTTTAGACACTCTGAAATAAAAAACCAAATAAGCCTGTTGTAATTAGACTAAACGGCTACCTCATATTTAACTCTCTTTAATTCAAGCGAAGTAAAACCCTTTATTTATTTCAAACCTACCATAATGGTCCTGGCACACAGGCCTGTATTTCGTTGTTTGCTGAATTTTATTTAATTTTATTTCCAATTAATGCTGTTCAAATGTCCTATAAAAAATAAAAATATAAAATAAGAAAATCCACACTGTCTATCATGGAGACAGTGCGCCACCTGATTAATTTCTCCGTGACTATGCTGCCACTTAACATGTGAAAAAACATTCACAGTAACAAATTTACCTTAATGAATAAAACCGTAAACTTGAAATTGTCTTATACTTCTCTTCGTTGGCTGTAATTCTGTTTATGCGCCACTCGAGTATCCTAAAATACAAATATATAACTCCAATTAGGCAATAACCGTGATAACCAATTTAAGTAGACTAGACTATTCCCCCAAGCGCTCACTATATCACTCTACAGCTTCTGTTTCATAGGACTCCATGCCAAATTGCAGGGCGAAAATGTGTTACAATTTAACACACCATCTATAAGTCTCATACCTTAAAAAACACACGAGTTCCTTGCCAAAAAAAACGCTACTCATCTAGAGGTGCTGGGTTCTCAAAGTTCTATCTATACCACCAAAATATTATTACCTTAAAGCCATCACTCTTAATAGACTTAATCCTATGCTGAATAGATACCAACATGCTGTGCTCAACAGTCCGCATACAAATCGGTAAACTTAAAGAACAACGCGATTTCTTTGCCAATGAAAGAAGCGCTGCTCATCTAGAAGTGCTAGGTTCTCAAAAATCTATCCATACCTCCCAAAAATTTTTTACCATGAAACCACCACTCTAAATAGACTTAATCCTATAATCCATAGATGCTAACATGCTGTGCTCAACAGACCGCTTGCAGATCAGTAAACTTACCGGGATTAAGTAATCTCCTGAACATACTCCAGACGCAACCTCAATCCCTCATATGGCGCAGCCTTTTATACGCCCCTCCCGATTAGTAAAATGCTCGCGCCAAAAACGCCTGTATATCAACATCAAAAACGGACTGTGGGAATCGTTCCGTATCCGCCATATTGGAATGAATAAAACACACGAAAAACGCGTAGCCTCCACTTCGTAGTTACACGTAAATATCTGTAACCAACATAAAAGTGGGACTAAACGGTGTCTCCCTGCTGTCATGTTAAGTAAGTGGATTGCCAATCATAATAATCATAGTCATTTTAACAATAATCAGGCACTTCAAGATCATGCAAATGATAATACTCTTCTACTAAGCCTACATGTGAGCCTTTCTCTAGCACTGCTTCTAAAAAATCACTTAGGCCTCCGTTTATTAGAGCTGCCCTTATTATTGCCAGATCAGTAAGGAAGCATTATGTGGACATTGCTGACCTGGTTTCTGACCACTCATTAGATCTTCTCTTTATCACCGAGACCTGGTTAGACGCATCATCTAACCCCATTGTTACGCTGGTTACTCCTGCTGGTTATAAATTTCATCGGGCTGATCGCCCAGTTGGTAAGGGAGGTGGCCTTGCCATCTTGCACAGAGCTAATTGGGCTCTTCACAGCAAAATTTCCAGTCTCTGGGGTGATTGCGAAGCCTTGGATTTTAGCGTGCAGCTCTCAGCCCATTTTACACTAGGTGGATCTCTTATCTATCGTCCCCCAGGTCCGCCGGGTGCTTTCCTTAAATCATGCGGGGACGCTGTGGCTGATCGAGCTTTGCGTTTTTCACATTATCTGATTCTTGGGGATGTTAATCTTCATCTGGATCAACATGAGGCGCGTGACCCTGCGGCTTTCCTCGACTCCCTTCAATCGGTCCAACTTTGTCAACGGGTCACGCATCCGACCCATCAAGGGGGCCATACATTAGACCCCATTTGCTCGAATTTTCCGATTCAAGTCGATAAACCTTTGCCTGTCTCTTGGACGGACCATTTCCCGATCTTTTTTTCTTGGGAAATCGCGTGGCCAGTTCAGCCGGCGGGCTGTCATCGTCCGCCGGCTTTTAGCAAAATCGACCCTCTCCAGTTTATTAGCTCTTTGGCTGCTTCCCGGCCTCCTCCCCAAGACAGTCTGGAGGGATATGTGAACAGGTTTAAGACCTGGATCTCTGATTCGGTGTCCGCTCTTGCGGCTCCCTGCAGGCCTAAGTTGGCAAGAGATTCACCTTCCAAACCATGGTTTTCCCATGAGTTGAAAGCCCTTAAACACGAATGCAAAGTATTGGAGAAGGTGTGGCGCTCTAGCGGTTACGTTCCCTCGTCCAAACTCGCACTTAGGGCTAAACAAAAAAGTTACTACGCTGCTATTGTGGTCGCAAAAAGCCGCTACTACACTTTACGCATTGCCCAGGCCAATAATAATTCAAAGGTAATCTTTGCCATTGTACAAAGTTTTATGTCACCTAGTGCTCAGGTGCGTGCGACACCAGTTTCAGAGTCTTGGTGCAATATTCTTTCGAAGTTTTTCGTGGACAAAATATGCAGCATTCAAGCTACTTTCTCCGCACCTGCTATGGGGCTTACAGCTTCCTTGTCTGGCCGTTTGGTTGTTGGTCCAGCCAATATGTTGTCAACTTTTGCGCCAATAGATCCATCTGACACTCTCAAAATTCTTAAAGCCCTGAAGTCGGGCTCTCCCAATGACCCATGTGCTGCCAGACTCCTGGCCGCTGCCGCTGCCATTATAAATCCTGAAGTCAACCACATTATCAACATGTCCCTTCGGGAGGCCACGGTCCCGATATCTTGGAAGCAGGCACTGATTCCCCCTCTTCTTAAAAAGCCGTCTCTTGACCCATCGATACCCGTGAACTACCGTCCAATCTCGCTTTTGCCAAGTTTAGCTAAGGTTTGCGAGAAAGTAGTTACTATCCAGCTCACCAACTTTGTTGAGGCATCTGGCCTGTTACACCCAGCTCAATCTGGTTTCCGAGTGGCCTACAGTACAGAATCAGCATTGGTAGAGGTGGCAGAGGCAATTCGGGAGTGTCTGGATGCCGGCGGGAGGGCTGCTCTGGTTTTGCTGGACCTCTCAGCGGCATTCGACACAGTGCCCCATTCCCTGCTCCTTAACCGCCTCTCAGAGATTGGTGTTGCCGGTTCGGTCTGGAGCTGGATCAGGTCTTTTCTCGAAGCTTGAACGCAGCAGGTCTGGCTTCCTCCGTGTGCCTCTGTGCCTCAGCAGGTGGCTACTGGTGTCCCGCAGGGGTCATCCCTTAGTCCCCTCCTATTTAACATCTATGTTACGCCGCTGGTTTATCAGCGGTAGCATTAGGGGCTAAGGTGATGGCCTACGCTGATGACACCCAGCTCCTGTTCTCTTGGGGAAGAGATGATGAATCAGTCCTGTCTGCCCAACACTGTCTAGCCTCTGTCTTCCATTGGCTGGCCCAGGCTCAGCTGAAGTGTAACGAAGGGAAGTCGGAGGTCCTCCTATACGGGACCTTTCCGGTCAACTTCAGAGAGAAGCTGTGGCCCCCTGGCTTCTCCCTGCCTAGTGCTGGGAATAATGCTGCAAAAAATCTAGGAGTCTGGTTCTCTGAGAACCTGAACTTTTCCATCCAAGTCAAGAAGCTCGTTGGGACCTGTTTCAGCACCTTGAAAGCATTGAGAAAGTTTCTTCCCTTTCTCCCAGGGTCTGCTAAGGAAACTGTGGTCCGTGCCTTGATTTTATCTCGCCTGGATTATGCCAATGCACTCTATGTGGGCATTCCTGGCTACCTCTTAAAGAAACTGCAGGTAGTTCAAAACTCCGCTGCCAGACTCCTGTTAGGCTTGTCAAACAGGTGCAGTGTGCATGTTCATTTGCGCTCCCTGCATTGGCTCCCAGTGGAGTCCCGAATACAATTCAAAATGCTGGCTATTACCCATAGGGCTCTCTATGGCAGGGGCCCCTCCTACCTTCAGAAGAGATTTGCCTTCTATAATCCAGTGAGACAATTGCGTTCCTCTTCTCAACTTTTGATGCAGACCCCTAGATTCAACCGCCAAAGGCTGGGTGGCTGTTCACTTGTCAGGAAAGCTAGTTTAGCTTGGAATGCTCTGCCCTTGGCGCTGCGGTGCATTCAGGATCATGTGATCTTTAAGAAAAAGTTAAAAACTTTCCTTTTTTAGTTGTCTTCTTGTTACACTTTTTCCTTTACCTCTGCACGCACCGGGACACTCAATCGAGTAGCTGAGCGCGATACAAATATATATAACATAACATAACATACTAAACACACAAGAAACACCTAGCCTGCACTTCGTAATTACACATAAGTGTCAATCGCCGACATCAAGGTGGGACTAAACGGTATCTCCCTGCTATCATATTAAATACATAAAATCACAATCGTAATAATCATAATAATCTTGACAATAATCAAGCACTTCAAATTAAAAAATTTAAAAAAAAATAATAATACTCAACTACTACAAGAACCCAAAAGGAACCAAAGACAATTTTTATTGCCAAAATATATATAAAAAAAATTTATATTAAAAATGGCCAATCACCTCATATCTTCTAACTTCAATATAAACTGGAAATCAGTCCACTATAAAATGGAAACTGTCAGTATCAACATATCTCATAAACCCGATCATCTAATCAGTTTATCCCATTCCTCTCTCGAATTCAAGCCTTGTCGTACAGTATTTATGAAATGAAATGAAAAAACATTTGTATAGCGCGATAGCTACCCTGAGGCATCCCAGCGCTGTGGACAGAAGCAGGCAGAAGGAGGACTCAGTGGTTGTTAAAGAGTAGGGTTTTTAGGGGTTTGCGGAAGGATAGAAGGTTGGACTCCTTTCGCAGATATAGGGGGAGTGCGTTCCAGAGCTTGGCGGAGTTATAAGAAAAAGAACGTCCGCCGCATCTGGCTCTCTTTATGGAGGGCAGTCGAGCGAAGAAGGAGGATGCTGACCGGAGATGCCTGTTTGGTTGGTAAGGTGTTATCAGGGACTGACTGATTAGCGAGCCTGTCTTCCAAAAGGCCCTATTTAAAATGGATATATACTACTGTTCCCTTGCTTTACGCTTTTCTTCCATGTTGCCACCTCTTCTATTCATGGTCACTCTTTCCAAAATAAACCACATAAACTCTGTTTCTCTATGTCCATGCTGTGAAAAATGTGCAACTAGGGGTGCATTCAGCTTTCTGGTCTTAATTGCTGATTTATGTTCAGCCAATCTGATCCTAAGTTCGCGGCCTGTCTCCCCAACATAAGCTAAACCACAAGGGCAACGCAAAAAATAAATCAAATTTTTACTGCGACAATTGCTCAAAGAGTGAACCTCCAAAGTTCTACCATTGTGGTTCAAAGATTTAGCCACAATAGATTGGTCACACATTGAGCAATTACCACAACGTGCGTTGCCCTTAGCTATCGTGTGGTCCAAAGTCTTCTGTCTTTCCTTAGGCACCTCTCTATATGTCTGCACCAACTGGCTACGCAGATTCATATTTTTCTTGTAAGCAAATAGCGGTTTGTCTAATCTAACATTCTCTTCATCATTAAGGATATTCCAGTTTCTATTCACTACATTTTTTATTTTATTGCTCGCGGAACTAAATTGGCTCACAAATACTACTCTCTGTTTTTCCTGTCGTTTTATAGGCCTGTTCAACATTACATCTCGATCATAAAATCTGGCCCGTTTAAAAGAGTGCGATATCAACTTTTTGGGGTATCCCTATCACTTAACTTAGTTTTCAACAACTCAGAGTGAGTATAAAAATCTTGGAGATCCAGTACAATTCCTCCGTAACCGGAGGAACTGACTAAATGGTATATTATCTTTCTGCGCTTTAGGATGAAAGCTTGAATAGTGTAAAAGCGTGTTTTTGGCCATAGGTTTTGTATATAATTCTACTGCCAATCTCCCTTCTATCTCCTTAATTGTGATATCTAAATAATCAACACTCTTATTACTCTGTGTTGCGGTAAATCTGAGATTTCTATCACCTAGATTCAACCAGGTCAAAAATTCTGTCAAAAGATCACTAGGCCCGTCCCAAATTAAAAAAACATCGTCAATAAATCGATGCCATTCTAAAACGTTCTCATAGAACGGGGCCAACTCATTGTATATGTGGCGATCTTCAAACTCACCAACATATAAACAGGCCAGACTAGGGGCACAGGTAGCCCCCATGCTGGTCCCTTTCTTCTGACGATACAGTTGGTCTTTAAAAAGAAAAATGTTATTCTTCAGAACCATCTCAGTGCACTGCACTATAAATTCCTTGCTGACACCCTCCAGGGTTGCATTTTCTAGAATTTTACCTACCAACTCTACTGTATTCTGTTGAGGAATGTTTGTGTAGAGAGACTCAATGTCCAGGGTGACTAGACACTGAGTCTCCCCCACAAAAGGCTTACCCTCAATCATTCCAATAATATGCAAGGAATCCCTCACATAAGATTTTAATTTCAACACCAAGGGTTTGAGGAAAGAATCTATATATTTGCTTAAAGGTTCCAGCAAAGATCCCAGGCAACTCACAATCGGTCGCATGGGGGGTCCATATTATTTTATGTACTTTAGGAAGCCCATATAGGGCCGGAATTTTAGGGTTCCTATTGTTTAAGAATCTCCACTCAGCCTCACAAATCCAATTGTTTTCCTTAGCTTCCATAAGAAGATCATTGCATTTCTTAGTTAAAGCAGTTAGTTCATTATCCTGTACCTTCTCATAATGTTCATACACTTCCAGTAATTTAAACATCCTATTCTCATAATCTGATGTGTCGAAAACTACCACTCCCCACCCTTATCGGCGGGTTTTATGATAATTGACAAATACTCTTTTAAACTACTAATCGCTGCCCTTTGATTCTTACTAACATTAAAATCATGAGGATTTTCATTTTTAATAATGTTCTGCACCTCTATCTCAACAACCCTCTCAAACGTATCTACATTTTTGCCTAACTGTGCTAATGATGGTGTAAAAGTTGATTTAGGTTTGAGACCAGTGACATTATCAGATTCCCGACCCAATCTACCTTCAAAAAGCTCGTTAATCTAATTTTTCTAAAGAACATTCTAAGATCCCTCTCTAGTTGGAACCTATTAATCCTAGCTGTGGGCACAAAACTAAAACCTCTCCCCAAAACCTCTATTTCATCTTTATTGAGGAGTCTATTGGACAAATTAATAATGGGAATTTTGTCTAACGCCAATAGCTCTGATTCCTGGGCCGCATATATTCTTGCGGTGGTTGACTTCGTACTGGTTGGGCCCTCATCTGATTCCCATTGTATCGTCCCCTCCTGTTTTTCTGTTCTAAAAAATCTCCATAGTTTTCGTTGGACCCTCTACCCAATTGTTCTATTCTCTGTGCTGGTTCCTCATCCCCACTTGATCCTGAGGTATCAGAGAAGGTGACCTCCTTTCTACCCCCTCGTGTATACCGAGGTCTTCTATAAGGGTTCCTATCCCATCCTGATCATTCTTTTGATCATAGTAATTCTCTTTAAGGTAGGGGTATGCAAGCTCTGCGGTAAATCTACTGATGTCCTTTTTGAGTTTATTGGTTTTTTTGTTTATTAAATAATCTCTATAGCCATCAACATCTTTGTTAATCTCCTCCAATTTAAGTTTTGCCTCTTCTAAAGCTTGTTTATCCTTAAGTTCAGCTTCCAATTTCTCTATGGCTTCTCTTTCTAAAATAATCACTTCTTGTGCAGTTTCTATTATTAAAAGCATCCAGTCACGACTGCAACGATTTGATATTTGTGACCAAGTTTCAAGAAATTTTTTATGATCCACAAACGCACCAGGTTCATTGCGAAGCTGTAATCCTATTGGTATCACACCAGACTTAACATATTCAATTAAAAAGTCTGCGTGTGCCTCAGTTCTGATTAGTTTCTTTTTCAGATTTAATAAGGTGCCCCATTTTTCGCCTTTGCTGGTGATCCCCGTGAATTTATTTCCTTTCCTTGTATTAATGATTCTATTGAACTGGTCATCATTAAAACCAAATGTTTTAAACTGGTCCATCTGCACTCAGGGCTAGGATAGACGATGCGTATTATATGCACAAGAGGGCCAAGCCCTAACTCTCTCAGTCACAAGGACTGTACTTAGAATCTCTAAAAAAGAGAGAGGGGTCCAACACACCAAAGGGACAGGACACCACTCAGACACTAGGTCTAAAATAAACTCCCTTTGGGTTATTTGTTCAGCATTTACATCAAACTCTCATACCACAAACAACATATAATTATCGCCAGATGCCAAAAATTCCAATTTATTAGCAAAATATTTATTAGGTTGGTTAAAAAAAGGATGTATTCATATATTCCATGAATACAAATCTTCCATTAAAATGAATTAAAAAAAAGACACATAAATGAAACAAGATTAAAATCACATGTATAACACAAATAGCTCAATATTCATAGCAAAAACAATCACATTACAATCCATTAGTGTCTCATCTCATAGTCCTTAACACATATTACACATTAGCCTATGAGCATTTTAGGAACTTTTTCCACAAGAAGACCAAAAAGCGACGCGTTTCGGAGGCATACACAGGTCCAACCTCCTTCTTCAGGCTTGCTACTAGTCTGTTCCAACACTGTTATCTACATAAAAATATATATAAAAAAAAACAATTCAATATTACAATATCGGTGCATGCCTAATCAAAACCAACCTAAAAACCAATCTTAATGGCCATATTCTAAAATCTTCATGTCATCTATTGCAATACTCTATTAAGTTGCTGGCACTGTTAGACTGGTGATAATAAACACAAAACACAAACACTCATACATACATACACAGGCATATTGTAAATGCTTAGTCTGATTAACTTCTAAACATGCTTGACCAGGCTGTGTAATCTATGCCTGAATATCCTTAAATTATCAGGATATCAAAATAACTCTCATGAACTATTCTGCAAATAATCTTTTAAAACACCCCTCTTGTTTATATGTTGGTGAGTTTGAAGATCGCCACATATACAATGAGTTGGCCCCGTTCTATGAGAACGTTTTAGAATGGCATCGATTTATTGACAATGTTTTTTTATTTGGGACGGGCCTAGTGATCTTTTGACAGAATTTTTGACCTGGTTGAATCTAGGTGATAGAAATCTCAGATTTACCGCAACCCAGAGTAATAAGAGTGTTGATTATTTAGATATCACAATTAAGGAGATAGAAGGGAGATTGGCAGTAGAATTATATACAAAACCTATGGCCAAAAACACGCTTTTACACTATTCAAGCTTTCATCCTAAAGCGCAGAAAGATAATATACCATTTAGTCAGTTCCTCCGGTTACGGAGGAATTGTACGGATCTCCAAGATTTTTATACTCACTCTGAGTTGTTGAAAACTAAGTTAAGTGATAGGGGATACCCCAAAAAGTTGATATCGCACTCTTTTAAACGGGCCAGATTTTATGATCGAGATGTAATGTTGAACAGGCCTATAAAACGACAGGAAAAACAGAGAGTAGTATTTGTGAGCCAATTTAGTTCCGCGAGCAATAAAATAAAAAATGTAGTGAATAGAAATTGGAATATCCTTAATGATGAAGAGAATGTTAGATTAGACAAACCGCTATTTGCTTACAAGAAAAATATGAATCTGCGTAGCCAGTTGGTGCAGACATATAGAGAGGTGCCTAAGGAAAGACAGAAGACTTTGGACCACACGATAGCTAAGGGCAATGCACGTTGTGGCAATTGCTCAATGTGTGACCAATGTATTGTGGCTAAATCTTTGAACCACAATGGTAGAACTTTGGAGGTTCACTCTTTGAGCAATTGTCGCAGTAAAAATGTGATTTATTTTTTGCGTTGCCCTTGTGGTTTAGCTTATGTTGGGGAGACAGGCCGCGAACTTAGGATCAGATTGGCTGAACATAAATCAGCAATTAAGACCAGAAAGCTGAATGCACCCCTAGTTGCACATTTTTCACAGCATGGACATAGAGAAACAGAGTTTATGTGGTTTATTTTGGAAAGAGTGACCATGAATAGAAGAGGTGGCAACATGGAAGAAAAGCGTAAAGCAAGGGAACAGTGGTATATATCCATTTTAAAAACTGTACGACAAGGCTTGAATTCGAGAGAGGAATGAGATAAACTGATTAGATGATCGGGTTTATGAGATATGTTGATACTGACAGTTTCCATTTTATAGTGGACTGATTTCCAGTTTATATTGATCTTAGAAGATGTGAGGTGATTGGCCATTTTTAATATAATTTTTTTATATATATTTAGGGAATAAAAATTGTCTTTGGTTCCTTTTGGGTTCTTGTAGTAGTTAAGTATTATTTATTTATTTTTTTTTTTTGAATTTGAAGTGCTTGATTATCGTCAAGATTATTATGATTATTACGATTGTGATTTTATGTATTTAATATGATAGCAGGGAGATACCGTTTAGTCCCACCTTGATGTCGGCGATTGACACTTATGTGTAATTACGAAGTGCAGGCTAGGTGTTTCTTGTGTGTTTAGTAGAAGAGTATTATCATTTGCATGATCTTGAAGTGCCTGATTATTGTTAAAATGACTATGATTATTACGATTTGCAATCCACTTACTTAACATGACAGCAGGGAGACACCGTTTAGTCCCACTTTTATGTTGGTTACAGATATTTGCGTGTAACTACGAAGTGGAGGCTACGCGTTTTTCGTGTGTTTTATTCATTCCAATATGGCGGATACGGAACGATTCCCACAGTCCGTTTTTGATGTTGATATACGGGCGTTTTTGGCGCGAGCATTTTGCTAATCAGGAAGGGCGTATAAAAGGCTGCGCCATATGAGGGATTGAGGTTGCGTCTGGAGTATGTGCAGGAGTTTACTTAATCCCGGTAAGTTTACTGATCTGCAAGCGGTCTGTTGAGCACAGCATGTTAGCATCTATGGATTATAGGATTAAGTCTATTTAGAGTGGTGGTTTCATGATAAAACATTTTTTTGAGGTATGGATAGATTTTTGAGAACCTAGCACTTCTAGATGAGCAGCGCTTTTTTCATTGGCAAAGAAATCGCGTTGTTCTTTAAGTTTACCGATTTGTATGCGGACTGTTGAGCACAGCATGTTGGTATCTATTCAGCATAGGATTTAGTCTATTAAGAGTGATGGCTTTAAGGTAATAACATTTTGGTGGTATAGATAGAACTTTGAGAACCCAGCACCTCTAGATGAGTAGCGTTTTTTTTGGCAAGGAACTCGTGTGTTTTTTAAGGTATGAGACTTATAGATGGTGTGTTAAATTGTTACACATTTTCACCCTGCAATTTGGCATGGAGTCCTATGAAACAGAGGCTGTAGAGTGATATAGTGAGCGCTTGGGGGAATAGTCTAGTCTACTTAAATTGGTTATCACGGTTATTGCCTAATTGGAGTTATATATTTTTATTTTAGGATACTCGAGTGGCGCATAAACAGAATTACAGCCAACGAAGAGAAGTATAAGACAATTTCAAGTTTACGGTTTTATTCATTAAGGTAAATTTGTTACTGTGAATGTTTTTCACATGTTAAGTGGCAGCATAGTCACGGAGAAATTAATCAGGTGGCGCACTGTCTCCATGATAGACAGTGTGGATTTTCTTATTTTATATTTTTATTTTTTATAGGACATTTGAACAGCATTAATTTGAAAGAAAATAAAATAAAATTCAGCAAACAACGAAATACAGGCCTGTGTGCCAGGACCATTATGGTAGGTTTGAAATAAATAAAGGGTTTTACTTCGTTTGAATTAAAGAGAGTTAAATATGAGGTAGCCGTTTAGTCTAATTACAACAGGCTTATTTGGTTTTTATTTCAGAGTGTCTAAAAAGAGTGGAGACGTGTCCCCTCTTTACATCACTATAATTGCGGGTGTTGTTTACATCCTTTTGTTTATCAGAAAAGGAGATTTCCTATTATGGAACACTGACCGGTGTATACCTTGGTGGGTACAGAGTGCTATTTTTAATATCAATAATATTAGTTTGAGAGGGTTTTGATTCCCCTGATTTTTAATTCAACTGGGGATAATTCAGTTGATTTCCATTCCTATATTAAATAAATAAACAAACAAACAAAGAGGGAAATTCCTTGTCAACCCTGTCATATAGATGCAAGAGGGGTGTTTTAAAAGATTATTTGCAGAATAGTTCATGAGAGTTATTTTGATATCCTGATTATTTAAGGATATTCAGGCATAGATTACACAGCCTGGTCAAGCATGTTTAGAAGTTAATCAGACTAAGCATTTACAATATGCCTGTGTATGTTGTATGAGTGTTTGTGTTTTGTGTTTATTATCACCAGTCTAACAGTGCCAGCAACTTAATAGAGTATTGCAATAGATGACATGAAGATTTTAGAATATGGCCATTAAGATTGTTTTTAGGTTGGTTTTGATTAGGCATGCACCGATATTGTAATATTGAATTGTTTTTTATATATATTTTTATGTAGATAACAGTGTTGGAACAGACTAGTAGCAAGCCTGAAGAAGGAGGTTGGACCTGTGTATGCCTCCGAAACGCGTCGCTTTTTGGTCTACTTGTGGAAAAAGTTCCTAAAATGCTCATAGGCTAATGTGTAATATGTGTTAAGGACTATGAGATGAGACACTAATGAATTGTAATGTGATTGTTTTTGCTATGAATATTGAGCTATTTGTGTTATACATGTGATTTTAATCTTGTTTCATTTATGTGTCTTTTTTTTAATTCATTTTAATGGAAGATTTGTATTAATGGGATATATGAATACATCCTTTTTTAACCAACCTAATAAATATTTTGCTAATAAATTGGAATTTTTGGCATCTGGCGATAATTATATGTTGTTTGTGGTATGAGAGTTTGATGTAAATGCTGAACAAATAACCCAAAGGGAGTTTATTTTAGACCTAGGACATGTAGTAACTAAACTAAATTCTACTTAATTCAGTCATGCCATTTAGCCCAGAGGAAGCACTATTAAACTTTAAGATAAGGTAGGCTTCTTTTCTCAACAAAGCAGCATCGATGTCAAAATGACGTTTAGATGTATCAATGCAAGACAACACGGTCCATTTAAAATCCTTTTCACAGTGGGATTTATCCGTGAAATGTTGCACCATATGTTTGTTTTCATTTAGTGATCTTGTCGCTTGTTGTAATTTGTTGCAAATAATTCTCACTTTGGTGTATGTCCAAATTGTTTTTCATTGTGCATTGTGTTATTTATATGTGAAGGTTTCTGTGTCAATTTGAGAAATATGTGTTTCTTTTTCAGTCTTTTGAAAAAAAAATTTGAATCAATTTAAAGACTATTTAATAAAAATTCTACTTGGACAGATAAAAGAATAGTCTGCCCGTTACTCCATAAATAGTAGGAGTGTAGGTTAGTACGGAGCCAGGTGTTTATGTTGTGTTTTGAACTTTCTAAAAGTGGCATTTTCCAAATTGTAATTTAAAATCCAACTTCACCATGAAAGAGGATTTTTCATTACAATTCCAAAGTCACTAAACATGAACTGGTGACCTTTTCACATTTGAAAACTACAGCTTATTAAATGTAATAAGGTAATTCCAATGCTATCCTATGGGAGAGGTAGGCCTTGCAATAGTGAAAAACAA
The DNA here is from genome assembly GCA_963921515.1 of Calotriton arnoldi. Classification (NCBI taxonomy): domain Eukaryota; kingdom Metazoa; phylum Chordata; class Amphibia; order Caudata; family Salamandridae; genus Calotriton; species Calotriton arnoldi. The sequence continues at coordinate 284,125 of CAWUFW010012823.1, forward strand.
ATTTAAAGAGTTTTTCACTACCAAGACTTGTAAAACTTAAAATTGCATGTCCTACTTTTTAAATATATCCTGTCCTGTGGGCTGTTTTGGCCCATCCTAGCGGTGACTCATATGTATTAAAAATGATTGTGTAGGCCTGGCAAAAGGTTTATTATGCCAGGTCGAAATGGCTGTTTAAAACTGCACAGACAGGCAAAATATTTGGTGGGAAGACCACCCTGAGGCTGACAGGTCTGGCTCATAAACAGATAAAATAAAATAGTAAATCACCCTTCAAAGATGGCTACTGAAGTGCTAGGGTGGAGCCCGGCACCTCCAAACAAGTGTGCCTTTGTGCTGTACAAGGGAAACAAAATTGGTTCCATTTGAAGATTTCCACCAGGTAAGCCTACAAGAGTGTTTGGGAGAGCCAAACCTCCATTCTGGCAGAATGACACAGAGACACACGTGGCACCGTCTTTCATTTGCACTGTAATATTTGGTGATTTAATCTTTGGTGATAGCTGTAAAAGACCTTCCAAGCTTTAGAAGATTGACGTATTTGATTCTTACCATTGTATTTCATTTTATGCTGATGTCTTTTTGCAACTTTGTCAACCAAAGATTTCATCCCCTTTTTACAACTCCTCAACGAGTAAGGTGGGCTATTATGCCATACAATTAGTCTAGTCGATCCTCCAACTATCTTTAGTTCTGATACTAGATTTGCAAAGATGATTTGAGTTGAGTTACTAGTGGTGAACTGGTATTACAATATTTTTAATCACAACATTTGCCAAGTTATTGAGGCTTTACAGTCAGAAATTAACATACTTTCAGAGAAGTGGCAACCCCTATGTATTCTCTGGGTTGGAGATTTCAATTACTCAATCTGCCCATATAGCTCTGGTCATGCCTGCGGGTTGCTAAGCATGGTGGGGCAGCCCCTGGCGCATTTTAATCATACTCCCCAGGGAGAGGCCCTAAATTCTATTATTGTGGAGAATGATTTGGGCCTTATTAATCATTTAGTTAGTAACCCCTTAATACAGTGCCCCACCTATGTGGGTGGAGGTAGGAGAGTATTATTGATTTTATGTTCATAACACGAAAGTTCCTGCAATTCATTGATGACTTCGAGGTGGATCCAAATAGTGCGAGCGATCATAACCCCCTTATAGCGTCCATTAGTATAATAGCTCAGCCGGGGATTGTTGCTGGTTATAAAGCTTCTTTTAATTCTAACAAAGGGGTAAGACTTAAATGGAATAAAGTAAAACCTATTGAGTTTGAAACTAAAACCGTTAGATCAAATTATGACTCTATTGTGAAGTGCTTAGCCCTTGACTTGCCCCCAGTTGAGATTATTCAGGAATTCCAACTGATCTGTTCGGATGTAGCCAAAAACTTGACTAAAACAATTAAGGTGATGGACCATCCGGAGATAAGGTGGTTTAATGCGGAATGCACAAGAGCACATACAATTTTAAAACTGGCATTGCACGTACACCCCCGAGATAGGGCTCAGATTAAATATGCTCGGAAGGTTTACAAAGATACAGTGAAACAGAGGAAAGAAGAACTGAGACGCTCAGCCGGGTTGACCTGGAAAGAGCGAGCACTCTTAAGGACTCGAAAAGCTTCTGGGAAGTCCTAAATCGCCCATTATTTAATGAGGATTTGGGCAGGATGGATTCCCTGATTTTGGGGGATGTTTGGGAAGCCCATTATGCGGTCATATTTAATCCAAATGGCCGCCTACATGAGGCCCCCAGTGAGGATCTGCCCCAAGACCTAACCTCGGCCTGTCACCTAAGTGCGTCAATCTCAGTAGTTGAGGTTGAGGAAGCCATAGCCAAAGGAATCAGCATGAAAGCCCCCGGCCCCGATGGAGTGCCACTGGATCTTTTTAAAATCAATCCTAATCTGTGGACTCCATTATTGACCAATGTGTTTAAAGCAGTGGTGATCGGCCCTATCCCGGCATCTTGGAAGGAGGCTATAGTGGTCCCTGTGTTTAAAAAAGGTAACAGGTGTGACCCTTCCTGCTATAGGCCAATCTCCCTTATTGATGCCACAGCAAAATTGTTGGGAAGGGTTGTCCTTGATAGATTAGAAACCTGGGCGACAGACACAGGGGAGACTGCAAGATCACAGTATGGCTTCAGGAGGGGTATGGGTACTGTCGAACAGTGCCTCAACTTGTCCCTGATCATGGGCAAGTACATGAAGGCCAGGAGGGGTTCTATCCATCTGGCCTTCATGGACTTCTCCAGTGCTTTTGATACTGTAAATCGGGACAAGTTGTGGGCACTGATGGGGAAAATGGGAGTTGAGGAACCCCTAGTTTCTCTTCTCCGCATGCTCCACGCCTCCACATCTGTAAGCAATAGATATGGCGCCAATGGTGAAAAAACTAGGCCTATCGCATCGACAGAGGGTGTTTGGCAGGGATGCATCCTAGCTCCTTTTCTTTTTATAATTTACACCAATGGTCTTGATGCTTTCCTGTCAGAATAAGATCTTGACTGTCCACGCACAGGGGGCACCCGGGTCCCGCTTCTTTCCTATGCGGATGATACTGTCCTAATCGCCATAACTGCAAATGGCTTTCAAAAAATCTCTTGATGCATTTTCTGATTTTTTGTTATCACTGGATCTAAAGGTTAATTTTATGAAATCCTATGTTATGGTTTGTGGGCCTAAAACGACTAAAACTAGAAACTATGGGCCTGATTCTGATGCGGGTTGGAAAGCTTCCCGACCGAATCGGTTTGGAAATGGTTTCCGACCCACTCGGATCGGGAGAGTCCGACCGACAGAGTACGATGCATCCGGATGCTTCCAGATACGATTTGGTTGGACTCCCATTGACTTCAATGGGAGCATATGTTCCTAACCGCATCATAATTGGGCCCTGGGTCGGGAAGACACGTTCCCGATCCGATTTGGAAGGAGCAAATGCCATTAGGAGGCCTTCCTAACTGCATCAGAATCAGGCCCTAGGTGGGAATGCTTTCCTAACCGCATCAGAATCAGGCCCTATGCCGTTGGCCCAAAGAGGATTGATAAAATGAGTAATTTGAATTATTTAGGGAACATTTTTAATAATAAGCTGAATTGGGGTCCGCTTGTCACCACAAGGATGCACAACGCAGGTAGGGTGGTTGAGGGACTTTTTCGTTTTGCATCCAAACTAGGGCACAAACCAGTGACCGAACTGGTTATACTTTATAAAGCCAAATGCGTTCCTGTGGTAACATATGGTGCAGGTGTCTGGGGGTATCATAATAGTCGCCAGATGCAAATCATGGAAAATAAATTCATTAAAAGGTTACTGATGGTTCCAAATAGTGCCCCCACAAGCTTTTGTCATTACGAGGTTGGGCTTGACTTTGAAGAAGGTAGTATAAACATTGCCCCCTTACTTTTATGGGCCAAAATTTGGTTATCGGAAGAGCTGGTATTCACCAGAGAGATTATTAAAAATAGCCTTAACCTTGATGGCGCTTTTACTATTCCCTGGCTACGATTTGTCAGGGATAGCTTTCACAAGTTAGGCCTGGGACTTTATTTTGATTGCCCAGTCAGTATCCATGAGAATGCGAATAGGATCATAAAAGAGGTGCACTCTGCAAGGGCAAACACCCGCCGCTCTCAACCTGAGGTAGCAGGCCCTCTTTGTTTATTTCCTGCTACACAGCAATTTTATTTAATGTTCACCACAAATAGTCAAACACGTTTTTATTTAACAAGATTTTGTTTATTGACCCTGCATTTTCTAGTGGCTTTCCCGAAACAAGTGGGGTGGGCGGACAACTTGGTGCCCTGCCCTTGCGACAATTTGGCAGCTCAAAGCACATCGCACCTTATGCTATTTTGCACCCTTTACAAAGAGCCTAGGAGAACATTTTTAGTCCCGATCTTAAAAGAAATTAGGCCATGTTTTTATACTGACGGTTTTAATTATTTGCATTCTCTGGCCACATTTGATATATGCACTGGGGTTTCCAATTTTAATAAAGTTGCAATTGCTAGTAGGAAACGGTATTAGTAGTTGTAACTGAACCAGATTAACTAGAATTATCACTGTACTTTTTAAGTGTCTAGTTCAACCCGTGATTTGCCTGCTCTCCCCCGTTTTTCCTTTCTGTGCCCCTCGCTGCCCCACTGTTGTTGTGCCCGTGATTTGCCTGCTCTCCCCCGTTTTTCCTTTCTGTGCCCCTCGCTGCCCCACTGTTGTTGTGCCCGTGATTTGCCTGCTCTCCCCCCGTTTTTCCTTTCTGTGCCCCTCGCTGCCCCACTGTTGTTGTGCCCGTGATTTGCCTGCTCTCCCCCGTTTTTCCTTTCTGTGCCCCTCGCTGCCCCACTGTTGTTGTGCCCGTGATTTGCCTGCTCTCCCCCGTTTTTCCTTTCTGTGCCCCTCGCTGCCCCACTGTTGTTGTGCCCGTGATTTGCCTGCTCTCCCCCCGTTTTTCCTTTCTGTGCCCCTCGCTGCCCCACTGTTGTTGTGCCCGTGATTTGCCTGCTCTCCCCCGTTTTTCCTTTCTGTGCCCCTCGCTGCCCCACTGTTGTTGTGCCCGTGATTTGCCTGCTCTCCCCCCGTTTTTCCTTTCTGTGCCCCTCGCTGCCCCACTGTTGTTGTGCCCGTGATTTGCCTGCTCTCCCCCCGTTTTCCTTCTGTGCCCCTCGCTGCCCCACTGTTGTTGTGCCCGTGATTTGCCTGCTCTCCCCCGTTTTTCCTTCTGTGCCCCTCGCTGCCTCTCGCCATTCCCGCCGCTGCGTCCTGCGGCCCCGCCCCCTGACTGCCCATTCGCTGCCCCTGCCTCCCGCCTCCCAGCTGCTCCTCCCACCCACCTCCCCATAAATGGCGGCCGCTGCACGGTGAGGAGAGCGACCCATGACCTTGCCAGGTAGGTCGCTCCCCCACCACACAGCTCCGCCAGTGCTGTCTGCCCGCTGCTCCTGTAGGTAAGATCGCCCTCCGCTTGTGGCCCCGGTGCCAGTTTTGTCTGCTTGTCTCCCCTTTTCCTTTCTGTGCCCCTCGCTGCCCCACTGTTGTTGTGCCCGTGATTGTCTGCTCTCCCCCGTTTTCCTTTCTGTGCCCCTCGCTGCCCCACTGTTGTTGTGCCCGTGATTTGCCTGCTCTCCCCCGTTTTTCCTTTCTGTGCCCCTCGCTGCCCCACTGTTGTTGTGCCCGTGATTTGCCTGCTCTCCCCCGTTTTCCTTTCTGTGCCCCTCGCTGCCCCACTGTTGTTGTGCCCGTGATTTGCCTGCTCTCCCCCGTTTTTCCTTTCTGTGCCCCTCGCTGCCCCACTGTTGTTGTGCCCGTGATTTGCCTGCTCTCCCCCGTTTTTCCTTTCTGTGCCCCTCGCTGCCCCACTGTTGTTGTGCCCGTGATTTGCCTGCTCTCCCCCGTTTTTCCTTTCTGTGCCCCTCGCTGCCCCACTGTTGTTGTGCCCGTGATTTGCCTGCTCTCCCCCGTTTTTCCTTTCTGTGCCCCTCGCTGCCCCACTGTTGTTGTGCCCGTGATTTGCCTGCTCTCCCCCGTTTTTCCTTTCTGTGCCCCTCGCTGCCCCACTGTTGTTGTGCCCGTGATTTGCCTGCTCTCCCCCGTTTTTCCTTTCTGTGCCCCTCGCTGCCCCACTGTTGTTGTGCCCGTGATTTGCCTGCTCTCCCCCACGTTTTTCCTTTCTGTGCCCCTCGCTGCCCCACTGTTGTTGTGCCCGTGATTTGCCTGCTCTCCCCCGTTTTTCCTTTCTGTGCCCCTCGCTGCCCCACTGTTGTTGTGCCCGTGATTTGCCTGCTCTCCCCCGTTTTTCCTTTCTGTGCCCCTCGCTGCCCCACTGTTGTTGTGCCCGTGATTTGCCTGCTCTCCCCCGTTTTTCCTTCTGTGCCCCTCGCTGCCCCACTGTTGTTGTGCCCGTGATTTGCCTGCTCTCCCCCGTTTTTCCTTTCTGTGCCCCTCGCTGCCCCACTGTTGTTGTGCCCGTGATTTGCCTGCTCTCCCCCGTTTTTCCTTTCTGTGCCCCTCGCTGCCCCACTGTTGTTGTGCCCGTGATTTGCCTGCTCTCCCCCGTTTTTCCTTTCTGTGCCCCTCGCTGCCCCACTGTTGTTGTGCCCGTGATTTGCCTGCTCTCCCCCGTTTTCCTTCTGTGCCCCTCGCTGCCTCTCGCCATTCCCGCCGCTGCGTCCTGCGGCCCCGCCCCCTGACTGCCCATTCGCTGCCCCTGCCTCCCGCCTCCCAGCTGCTCCTCCCTCCCACCTCCCCATAAATGGCGGCCGCTGCACGGTGAGGAGAGCGACCCTTGACCTTGCCAGGTAGGTCGCTCCCCACCACACAGCTCCGCCTGTGCTGTCTGCCCGCTGCTCCTGTAGGTAAGATCGCCCTCCGCTTGTGGCCCCGGTGCCAGTTTTGTCTGCTTGTCTCCCCTTTTCCTTTCTGTGCCCCTCGCTGCCCCACTGTTGTTGTGCCCGTGATTGTCTGCTCTCCCCTTGTTTTCCTTTCTGTGCCCCTCGCTGCCCCACTGTTGTTGTGCCCGTGATTTGCCTGCTCTCCCCCCGTTTTTCCTTTCTGTGCCCCTCGCTGCCCCACTGTTGTTGTGCCCGTGATTTGCCTGCTCTCCCCCCGTTTTTCCTTTCTGTGCCCCTCGCTGCCCCACTGTTGTTGTGCCCGTGATTTGCCTGCTCTCCCCCGTTTTTCCTTTCTGTGCCCCTCGCTGCCCCACTGTTGTTGTGCCCGTGATTTGCCTGCTCTCCCCCGTTTTTCCTTTCTGTGCCCCTCGCTGCCCCACTGTTGTTGTGCCCGTGATTTGCCTGCTCTCCCCCCGTTTTTCCTTTCTGTGCCCCTCGCTGCCCCACTGTTGTTGTGCCCGTGATTTGCCTGCTCTCCCCCGTTTTCCTTTCTGTGCCCCTCGCTGCCCCACTGTTGTTGTGCCCGTGATTTGCCTGCTCTCCCCCGTTTTTCCTTTCTGTGCCCCTCGCTGCCCCACTGTTGTTGTGCCCGTGATTTGCCTGCTCTCCCCCGTTTTTCCTTTCTGTGCCCCTCGCTGCCCCACTGTTGTTGTGCCCGTGATTTGCCTGCTCTCCCCCGTTTTTCCTTTCTGTGCCCCTCGCTGCCCCACTGTTGTTGTGCCCGTGATTTGCCTGCTCTCCCCCGTTTTCCTTTCTGTGCCCCTCGCTGCCCCACTGTTGTTGTGCCCGTGATTTGCCTGCTCTCCCCGCTTTTCCTTTCTGTGCCCCTCGCTGCCCCACTGTTGTTGTGCCCGTGATTTGCCTGCTCTCCCCCGTTTTTCCTTCTGTGCCCCTCGCTGCCCCACTGTTGTTGTGCCCGTGATTTGCCTGCTCTCCCCCGCTTTTCCTTTCTGTGCCCTCGCTGCCCCACTGTTGTTGTGCCCGTGATTTGCCTGCTCTCCCCCGTTTTTCCTTTCTGTGCCCCTCGCTGCCCCACTGTTGTTGTGCCCGTGATTTGCCTGCTCTCCCCCGTTTTTCCTTTCTGTGCCCCTCGCTGCCCCACTGTTGTTGTGCCCGTGATTTGCCTGCTCTCCCCCGTTTTTCCTTTCTGTGCCCCTCGCTGCCCCACTGTTGTTGTGCCCGTGATTTGCCTGCTCTCCCCCGTTTTTCCTTTCTGTGCCCCTCGCTGCCCCACTGTTGTTGTGCCCGTGATTTGCCTGCTCTCCCCCGTTTTTCCTTTCTGTGCCCCTCGCTGCCCCACTGTTGTTGTGCCCGTGATTTGCCTGCTCTCCCCCGTTTTCCTTTCTGTGCCCCTCGCTGCCCCACTGTTGTTGTGCCCGTGATTTGCCTGCTCTCCCCCCGTTTTTCCTTTCTGTGCCCCTCGCTGCCCCACTGTTGTTGTGCCCGTGATTTGCCTGCTCTCCCCCGTTTTCCTTTCTGTGCCCCTCGCTGCCCCACTGTTGTTGTGCCCGTGATTTGCCTGCTCTCCCCCGTTTTTCCTTTCTGTGCCCTCGCTGCCCCACTGTTGTTGTGCCCGTGATTTGCCTGCTCTCCCCCGTTTTCCTTTCTGTGCCCCTCGCTGCCCCACTGTTGTTGTGCCCGTGATTTGCCTGCTCTCCCCCGTTTTTCCTTTCTGTGCCCCTCGCTGCCCCACTGTTGTTGTGCCCGTGATTTGCCTGCTCTCTCCCCGTTTTCCTTTCTGTGCCCCTCGCTGCCCCACTGTTGTTGTGCCCGTGATTTGCCTGCTCTCCCCCGTTTTTCCTTTCTGTGCCCCTCGCTGCCCCACTGTTGTTGTGCCCGTGATTTGCCTGCTCTCCCCCGTTTTTCCTTTCTGTGCCCCTCGCTGCCCCACTGTTGTTGTGCCCGTGATTTGCCTGCTCTCCCCCGTTTTTCCTTTCTGTGCCCCTCGCTGCCCCACTGTTGTTGTGCCCGTGATTTGCCTGCTCTCCCCCGTTTTTCCTTTCTGTGCCCCTCGCTGCCCCACTGTTGTTGTGCCCGTGATTTGCCTGCTCTCCCCCGTTTTTCCTTTCTGTGCCCCTCGCTGCCCCACTGTTGTTGTGCCCGTGATTTGCCTGCTCTCCCCCCGTTTTCCTTTCTGTGCCCCTCGCTGCCCCACTGTTGTTGTGCCCGTGATTTGCCTGCTCTCCCCCGTTTTCCTTCTGTGCCCCTCGCTGCCTCTCGCCATTCCCGCCGCTGCGTCCCTGCGGCCCCGCCCCCTGACTGCCCATTCGCTGCCCCTGCCTCCCGCCTCCCAGCTGCTCCTCCCTCCCACCTCCCCATAAATGGCGGCCGCTGCACGCGCCGCGCAGCGGACGTGCGCAGCGGGCGCGCCGCTGGCGCGCCGAAGGCGCGCCTAAGGCAAGCCCGTCTGCGCCCGTCCGCGACTGGACCGCGCCCAGCGCCAGAACCCCTGGAACCCACCAACGCAACACTACTCGACGGACCTACGACGCCGCCACACTCACCGCACTCAATGCCGGCCGGAACCCTGCCTGCTACCGAGCCTCACCGAGACGCACCCACGGACCCTTCACCTGCCAAACCTGCCGATTCACCTGCCCCCTGACGTGCACCACCTCCGCCAAGTCGAGCAACAGCAGCAACCACCTGAAATGCATCCTGCTGAACACCCGCTCCGTCCACAGGCACGCCGTGGAACTCTGGGACCTGCTCGACGCAACAGCACCGGACATCGCCTTCCTCACCGAAACCTGGATGAACGCCTCCTCAGCGCCTGACATCGCCATAGCCATCCCGGACGGATACAAGATCACCCGGAGGGACCGCGTCAACCAGACGGGAGGAGGCATCGCCATCGTACACAAGAACACCATCCGCATCTCGACTAACTCCGACGAGACCTTCACCGCCGCCCGAACACCTACACTTCCAGATACACACGGACCCCAAGACCACCCTCCGAGGCACCCTCATCTACAGACCCCGGGACCACGCACACTATTCAGCGAAGACATCGCAGACTTCATCAGCCCGCACGCCATGCCCTCCGCCGACTACATCCTCCTAGGGGACCTCAACTTCCACCTGGAGAACAACAACGACAGAAACACCACCGCCCTGCTGGACAACCTCGCCAACCTCGGACTCAAGCAACTGGTGAACACGCCCACCCACTACGCCGGCCACACGCTTGACCCCGTCTTCTCGTCCAGCAAGCACATCTCCTTCAGCCACGCCACCGGACTCCACTGGACCGACCACAGCTGCGTCCACTTCAGCTTCAGAAAGACTGCGACCCACCACCACCCGCAACAGGCTCCCCGCCGGAGCTGGAGCAAGATCACCGCCGAGCAGCTCACCGCCTCCCTCAGCCAGAACACACCCACCGACACAACGGACCCAAACGAAGCAGCCAGCAACCTCGCCAAGTGGCTGACCGCCTGCGCCGACGACCTCGCACCACTAAAAACCCTCCCAGCAGACCCGGAAGCAAGAAAACCCCTTGGTTCACCAACGAACTCAAGGAATCCAAGAAGAACTGCCGCACTCTCGAGAAAACCTGGCGACTCGACCAGACCACAGACAACAGGACCGCCCTCAAGCACGCCACCCGCAAACACCACCAGCTGATCCGTGCCACCAAGAAGTCGGCACTCAAAGAACGACTGGACAACAACGCCCATGACAGCAAGGAACTTTTCAGCATCGTCAAAGAGTTCTCCAACCCCAGCGCCGGAAACAACGACATCACCCCCTCGCAAGACCTCTGCAACTCACTCTCCGCGTTCTTCCACCGCAAGATCACCGACATACACAACAGCTTCGACGCACAAACAACGCACCCTACCGCCGAACCAATGCCCGCCACCACCACCCTCTGCAACTGGACCCCGATCAGCACCGAAGACACCACCCGCACGATGAACTCCATCCACTCCGGATCACCAACCGACCCCTGCCCACACCACGTCTTCAACAAAGCCGACGCCACCATCGCACCCCATCTCCGGGACATCATCAACTCCTCCTTCCACACCGCCACCTTCCCGGAGAGCTGGAAGCACGCCGGAGCTTACCGCCCTCCTGAAGAAACCAACGGCGGACCCCACCGACCTCAAGAACTACCGCCCCATCTCGCTCCTTCCGTTTCCGGCCAAAGTCATCGAGAAGACCGTCAACAGACAGCTTGCCGCCTTCCTCGAGACGAATGGATCCCTCGACCCCTCGCAGTCCGGGTTTCGGGCCAACCACAGCACCGAGACCGCCCTTATCGCAGCCACCGACGACATCAGAACCCTAACCGACAACGGGAAACAGCTGCCCTCATCCTCCTGGACCTCTCCGCGGCGTTCGACACCGTCTGCCACCGCACCCTAGTGAAGCGCCTCAGCAACATCGGAATCCGAGAGAAAGCACTGGAATGGATCATCTCGTTCCTCGCCGGAAGAACCCAGAGAGTCCGCCTCTCCCCGTTCAGATCCGAAGCCACCGAAGTCATCTGCGGCGTTCCACAAGGATCCTCACTCAGCCCGACCCTCTTCAACGTCTACATGAGCCCCCTCGCAGCCATCGCACGCCGACACAACCTCAACATCATCTCCTACGCCGACGACACCCAGCTGATCCTCTCCCTCACCAACGACCCCACCACCGCCAGAGCCAACCTACACGACGGGATGAGAGACGTCGCCGACTGGATGAGGAACAGCCGCCTTAAACTGAACTCAGACAAGACGGAAGTCCTCATCCTGGGCTCATCACCCTCCGCCTGGGACGACTCCTGGTGGCCCCCGGCCCTGGGCACCGCACCCAAGCCAACGGACCACGCACGCAACCTGGGCTTCATCCTGGACTCCTCCCTGTCGATGACCAGACAAGTCAACGCCGTCTCATCTTCATGCTTCAACACCCTGCGCATGCTCCGCAAGATCTTCAGATGGATCCCCACTGAAACCAGGAAGACCGTCACCCAGGCACTCGTCACCAGCCGACTGGACTATGGGAACACCCTCTACGCCGGAACCACAGCCAAACTTCAAAAGAGACTCCAGCGCATCCAGAACGCCTCCGCACGACTCATCCTGGACATCCCCCGACACAGCCACATCACCGTACACCTGAAAGACCTGCACTGGCTCCCCGTCAGCAAGAGAATCACGTTCAGACTCCTCACCCACGCACACAAGGCCCTCCACGACCTGGGCCCAAAGTACCTCAACGACCGCATGTCCTTCTACACGCCCACACGCCAGCTACGATCAACCAGCCACGCCCTCGCCACCGTACCACGCATCCGCAGAACCACCGCCGGAGGAAGATCCTTCTCCTACCTGGCGGCCAAGACCTGGAACTCCCTCCCCACTCACCTTCGGCGAACCCAGGACCATCTCGCCTTCAGGAAGCAGCTCAAGACCTGGCTGTTCGAGCAGTAACTTACCCCCTCCCCCAGCGCCTTGAGACCCTCCCGGGTGAGTAGCGCGCTCTATAAATGCCGTGATTGATTGATTGATTGATTGATACTTTTTAAGTGTCTAGTTCAAGATTGAATCTTAAGGATTGTATTCTTTTTATCCTATTTGTATCCTTTTTTATTTTTTTATTTTTATAATTTGAATTGTATGAATTGCTTCCCATGTTGTTTGTAAATAGGTCATGGTAATCTTAAACTGTACTGTTGAATTTATGTACTTTTATGGTTTTAATTTTGAAACCGAATAAAGTTACTTTGACTGACTGACTGATTTGAGTCAGAGATGTTTTTATATATATACACTGAACTAGAAATGCAAACCTTGGGGTGTTCTTTCATGTGCTGAAATGATTAAAATCCCCCATACAAGTGAAAAAGTTAGAGAGACATCAAGAGATGGTGCCACTTCCCTCTCTAGTTGTGAGGATGACATATAGCTCTGAAAATGAACATCTTCTGAAGTTGTTCTTTGTCCACTAGGAAACAATACCAGACAGCCTACACAAAAAGGATTCAACCAGATTATATTTTGCATTTACTAGATGGCAGGAGGAAGGGAAATCCTAAGAGCCAAAAAACATTAATGGGAATATTGGAAACACAAGAGCCTCCAGCAGAGCAGCCAAACAAACAATTAGTGAAAAGTGAACTTAGAGATTTTGATGATTAAAATGCCTTAGCTTTGAAGGGTGATTGAGGGGGAAAATGGCCCAGGATTCACCCTCCTATTACAAATATATCAGTCCCCAATTTATGTAAAGCACATTCTAGAACAGATCAGGCTCTAGAGACCTTGAGGAGAGCTATGCGGCTCTCACTTAACTCTTGTTGCAGAAAGTTCTATCATCCATCCGAGAAAAATTATTTCCTCTACTTGTCCCTACTCTGCTAGTCAAAGGAGAAATACCTTAGCCTGACCCAACACCTGGTCAAGAACCACCATATTTCAAGAGCTAAGGCATATATTCTTCCTTCAAGTATGGTTAAAAATTTGAGTGTAAACCTGCTGTGCAATTACAATTACAGCATGATTTGATCATGATTTATCATTCGCTGACAAAATATGAGCCATAATCCACCGTAACACCATTACTGCTGCTGTGCACATCTTTCATGCAGAGCCACCACCATTGCAGAGCTAGTTTTAGTAGCAACAGTTTTAACCTATTTGATGCAGGTGCACTGTCATTTGGCCACTAAAGAGGCATATTTTACTAAGACCAGAAATTTGTAGGATTGCATGTCAGCAGAAGAAAATTTGCAGTGGAGAAGTTCTGCATTATAATTTTGACCTTGTTGGACCTGCGTTCATGAAGTCCAAAACCAAGAGGTATTATAAATCTGGAAGTGATAGGGCTGTCCCGCAATGATCCCATGCTTCACCAAACTCTGAGCCTTTCCAAATTTGCTTCACTCTGCTATGAGATTTTCTAACTTTACAGAAACCTTTGATGGTAATTTCTCAATGACTCATGGGACCCTCTTAGGATACTGCAATGAGACAGCTGTCAGTAAATGAGACTGAACCTCATAAAAATGGTTATGTATGATAGTATCTTTTCCACCATATACTACCTCTTGCTTTAAGCCGTGTATGTCAGTTTCACACTCTGTCTGCTTTGGATCTTGGTGCAAAGACACTGCAGGTGATTTATTTTTTAGACCTGGCCTTAGCCAAGACCTTTTGATTTTACTAAAATTATATGTATACTATACTTATTTGCAGAGCCTTTCAGACAGCCCACCTCCTCAATTGGTCTGTTATTGTGTTATTTCCATTTGATTCCACCCACCACATGGGGCAATGGGTCAGCCTACTTCAGCCACTGGCTAACTTCACTTTGAGTAACTGCATTTTACTCTTTCACAAGGAGCATAGCTACACGCAAGGTACTTCTCTTCAGTACCGGTGTTTTTGTTTTCATTTTACTATTACTTTAGTGTTGCTTCTTTGAGAGCAGGACACTTTCTACCAGATCTTTATGTGAGCACAGGTAACATTCCAGCTTTATCAGTTACTGTCTCCTCCTAATGATGTTGTAAATTCCTTTTGGAGTTGCCTTTGTTTATCTAACTGCTGGTGTTTCACAGCATACCAGAGTGTGTCCATTTGAAACTGGTTTTTATAAAGTTATCCTTTTTTCATCACACATGCAATTAAGTGTATTGATAACTGCACTCCTCTATGTAATGCTGGTGCGTATTTTAATTGAGGACTACAGTTATCCTTTTAAACCAATTCAATCTACTTGTATGTCTTTCCAGTTTGCTTTCAGTGCTCTTGTATGTGATGTTTATATAGACATTTAACTATTATATTAGTAATTGAATCTGTGCTTTTTCCTTCAGTTTCCTTCAGTTTGCTGATCTATCTACCTATGTACCTACCTACCTGTCTTCTTGTCTGTCTATCTAATGCTATTTATCCATCTATCTGTGCAACAATATTTATACAACCCTCTCTATCTCTTTTTGCAAGCCTATATCTTTTCAACTCTCTCTTTCTATTTGTCATAAATATTTACAAAAATATCATAAAAGGCATCAGCAAAGGCAAGAAGCTAGAGCACCAGAACAATTGACTTTTTTAGGCCTGGTGTTAGCCAAGACATTTAGATGTTACTAAAAGTATATGTATAACATAGTAGCGATTAGAGGTTTTCACCCAAACTTCATCCATTTGTCTATTGTTGTGGCATTCACATTTTTTGTTCACTTACTACAGCATTGCATCATGGGGCGATGAGTTAGCCCACTTAAGCCATTGGTTGACTTCACTGTTAGTTACGGATTGCTGCCTTTCCACAAAGAACATACCCACACACAAAGTAGTCCCCGTCAGTGTCAGAGACTACTATTGTAAAGCCTGTGTGTGCTTTTTTTAGATTGATGAGGTCCTGGCAGCTTCCCTTACCATAAAAGTTTGCAAAAATACAGAAAAGAACAAAACAAGAATTGCCAAAGTCAAAAGGCTGGTGGCCAGTGCCAGACCTTTTGATTTTGCCAAGGCTTGTTTTGAACTCTGTTATATGTTTTAGAGTCATCAAAGGGCTTCAATAGACTTTGTCTGCTCTCTTCTCCCAAGTTAAAGTGTTAAAGTGCTTTTCAAATCTGTATTTGGTCACTAAACTAATCACATAAAATCAAAAACAAAAAATAAATTATGCATAATTTACAAAAAGTTTAAAAAAACCAATGTGAACGTAGTTTCAGAGGGTTCCCCCCAAGTTTAAAAGTATTTTCACATTTTGAATGAGCACAATTTTCTATTAAAACGTACATAAAGCTACACTAGTCAGCTTTGTGGGTTTACTCCTGGGAAAGTCATAACTTTTCTATGACTACACATTCCACCCATATACAGTATTGTTTGCACAGAAGAACTCCCCTTTCGGGAAATGCAGATCATCTGTGCAATAACACTTTTACCCATACAAAAGACCTTTCTCATCACATAGAAATCCCATTCTTCTACAAGAGATACTTAAGAGTTTTATTTATATATTTCTTTATCAAATCTGAGTTCCTTAATAATTTGTATATATCATCGTTGGAATGGCATGTGTTTGACAGTACTTTGGCCCTGATTACAAGGTAGCTGGTTTTTGGTGTAGGAGTGCTGCAGGAAAACAATTCTTATTTTTGGGCAGCATCCCAGCCCCCAAAAAAGGGTGATTATGAGTTTTTTTCTCGGAATGTGAAATAACAATATCCACTCGAATATAATGGGATCTTTTTCCACATGATTTTCTTAATTTCAGAGAATAAAACTTCGAACACTTTACAAATATTCAAAAGCTGGAGAAAAATATCAAAGGGAGGGTCAGCGGGGGTTTCGAAGGTCTGGTGGCTGGTGGCAATCAGGGTAGGTTTTGGCCTGCCGGGGGGACCATTGTCTGCTCCCTTGTGCAGTGGTGGCTGGTGACATTTGGAAGTGGTGAGGCGTAAAATGATTTTCATACTGCACCGTAGCGAGCGAGCCCAAACAACCTAAGGGGGCTTCAAGGGGGTTCTCCCCCCAAGAAAATTTTGCAAAAAGAGTGGACAAATGGTGCATTTTCAAGCAAATTTGAGAAAGCAGGAAGGTTAATAAAGCAATTGTGAAAGTGCAGTTATTACATTAATAAAGAGATGTCATATAACATAGGTAGCTGCTTATTCAGTATAACCACAGACAAAATACGTGCTTCTTTTATTAACAACTTCACAAAACTATTTTTATTTATTACCATGACTGTGTATGGATTACTAGTGCAATTTTTGAAGCTCTCTACTGAAAATCTTTAATAAATAAAGTTAAAAAACAAGAAATGGCTTGAATGTTCTAGTCAGGAAAACTCTGTCATGAGTCAGTTGGGCACCAATCCCTACTCGGCAGTTGCAACTTCTTGGGGGGGAGCTTGGAACATTCCCAGTAGCCATGTCAGAGCCACCAGTCACCCAGATGCCATTTCCTCCCACTGTCGCACAACACCGTGACTGGCACTGGATCCAATAAAAGAGCAAGTTAATTGGTCATGAATAGGGATCCATGTGCAGAATTTGACCAGGTCTACATGTTATTCCTCTTTCCTGTTTGAATAATGTGGAAAAGCATAATTTAGGTAAATGGACACCAGCCAGAATCAAATATTCTGCCCTCCCCCACCCCCATTATAGATAGAGGCACCTAAATTCGTAATGAGCCCCAAATGGTACATTGCATGTGGGTCAGTGGGGTTCAGGGGAGCCTACCCTGGTCAGGTAAAAGTTTAGTAGGAGAAAGTATAGGCCTAGTGAGCATGTCAAGGAGGGATTCCAGAAGAGGGCAAAGGTATCCCTAAAGTAACTTACATTCACACTTAAGCAGCACCTTATGCCGCCACTGTTGTTCCCTGGCACCGCCATTTCCCCTAGTAAAGGTGACGTCAGTGCTCTTAATGGAGAAGAACTGAACACCACATGTGTACCTACCAGGGCGTAGCTACCCACATAGTGCAGCAGGTGCAGTGGCACGGTGGCACCAGCCCAGGGGTGTAGGGGCCATCTGAACTTTAATGGCTGTCTTTTACTGCCAATTGCCAAACTGTGTCTTGGGGTGAGGAGGAAACATTTCAGCGTGAATGACAGGACGCAGTTACCTGCACCCCGAACCTCCTGAGGAGATCAAAGTTCTGTGGAGCCTGCTTCATGCGAACTGGTGTAGGTAGGTCGCACTGTGCATCAGATGACCATGAATACCTCCCCAACCACAGGAGCACCCTTGCATTTAGGTACAGCTTGTTCGTACTCATCGACCCTTTCTGTAGACGAACTCTGGTTCCCAACGGGTTCCAGGTTACTGATGGACTGCCCACTCAATCCCCCGTTAACTGTCCTGGCTCTGTATTTATAGTGTCTTTCTGTTCTCTACCCAGCCGATGAGATTTCAGAAACTCATTACAATTTAATAGTAACAATAAATCTGCACATGTGCAATAAACGGGATGCTGTGATCTTGGTATATGTCGTCTTAGGCTGATGTACTGTAAAATAGCCCAAATGTCACATTACACACATTAAAACAACCCAATACACTTTCCATATCATCTATTTTTCCTCAATGACAATGTCCACTGCTCTTTTTAAAGGCTAGCACATTTGCTTGGGCGTTTCCTCGAAATGCCCTATGTTATTGTTTTCACATTTTTATATAATGCAGCGTACCCATGGTGTTGACTGCGGTTTACAGGTAACCTAAGAGTTGAGAACGCTCTCTTACACTGAACAATGTGCCCAAACTGTAGAAAAAAAAAGAACAGTGTGTCCAGCAGGAATCAAACATTTTAGGTACATCTCTCAGACAGTGCAAAAGTGCTAGTAAAGAAAGACAAAAAACTCTGAAATAAATAATGTGTTATACATTCTTCTGAGCAACGAGTGGAACAAACATGGAGAAACACTAGCATTGGGAGACGCTCGTTTAGATAAAAACATAAATAAATCGTGCTGAGTGGGGAACATTGTTCTAGAGAGTCTGGGGGTTCTAAGAGTCAGTACGAAGTGTTAGGGAAGGATGAGAGGAGATTATGCAAGGCCCATTGAATTTAACTTTGGCAAATTGGCATGAAATGCACACTTACATCTACTCTATCAACGATGATCAGGATCCGATCTTTTGGTGACGAAAATCCACAACCAACCAAGGCTGAGCCGAGCCACGAGCAGTAGTAGGCAGTTCACGAGGTGTGTCGTGTCTGTGACTCGTGTCGTGTGTGTGGCGCGCGCGGTCTGCTGCGACGACGTCACGTCACGGAACGAAATGGCCAATCACTGTCTGCATGGCTTCACATAAGCCACAGTGATTGACCATACGTTCTCACCATGTGCCACCCACGCGCGGCACCCAATGCCTATTATGCCTCAGGCTCTGAGGCATAATAGGCATTGGCTGGCTCAGACTGCGCGGTGAACGCTTGCCTCTCAGCCAATCCAGACGCTGCTCCAGCAGCGCCAGGATTGGCTTGAGCAGGGATACTCCCCGCCCATTAGGAGACCGGGGGCTGCGGCATG
Organism: Calotriton arnoldi; assembly: GCA_963921515.1. Classification (NCBI taxonomy): domain Eukaryota; kingdom Metazoa; phylum Chordata; class Amphibia; order Caudata; family Salamandridae; genus Calotriton; species Calotriton arnoldi. The sequence goes on from CAWUFW010012823.1 coordinate 302,519, forward strand.
AAGCAACCCTCGCTCTCCTAAGGCGAAGGCTAGTGCGCATGTTCGGGCTGGTCATAAAAATGACCAGCCCAAAACCGAACATGCGCACTACTAGTTTCTAGTGCGCTGTCAGTCAAACTCAAACCCTGAGTGCTGCCGCAGCCCACGCCCCCACCCCCTTCAGCGAGCGTCCTCATTGGAATTAGGCAGCATCAGAACATGTTCTCAGAACAGTAGAACGAAGAGTATTTGTTATTTGTACAGTAATTTATTTAAACGATGAATGGGGCCGTGGCATTAGTGGGGCCACGCCCCAGCGCCCCAATGGACGCACCGCCACTGCCCTTGTGCTGCTGCAGGGATTGGGTGGGAGGCGGGATGTGCTCCTGCTCGCTCTCCCTGCTACATCTAACAGGATGTGGAATTATTAGGTGTAGAGTTTGCGACCCAATAATTCTAGGTTCAAAGACACTTGGAAATGTGGGTGGCAGAATTCCACTCGGAGCTATTGCGCTGATTGAAATTCCTCCACTCATAATTAGCGCCTTTGTATTCTGAGATTGTCTAAATTCTACCACTTCTAAAATGCAAACTGGTGAAAAATGGCCATTCTGGTTCCTTTCCCACACTGTGAAGGAATTCACTCCAGAGCTTGATTGATGCAAATCTACAACCATTTCCAGGATGTGAGAGGACTTTGTGAATGCTCACAAACAGAGGTACTTATGAGTGTTCACAAACTTACAAGCCAATGCATACCTTCATCTGCCCACTTCCTGCTCTTTGTGTGAGATATACGTCCATGCAATATGACATGACCGTTTGGGTAGAGATCGAAGTTTAACATCCAAAGCATAATCTTGGTCAAATGTTCATTAATTTGCACCAAAGACTTTAATATAGGCAATACAGGGTAAACTCACCCAGCCATTTGGCCACCCAAGATCAACTTAGGTGCCCAAGTGGTACGATTCACGAATGCAAATTCGCATTTTGAATTCACAAAAGATCAATTTGCATTTGTAAACCGATTCACTTGTGGAACATTACAAACATCTAACCCTTTGTGAAAATCAAGTACGGTACAATTACTAGGGAAATATGTTATCCAACTAAACATGTAACTCACAAAGTGCACATGAAATGATCAAGCACCTGCATAAAATGGGCTCTAAATGTTTTAGGCAAGAGAAGTATTTGATTTTGCCGCTCTGAAGTCACAAAATAAAACGAACATTTCATAGCTGCTAGGTGGGTGGTCAAATTAGTTTTTGGATTCATTCTAACCACCTATCAAGCTGCTAATACATTCATTTTAATTCAAAACAGACTGGTGTTAACATTCTGGCATGAAGAACAAGCATTGGCATAGCCAATAGGTCTCGCCTTTGGGGCCTTATAAGTGTTTAGCCAGAGCTATTGACTTTGCCAATGTCTTCAAGCTGTGCTGTAGAGAAGTGTGGCTGCTGTGCGGCATGCTGAAAAGTTATAATAAAAAAGTGTCAGAAGCATTTTTGTTACTTTATATATGACCAAGAAGGCATTATGTAAAACTGAACGACCATATTAAAAAAAGTATTTACAATAAAAAATTTCCTCAGTTTTCTTTTGTTCTTGCAATGCTGGCAATGGTTGTTTGTTAAAGCTTTTTTTTTGAGGGGGCATAAACAATCGGAGGGTGAAGGTTGGGAACTAGTACCTGTATTATAACACTAGCAGCGGCCAGACGCTAGGGGAGAATCAACAGATGCCAGATTCCGAGAGCAGGCTGAGGTGGTGCTGAGTGATGCTGAGGTGGTAGTGGTGGTGGTGGTGACTGTTGCGGAGACGATGCTGAAGTGTTGCTGAGTGATACTGCTGTGGTGCTGAGTGATGCTGAGGTGTTGCTGAGTGATACTGCTGTGGTGCTGAGTGATGCTGTGGTGGCGCTGAGTGATGCTGTGGCGGCGCTGAGTGATGCTGTGGCGGTGCTGAGTGATGCTGTGGTGGCCCTGAGTGATGCTGTGGTGGCGGTGAGCGATGCAGTGGCGGTGCTGAGCGATGCAGTGGCGGCGCTGAGCGATGCTGTGGCGGCACTGAGCGATGCTGTGGCGGCGCTGAGCGATGCTGTGGCGGCGCTGAGCGATGCTGTGGCAGCGCTGAGCGATGCTGTGGCGGCGCTGAGCGATGCTGTGGTGGTGCTGAGTCATCCTGTGGTGGTGCTGAGTGATGCAGTGTTGGCCCTGAGTGATGATGTGGTGTCGCTGAGTAAAGCTATGGTGGTGCTGAGTGATGCTGTGGTGGCGCGGAGTGATGTTGTGGTGGCGCTGAGTGATGCTGTTGTGGCGCTAAGTGATGCTGTGGTTATGCTGAGTAATGCTGTGGTTGTGCTGAGTGATGCTGTGGTTGCACTGAGTGATGCTGTGGTTGCACTGAGTGATGCTGTGGTTGCACTGAGTGATGCTGTGATGGCGTTGAGTGATGCTGTGATGGCGTTGAGAGATGTTGTGTTGGTGCTGAGTGATGCTGTGCTGGCTCTGATTGATGCTGTGCTGGCTCTGATTGATGCTGTGTTTGCGCTGAGTGATGCTGTGGTGTTGCCGAGTGAGAGATAGAGTGAAGATATAATGCCCAATTAGAGAGGGTGGTGAGAGAGAAAGAGAGAGAAAGGGTGTACATAGAATAAAGAGTGGAGCGGGATAGAGAGAGAGAAAGAAGGGAGAGAGAGTGAATGAAGGAGTTTGAAAGAGAAACAGATAAAGGGTGAGAGAGAATGAAAGGCTAAAAAAGATAGAGAGGGGAGAGTTAATTAAGTAGAGAGAGAATTAGAGAGGGAGAGAGAGAGAAGGAGAGAGACAATAAGAGTGGGGGTGTGGAGTTTAAATAGAGTGAAGAAGTGACGCGGAAAAAGTAACCTTAAATATAGCTTTGTGCTTTGCGCGAATAAATATAAATAAAAAAACAGTGAGAGACAAAAATACTGGTAATTAGGCTGTGACTCCCAATATAAAACAAATAGCGATATAAGGTGAAATCAACCCACCGAAGCAATATTTCTAACTAGACAAAATAATTTCAATGCTAATCGCTGTTGTTTTTCATGTGACTGTAGTCCAGGGCCCTCAGTTGGTAATGTGAGCTGTTGCTGCGATTGAAACATCAGAGTCCAGAGAGTTAATGAGCCATGACGAGGAAATGAGGAAGAGATAGGAAACCCAGATGCCAGCTGCGCGTGCACGCCATCGTGAACTCAAGCTGGTCGCCAGCCGAAAGCCAGTGTTTGCACTTCCAAAACCCGCTTACTAAAACTCTCGGCCAGACCAGCGCAAGCGCTGGTGCAGGCCGAGACCTAAAAATGGAAAATGTATCTCTGCACCAAGCTCTGCTTTTCCAGTTCTCAACGTACAATTGTTTTGTCATACTTTGGCCCTCCACCCCGAAATGCCGAGTCTCACTTTCATTCAAGACACAGTTAGACTCGAGCACATTCAATCACCACTCACATCAAAACTTGTACAAGTTGATTCATCCTATGCATTGTGCTCTGGCTTTCTGTCCTCATCATCCCAGGTCACCTGCCAGCTGGTCGGTGGATTCCCACGACCACACAGCTATTTGTAATGCAGTCGAGGGGATGAAGAAAATGAACTCTAAAAAGGTCAGAAACATACACATTTTAGGTTTCCTCCTAAGTTTTGTCTATATTTGTCGATTCATCCTAGGTATTGTGATCTGACTTTTTGTCCTCACCAGCCCAGGTCACCAGCCAGCTGGTCGATGTACTCGCACAACCACACATGCATTTGTAATACAGACCAACACATTTTATGTTTTCTCCTGGGGTTTGCCTCTATTTGCTACTTTTTTTGTGCTAGACCATTTTATTACATATACATTTAAGGGTACAAGTTGCCCTCCGGTCAATGTCCATGCTGTTAAAAATGGACTAAAAGATATATTATAGCACCATACTCATGAAAACGTACAACAATTACAGCACACATAGCTAGAAGACGTGCTAATTGCAGATGTTTGTTGTACAATTACTGATAACACAGGATACAATGTAGCACCTTCCATCCTAAGTGATTTCCCTAACAGCACCAAAACTCACACAGATGTTGTGGGTACGCAAATTCTTAACAAAGCACTCACTTTTTATCTCAGGGATTCCATCAAAGACCTATGCTGCTGTCACACTGTAAGCTGTCTACAGTATAGCTCGAATGGCTGGGACAAGGATGGGTTGACAGCCTGAAGACAACTGTGAGGGGCGATATGCCGTTTACTATTGGCACATGCTTGATTTGAGGGTACAGGGAATTAACCTTATGTGTACTGGGCTAGACACTGACCTATTGGAATGGGTTCACCCACATAAAAGCAGGCAAAAGCAATGTTTTAGCTAATAATTCAGAAAATGGTGTTCTAAAAGGAATCATTTGTTTGCATTCAAACAAAAAATAATGTCCTGAATGGGTGTCCGCCAACCAGGAGGAATAGACTCCCTTGCTTTGCTCACTCGGAGCCCCCTTGGAGATACAAATTGCATGTTCATTTTATACAGAAATCCCCTCATCCGCCTGCCTAAGCTTCTGAGTGTCATTATAAACTAATGGGGTAACCCAATCGTTTTCCGCGGACCTGGGTATTCAGAAGGTAATCACATTACCATGTTATATAGTAGTTATAGAGAGGTTGCTCAAAAGAGAGGGGGTGAAGGAGTAGTGCTCATGTGTGAAATAGATAAAAGAGATAAAAGGGGATTTCACAGAGTGAAGATAGTTCAAAAATAGAAAAAATTACAATAATTCTAATCAGAACTGGTTATAAGTAGCATCAACACCAGTTAGTCACGGCCTGTCCTTCATTGATCATTTACGTTGTTACTCTTGATAATTTTCAAACAATTCAGAGAGGTATCATCTGTAGGTTGGACAGGACAATGGTGGCATAAGGTACAGGCCCACTTGGGGATAAATGTCGACGTTTCGACCCGACTTAGTGCATGGAGGGTAATTACATCCTCTGCTTGCGTGTCTTCCTCAGGACAGTGGAAGAGTGGGAGGCAACCTATAGGAACAATCATGAAGTTGGATTTATTACCATATTATTCAAATAGATAATAAGAAAGACCCGCGAGTGCCTAGGTTACTAACCTACTATGGGTGCCTGTAGGTTGATGGCCCTGATCACAGCTCCCGGGGTTGGGTAGTCTGTAAGGAGGATGAAGGTGCATTTTAGATTTCCTAATCACACAAGTAATTAATCAATTAGGATGAGCCCAATGGTTGCTTACCAGCGTCATGGTTGTGGTGTAGTAGTAATTATTCCATATAGAGGGTATCCAGAGACCCAGTCATAGCCAGTCAAAGTACCGGTTAAGAAGAGGGATAAATTCCATCCAAGGTGAACCAATCACCCCCAAAAAAATCTGTAATGTAAAACATAGACAAAACCCCAAGTTAATCTGAGCCCAAGTTTATGAAAAAGGGAAAAACCTTGTGAAAGGCTCCACGAAGGTAGCGAGCCTCGTGACCAATTTACCTTGAGAAACTTGTTTAGAGCTGCCAAGAGGAGTCAGTACTTCGCTCGTCAGGATATGGCACAGAACTGGCCGATGCGAAGAGTGTCTGTTATAAAGACACGGAAAACGGTGCGTGCACGTCACGGTGAAAGCGACGTGACTGACTGCGCGTGTCTGCCTGATCTCCCGGCTCACGCATCACGGAGAGACCGGTAGAGGGTAATGAAAGACATACTTGGCAACCCTTAGTGAAGTGCTCGGCATATGAATTAATAAAAAATATTAAATGGGGTTGTCATTCCTAAAAACAATTACATTACATTGGGAACTTTTTTCATGGAACATGACGAACACAGGTTACAAACAATTAAAGATGACAACATGCAAAAGCGGTGTATCATACAATGTACAAGGTGACTGTAAACTGCTACATGATATAAAACTACATATTATAGATGAAATACGGTCAACTAGTATGGTCAAAAAAGCCCAAAGTGACTCGGCATATGATATGTGAAAAGACGGGGATGTCATTCCTTTGAACACCTAATTGATTATGTCAATGGGACATGACAAACACAGGTTGCAGACAAATAAATATGACAACATTCAAATACGGTGTATACATACAATGTACATGGTGATTGTAAACTGCTGAATGATGTAAATGATACATTATTTACATGAAACGTCAAAGGAAATTTTCCATATGCACCATAGCGAGGTAGATGAGTTACATGGTGCTAGATGCATACAGCAGATGTCACAGAATGGGTAAAACTTTAGCCATCATTTAATGTCGCTACCTATCCGGCAATTTCCTCATATTCATTTAATCCCCTCAGGATAGTGTCGAAGATGTGTATCCATTTACACTCTCTTACGCTGATGATATTGGCAAAGTTGCCACCCCTCGGGTTGGTCTTTACTTTTTCAATAACCCACCGCTTAAGACTCTCAGCCGAGTGTCCGAATGTGTTGAAGTGCTCTACAAGGGGTGCACCCTGCACCTTGCAACGTATTCTACTGCAATGCTGCAGTATTCGGGTTTTTACGTTTTGTATGGTCTGCCCAATATATAGGAAATCACACGGGCAGGTTATTGCATATATTACCCCCGTCAAGTTGCAATTGGTGTGGTCCTGTAATGTGTGAGTGTAGTTGTTATGTGTAAAATCTTTAACCTCCTTCGTCATTGGACAGGCCTTACATTGTCCGCACTTGTGATGCCCTTTGACGGGCGGAATGTTCCAAAGCACCAATTGGTTATCCCTGGTCCTGGTCGGGAGTAGAGATTTCACCACGTGATCTCTCACGTTTTTACCTTTCCTAAATGCATGCATAGGAGGTTCCGTAATCCCTATCTCATCGGCCACAAGGTGCCAGTGGCGATTACCAATCTTTCTGATCTCGTTGCTCTTGGTACTAAAAGTAGTCACACACACCAGACGTTCTTGCTCGGGAGTTGCCTTCTGTTTGGGCTCTAAAGGAATTCTCTGTGACAGAACCATGCTCGTTTTCGGGCTTTCTTCAGTAAGCTCACAGGATATCCCCTCTCAGTCAGGCGAGTCATCAGGTTTGCCGATTCCTTGAAGAAATCGTGTTTCCTCGTGCAGTTCCTCTGTAACCTCAGGAACTGGCCTAAGGGTAGATTGTCTCTGAGGTTACGGGGAGATGGCTAGAGTATCGTAGGAGGGTATTTCTCTCACTGGTTTTCCTATACAAAGTGGTGTGTAATCTGCCCTCCTCCGCTCTGATCAAAATGTCAAGAAAGTGTATCACTTTGTTATTGAATTCAAGCGAGAATTGGATGTCGTTTGATCAGGCATTGAGCCAAGGGTGGAACTCAGTGAGTTGTTGCTCGTTGCCCTGCCATATCATCATGACATTGTCTATATGGCGTCTCCATACTTCTATACAGTCTCTATAGGGATTCTGATCACTCAAAACATGTGTGTGTTGATAGTTATGCATATAGATGATGGCCAGGTCTGGCGCAAAACTTGCCCCCATGGCCACCCCTTTAGTCTGGAGACAATACTCTCCCTGAAAAAGGAAGAAATTCTTTGTCATAGCGATCTCCAGTAGATTCACTATGAATTCGGTGGGGACCTGGAATGGTCTAGGTCGACCTTCCAGGACTGTCCTGATGATGTCGAGAGCTACCCTCTGGGGGATACTTGTGTACAGGGATGTTATATCCATCGTGACCAAAATTTGGTCATTGGGGTTAAAAGGTCGATTGTCCACCAACTTGATCGTTTGCATGGTATCCCTCAGTTAAGCTGTGGTGTTTTCTGCAATGGGTTTAAGGAAAATGCCTATATACTTACATAATGGTTCCAACACCGACCCACACCCGGAGATGATGGGTCTCCCGGGCGGGTCGGACATATGTTTGTGAACTTTAGGTAATGTATATATAGTGGGCATTCTGGGTTGTTTGTTGTTCCAATATTCATGCTCATCTAGTCCTTTACTCGTGATGTGCCTGATGGTATTAGCAATATCATTCGTGGGATCGGATCTCAGTTTGATGCAGTTGTTCTTGTACCCCCAGTTATGCAAAGATCTCGTTCTTATAGTCATCAGTGCTTTGAATGACTATGGCCCCTCCGTTATTGGCAGGTTTTATAACTATGTCAGTGTTGTTCTTCAGGGGTTCCAGGGCTAAACGTTCCTGCCTCGAGATGTTATATTTGACATACTGTTTTTTGGATAAAGAATTTGTAACATCTCTCATTACCACCTGTTCATAAGCCAATATCTTATGGGACATGAGTTGGGATGGTGGAGTGAAGGTAGACGGTGGTCGTAGGCCTGTGCCGGAAAACATAGGCTTGAATGGGATCTTATTAAAATAATGTTTCAGGCGTACCTTTCTAAAGAACTGGTGTAATTCAATCTTTAGATTGAAGGTGTTGGGCAAAGTTGTGGGCACGAAGCACAGACCTTTCTCCAGTACTTTTTTCTCCTCAGGTTTTAGAACATAATCAGATAGATTAATCACTGGGTTCTCTGATGTGATAAGTGAGTAGTTCACCAGCTGTAGTGCTGAAGTCTGGTCTGTATTTATCCATGCGTTTCCTGCTGGAAGTGTACTTGTTTCCTGGCTCTGCCCCTGCCTCTGTTCCAGGTTGGTTCTCTCAATCCCCTGGGTCGACCCCAGGGCTGCCCCCTCCCCCTGTAGTTTAACCATGGTCCTTCTCCTAAAAAAGGGTGTTGGTCAGGGTATGCGTGTCCCGGTGTATGTGTGCTTGTGCTCGTCCCTGGCCTTTCCGACTCGCCGTCAGACCCACTAGCTGCAGAGGAGTCTGAGAAAGTGGTCTACCTTCTGAAACCCCCAAGGCCTCTGGTAGAAAATTTGCCCTGGGTCTTCTGCTTGTAATGTTCCTCCTGTAGGTATGGGTAAGTTACTTTTTTATCATAGAACTTTATGTCTTTGGCAAGCTTATCTAGCTTATTGGTCTGTGTATATGTATCAAAGTCTCTGATAGTTCTTTCTAGACGTTCCAATGCTTCTTTAGCATTGGTCAGAGCCTTATCGTCAGTAATCTTTTTTCTTTAGATCTGCAATCTCTTTTATTAACCGTTGCACTTCTTCTAGAGCTGTCTCTATCCCGAGCACCATCCAGTGGCGGGAACAGTTGTTAGAGACAAAACTGAAATTCTCTTTAAATTTCGGGTTGTCAGTAAAGATAGCTGGCTCATTCCTTATTTGTAGACCCACAGGGATAACATTCGCCTGTAAGTATTTAGTCAAGACATGGCCATGTAGTCGAGTTCCAATCAACTTCTTCTCTAGTCTTTCCAATTTGTTAATTTTCTCAATCAATGTGAGGTCTATGCTGGGTGTGGCTATACCTAAAAAAGTAGTCCCACCTTGAGCCTGCAATAGTCGATCAATATAGTCTTTGCTATACGACAGGGTCTCTCTCTCAGACATAGCATAGACTCGAGTATACACTCGTGGTATTCACTGGTCTTATTATTGTGAGTAGACAAGTACAAAAATACAATGAGACTGTCAACAAAAATATTCAACACAAAACACAAAAATGGTTCACTACATAACATAAAAATACTCTTGCAGGAAAAACCTGCTCAAGATACCCATTATAAACGAATGGGGTAACCCAATCATTGTCAGCGGACCTGGGTATCATGTAGTATAGAAAAACAATTGGTCCTAGACTTATTTATCACACAATTAGGTCAAAAGACGTTTATGATTGGTAATACAATTTAGACATCATAAGATCAGCACAAGGTACTAAATACATATAAAGCTTTCAAATGTGCACCTTCAAAAAGAACAACGGCACCCACTGATTCCTCAAGAAACTATCTGTTTTATTCACAGGAACATATTCAGAAGGTAAACACATTACCATGTTATATAGTAGTTATAGAGAGGTTGCTCAAAAGAGAGGGGGTGAAGGAGTAGTGCTCATGTGTGAAATAGATAAAAGGGGATTTCACAGAGTGAAGATAGTTCAAAAATAGAGAAACATTATAATAATTCTAATCGGAACTGGTTATAAGTAGCATCAACACCAGTTAGTCACGGCCTGTCCTTCATTGATCATTTACGTTGTTACTCTTGATAATTTTTGAAACAATTCAGAGAGGTATCATCTGTAGGTTGAACGGGACAATGGTGGCATAAGGTACAGGCCCACTTGGGGATGAATGTCGACGTTTCGACCCGACTTAGTGCATGGAGGGTAATTACATCCTCAGCTTGCGGGTCTTCCTCAGGACAGGGGAAGAGTGGGAGGCAACCTATAGGAACAATCGTTAAGTTGGATTTATTACCATATTATTCAAATAGATAATAAGAAAGACCTGCGAGTACCTAGGTTACTAACCTACTGTGGGTGCCTGTAGGTTGATGGTCCTGATCACAGCTCCCGGGGTTGGGTGGTCTGTAAGGAGGATTAAGGTGCATTTTAGTTTTCCTAATCACACAAGTAATTAATCAATTAGGATGAGCCCAATGGTTGCTTACCCGCATCATGGTTGCGGTGTAGTAGTAATTATTCCATATAGAGGGTATCCAGAGACCCAGTCATAGCCAGTCAAAGTACGGGTTAAGACGAGGGATAAATTCCATCCAAGGTGAACCAATCACCCCCAAAAAAATCTGCAATGTAAAACATAGACAAAACCCCAAGTTAATCTGAGCCCAAGTTTATGAAAAAGGGAAAAACCTTGTGAAATGCTCCACGAAGGTAGCGAGCCTTGTGGCCAATTTACCTTGAGAAACTTGTTTAGAGCTGCCCGGGGGAGTCAGTACTTCGCTCGTCAGGATACGGCACAGAACTGGCCGATGCGAAGAGTGTCTGTTATAAAGACACGGAAAACGGCGCGCACACGTGGCGGTGAAAGCACCGTGAGTGACTGCGCGTGTCTGCCTGATCTCCCGGCTCACGCGTCACGGAGAGACCGGTAGAGGGTAATGAAAGACAGACTTGGCAACCCTTAGTGAAGTGCTCGGCATATGAATTAATAAAAACTATTAAATGGGGTTGTCATTCCTAAAAACACCTCATTGATTAGTGCCAGGTTATAATTACATTACATTGGGAACTTTTTTCATGGAACATGACGAACACAGGTTACAAACAATTAAAGATGATAACATGCAAAAGAGGTGTATCATACAATGTACAAGGTGATTGTAAACTGCTACAGGATGTAAAACATACATAATATACATGAAATACAGTCAACTAGTATGGTCAAAAAAGCCCACAGTGACTCGGCATATGTGTGGCTCATAAATCTTGAGCTTGTATTCATTTAAATCCAATAGAATTCATCAGAAGTCCGGATAAACTAGTTTGCTTTGCCTCCTGGAAACATACTGACGGAGGAGGTCGATTTTCTCACCTTGTTCCATTATTCTACAGTGTATCTGGGACGTATTTCTTTTTTATCTCCAATGTGCCGAGGGTCAGTAAGGTTGTAAATAAGGCCACTGCCTTAAGATTTCAGTGTATCACTCGAGTATCTCAATTGAGTATGCTTTTAATCCAGGCCTGAGATGAAGGAGTGTGTCTGGACCCATGGTGCACTCCTTCAAACGGAGCCTTGTGCACATGCTACAGCAAACTTGGAAAAATGTAGAGAGCAGCTTCAAGAATTGACAGGACTGTATGTGTATTTATTTCATGTCACTTGCAGCCTCCAATACGCATCTGCCTCATCACACGTCCATGCACAGCCTGATATACCCAAGTACTGCTGCCGCATTCAAGTGGCGGCCATACTTGCCTCCCTCTCGAAAACAGTGTCCCAGGACAAAACAGTGCCCTAGTACCCAGAGTCAGCCACCACTTACATCCTCTTATGGCAGGCGCAGCTGTCATATCCCAGGTATAGCTTTATATGCCAAGTACAGCATGACAGGCTCCGTAATGCGTCATCTTGTCTTTTTTTTTTTAGTCTTTATTTTTCATTTGGGGAATCCAAAACTGAGAGCAAAACAATAAAATACAATTTAATGTGGTACAGTCCAAGACAGGCTCTTCCAAGGGCTACATGATGCAAATTACAAGCAGCTGAAGGGGGTTGTAATATCCCATTCCAGGGCACATCATTCCTCGTCTGAGGGACTAACACCTGGGGAGCTAAAAAGAGAGAAAATGAAAGTAGGGACAATCAGCGATGGCAAGGGAGGGGGTCTTTTACTACTTTAAAGTGATTCACAAAAATTCCCAAAAATTATGCGCAAAAATCTACAGAAATCATAGAAGTTCATGTCTATTACCTCTGCCCTAGCCAATGGATTGTTATCATGGAGAACAGCCCACAGAAGTAACTATAGCAGACATGTACATTATCCCACTGATTTGTTTATTTTTCAGGATGAGAAACTTAAATATTTCCTGACAGCCCCATGAAATGCAAGGGAGTTCCAAGGCAATTTCTACCATGGAACCAAACTACAATCCTAATGCCTAGATTTACGATTGCTTGAAGTGTGAGGGAACGGCTATGTAAAATGTGAGTGGATGCTCACAAATAATTTTTTTCGTGGACACCGCACCCCTGACACTACCCTAACCTTCCCCTTTTCCGCCCATATACCTAAAGTTACAACAGAATGCAATATTTGAACATTTCCCCCAGTCATAAGTGGAATTAGTAGTCATAGACATCACCTGAACAGACTCTTTGAAATCAAGATTTGGAATTTTAAACTTCAAACTTGGCTTTTTTTCTCTCCTTATAGATGCACAAACGTTATTTGTAGGCACTCTTAGGCCCTCTTTATAAGTGGCCTGGGGCGGTATCCACGAGGCAAAGTACTCTACTCCGTTCTGTTTCCTAGTGTCTCCGGTCCCAGATTGATCGCATCTGCAGACTTTGGAGGGTGTGCAAGCAGAGCTGAGAGGGCATCGGCACCTGCTGCGACCGGCCCCTTATTTACAAGCCCATTAAGCTGCCGGTGCATCACTTTTTTAGACGCACTGGCTGCGCAGTGTGCCTGCCCATATTGACAAGGCCATGTAAAGTCACCCTGCATGAGTTTTCATGGCCTTGTAAATATGGGCCCCTTTCACGCATTACTCTGCGTGAAAGGTGCGCTCCATGGGTGTTCCCACGCGACATTCATGGAACCTGACACATTCCCAGATTTGAAAAGAGTCATTAACCTGGTAATGCGTCAGAATCCTGCACCTTCCTAGGGAAGGTGTAGGAGTGGCGCAACGAGGAGAAATACTTTTATTTATCCTAGTTTTTGCTCTTTCTGCAGCACACAAAGAAGGAGTAAAACACCATCAATGATTGTTTTTGTGCAAGAAGGTGTCCCTTACTGCACAACAACAATCATCCCTGCAACACTGGCACTCTTGCACCATGGCGCAAGGGTGTCTGCATTGGCACACGGCTGCTGTTTGTGCACCGGCACAGGGGAGAAGAAGAGGAATGCACCGTATCTTGTAGCTACAGTGCATTCCTGCCCTTTTATTTTGATGCACGTCAGCGCTGCCGTGCGTCAAAATATAGTAAATGAGGCCCAGAATGAGGAAAACAGCGAACACTCTCCCCTAAACTGCTCCGCTCTGCACCACTGCTTACCCCACAGCAGAGGCACTATGGGCCTGAAATCAGCCCCCTTACATTTTACCAGCTTCTTCAAGCATATGGAAATTCTGAGTGAATTAGGGCCCACTCTTTCCCTGAAGGGAGAGAAACATGCAGGCTTGGTCCCAGAATCATCGATTCCGGGAGAAATAACTCATAATCCCCAGATAGTGGTGCAGAGATACCGGTCAGAGTTGGAGAATCCGGCCCCCTGCTACCCACTCACATCTGTATGGGAAACTTTTAATGAGGCCCTCGGTGATTTGTTTCAACGTTTGCTGCATTGCTGCTTAGTTCACAACACTATCCCAAATTGCCTAAGAAATAACCTTTAACGATATCCTAGACTCAACAGATAACCGTTCAACTATTTTAATCAAGCATTCTCTGCACTGCACAAAAGAAGCAAAATAAATCTGCTGTTAATGGCTGCCTTTACACTGCGAGCAATGCTCCTGCCCAGGGCTTGGCAGGCATGCTGAGGGCTGAACAATGGGGTGAGTACACCGCTATCCATTTAGACATCCTCGGTCAGGGAAGGGTACATTTAAATTCTTTTGATTACAACATCGGAAACGTTCATGGTTAGTATAGCATGCGTTTGAAGCCTTTCTGCTTAATAGTAATATTCTATACACTGAAGACTGAAGAACACCAACTTGTGATGCATAATACCTATTCATAGCACACTAAAAACACTAAAACAGATTGCTGTTTACAGCAGAATGCAAACGACCCAAGTGGGTTGTAATCCGATTACTGCAGAATGTTCACGTTTGCACATATTTTACATCTGTGATGTATGTTACCACAATATAATATTGTAATTCCACAACAGTAATACTGTAATTTCACACCACAGTATTTAGGTACGGTGGCCCACTGGCCCTCTTGAGAGGCATTTTAGGGCATGGACAAAGTAGGTAATTGCCCAGGTGTGGTATTTGATGTACAGTGATTCCTTTTGGAAACTCGAGTACCTGGGGGACGAAAAAAGTTTTAAAAAAACAAAAAAACTCACCTGCGGCGGCCGGCCGGCTGCCACCTCTCCTCCGTCCTCTTCTTCCTGACTCTGGTCCCCCAGCAGGATGCAGGAAGCAGCAGGAAGACCCCGGCTCACAGCCTCCCAATAACCAATGCTGCGTTGTGATTGGTCTGAGCACCGTGGATCGGCGCTGAGCCAGGGAATGGGGGCCTGGGAATGTTCTCCATGCAGGCTGTAATGCAGCCTGCATGGAGAAGATGCGAAGTGTGCATGAATGTTTGGCCGCCCCGGGAGAGCCGGCTAAACAGTCATGTCAACTTAGGAGTAGGCAAACCACTCCTCCCCTGCATCTCTGTCATCGGATGATAATAACACGAGTTACTATCATTTTATGTTTCCTTTACTTCACTGCTGCGTAGCTGTGGGGCGATGCTCCTTCTCCTTAGCGGAGGAGCCGCCACTAGAGTCTACTGCTATATGTGCAGGTGCAGGTTAGGCCGGAGCTTGGCAGGAAGCATGCGCATTAATTTGTAGTATCCTTTACCAGTCTTGGACCCCATTTACAAGTTGCACAGTAGTGGTAAACTATGTATCCGTAATTACCAGTACTATGGGGTAACACCCTACCATAAAGAGCAATTGTGAGTTAAACCCCACAGAATAGATAATAGCTGTGCAGATCTAGTGTTCTTGCACCTGGTAAACCTGGGTTCAGGAACACTAAACCAGCCTTGAATGGACAGAGGTTCTGCTCCACCTTATAAAAGGGGCTTAGTGTTTCAAATTCATTTTTCCCATTTCACCTTCTGCTTCTAATGAGAGGTGCTGCCAAGATGGAGCATGTCAAGTTTCCTTCAAGCTCAAAACAGCTGCAGTCGATGTTGGGTCAAAATATCCCTGCTGCTGGGCTTGAAAGGAGGGTACCCATTAAGTGATTAACTCATTGGCCACCTTGTCTACACCCACTATGCATTTAAATCTTCAAATGTGCCTGGATAGTGCCATTCACCTTGCTAAATGCTCTGTGTCAGAAAAGCTACTTGAAATGAAGTACAGTATGAAAAACGATACAACACTTATTTTATTTTACGTTTCTTATAGAGCGCATGGCTACCCAGGCATGGGCTTCCCAATGCTGACAGAAATCGTAAGAGGAACAATGATGCACTAATTATACAAACAAGCGGGGTTTTTAATTGCTTGCTACAGCTGAGCAGGTTATCATTGGCCCTAAGATGGATCGGGAGAGAATTCCAGAGCACAGAGACCCGATACACAAATGATCACCCTCCTCTTCTGGCCCTTTTAATTCTGGGAACGGCCAGAAGAAAGGGGTTGTTTCATCTCAGCTCACGTGCATTGCTATACGAGACGATTAGACGGCTCAGGATATGTGGACCATGAATGTACTTTATCTTGTGTGCAATACAGAGAGCTTTGAAATCAATTCTTTTCCTTACTGGCTGCCAGTGAAGGCTAGCCAAGGCTGGGCGTGCAGACTGAGATTTAGGAAGGCTCAGCAAAACGAGGGCTGCGGCATGTTGAATAGTCTGCAGTCTCTTGAGGACATAGGCGGGGCTGCCTAGGTAAAGTTAATTTTGCATAATCTAACCATGAGAGAATGAGACCTTTTACAACTGTTCTTTTGGTTTCCCCAGGGAGCAATTTAATTGTCTTCCTCAAGGCTCTTAACAGGCCAAAGCAAGTCCCTGCAACTTTCTTGGCCTGGGAGGCCATGGTGAGATCTTTATCCAAAAGAACTCCCAAGCTCTTGACTTCCATTGTGGGAGACGGGCAGTCCCCCATGCATGAAGGCCAAATGAGGTGATCCCACAGAGGGCTGTTCCTGACCACCATGACCTCTGTCATGTTGCCATTTAATTTAAGGCAGCTGGAGGCCATCCATTTGTTGACTAGCTCAAGGCAACTAGATAGGTTCACCATAGTTTGACTCATTCGGTGCCAGGGATACGACAATCTGGGTGTCGTCAGTGAAGGACACCATAGTAAAACCAAATGAGCAGATAACATCAGCTAAGGGCCGTACATATATTAAAAAGAGTCTGGCTCTGGGAGGACCCCTAAGGCACACCACTTTTACGCTGGTGGACAGGCGACTGACAAGAACCTACCCTGTCCTGAAAGCTTCTGTTATCAAGGATTGATGTCAGCCATTTTAATACTTTTCCCTTTAGCTCTAGCATCTCCAGCCTATATTGGAGAATGGGATGGGAAACTGTGACGAAAGCTGCACTCAAATCAAGAAGAATGAGCGCAGCTGACCCTCCTTGGTCAAGAGATTTCTTCAGATCTTCCATGGCCAGCAGAAGAGCCGTTTCAGTACTGTACCCAGGTCTGAAGCCGGTCTGCGTCTGATGCAGGAGATTATGGGCCTCCAGAAAATCAGTCAGGTATCTGTTGACCAATTTCTCTAAGATCTTGCTAACACCTGGGAGCAGAGATCTTGGTCTATAATTCTCTGCATTGACATGATCTAGGAAGGGTTATTTTAGCAGTTGACTAATGATCGTGTGTTTCCAAGAATCAGATATTTACCCACTGTCCAGCGATAAGTTGTACATACTGGTAAGTGCTGGAAGTAGGATATCTCTTCCTTTCATCATGATATCTATAGGCACTAGGTCCAGGGCAGAACCGGGCTTGACTGTTTTTGCTGCTTCCCAGACGGTATTACAACAAAGTTGGGAGAGGACTGAGAGAGCTGGGGCGATTTTCCTGTCAATGAAGCCCTCGTTCTTATTCTGATACAGGTTTGAGTCCCCTTCTAGAGAATCATAGATAGACACTTCAAAAATCCTCTTCATATCTAGCTTGCTCTGCATTGTGTAGTTTTGTTTTAATAACTAAAATGACACCAAAACAAATTAAATCTAATTTGTAGAACCAGAGTTATGAATTTTAAAAGTTTTTTTGTGAAACTTAGAACTGAAAAGAACAAAGGGCCAATTCCAGGTATCTGGTCGCGTGAGACCAAGTCCAAGTCACAAGTTAAGGCAGACAGCAATGGAGTATGGGTCGGATAAAGGTACCAGGTTTGCCCCTGTCAAGAGTTATCTTCGGACTTTCAAAGAAATTCTGAAGATTTCCTGAAGAAATTAGAGTCCTCAGCGGGGCAAAGCAGCAGGCTGTGGCCGAGAGGAGGTCGTTAACAATGAGAGCCACTGGACAAAGTTGCGGTGAAGCCATGGACGATAGCGGGATATACATCAGGCTGTTGGTAATACCTTTGGTGACATTCTAAAATCACATTTGACCCCTAATGGGTGATGACCCCCAAATTTACAGTACCACCCCACCTATAACAGATAGATCATCACAACATTAGGAGATAAAACCTTATCTAATACAGGCATATTTGCTTTGTCAGGTGGTCACCATATTACACTATCAGGCAAGCCTATATGCTCTGTCAAAGGTCATCATATCAATATATAAGGCAAGCCTACTGGCTGGGTCAAGGGGGCGTCACAATAATTATGTAAAGCAAGGCTACTGGCTTTGTCACGGTTACCACATCAGAAGACCAATAATCCACGTTATAAACAACCATTATTTCACTATAATCAATAACCACATTTAAATTCAGTCATTATTGTGAAGAAAACATTGCGATGTTTGTCTAAAACACTACTAGCAATACTGTCAATAAAGCATTCAAAATGAACATAACATAAGTCTTTCTTATACAACTTTAGGGCAAAGAAACTGCAACCGTAGAATCAAACCCTAGAGGTAGCTGCAATCCCAGACTGTAGAACAAAAGTTCCAGCCTTAAGAATGTTTAATAAAAAGTCTGGGGGAGATGCATTTCATGACCCCAGAAACTTGGTGTCAAGTTTCAAATTGCTTTTGGGGGAGGCTGCTGCACTCCCTGCAACCCCCCCAATCCTTTAAATTTACATTGGTGGTGCTCCTGGGGCCACCACAAGTGAGGAAAAAATATGCAGATAGGTCCTCCTGGGGCATTATGGGGTGCTCTTTTGCAGGAGCTATGAATATTTTATTAGCAGCCCTGGCCACTTCCTTGTTCCAGTGCGACCAGGTGTCACGTGTCTTATTCTTTTTTTTCTTTCACATGGGGATGCCTGGTCCCACCCAGGACACCCCGGAGGCAGGTTTTGCAATGGCCCCGCGACCCCAGCTGGCTCCTGGTGCACAACTCCATGCTGGGTGGGAGCCGGCAACATCCCTTCTTCTGCTCCCGCCCTACACTTGTGCTCCAGCGACGGGAAGCAGCTTCCGTTCTTCTGGGTCCCGGGGATAGTGTCCCAGGACCCAATGCTGATTTTCGGGCCCAGGAATGATGACCCAGGTTCCCCGGGCCGTGGAGAAGTCTTAAACGTCCGCGGATCCCCGGGCCCAGGGATAGAATTCAGCACGCTCAGTCACTCGAAAAAGGGGTCAAAATTCAAATCTTTAAGTGTGCATAACATGGTCCTTGATGGGAATATTTCAAATATCTTGGGCTCGTTTTACTTAGGGTGGTGAGCCCTAGCCACCAGGAGTCCTCCTGGCCCCAAAGGGGCTGAGCGCTGCTAAGAGTTGTTTCACTGGCTCTCTGCACCAGACTTCTCCTCTGCTGTGCCCTCCACAAACTCCATAGCCTCCTGACCATCTTGCAGGACATCTAAGGGGGAAGTGGAGTCCAAGCCTTTCCCCAGCTGGTCCTCAGGGGGTGCAAGGGGACCATCATCAGTGGCTCTTAGAGAGACTCACTAGTCCTGGGGTCAGCTGTAGACAGAGTCCTCAGTTAATCAGGGTGCTTGTCTTTCTACCTGCCAATGATGTTGCCACTGTCGCAATCCAGGTCCAAAATCTTGTTCTCTTTTATATTCTGGGGAGGCACTTTTATGCCCAGTGCAGCTTGTGGGTGGGGGATTCCCCTTTGTCTAACCTTAGCCCTTTTCTGGGTTTGGCTCCGGCCCAGCTAGTGACACAAAAAAGGTTTCTTTGTGTGTGCTTGGGAATGACCCATTGACGTGTAATCAGGGCAGGTCCCAACTCCTTCCCAGTGATCCTGTCAAGAAGACCCTTTCCTTTTATACGAAGGGTCCTTTTTCGCACTATCTGGCTCCAATATGTATGTCCCAGTGGGAGACCCATCACCAGCAGAGAGGCAGCTGGAAACTCACAGAAACTTTAGACAGAAAAATGGCAACTTTCCAAAAGTAGCATTTCTAAAATGATAATTTAAAATCAGACTTCACCATTAAAGAGGATTTAAATTACAGTTCAAAAGAGTGTAAGAAGCATTATTCTAGCTTCTACCAATCAGCCAGCCGTGTTACAGTGGACATCGTTTTTGGGGATATTTCACTGTAAGGACATGTCCACTGTTAATTTCTACATGTCCTACCTTTAAATATGTGCATCCTGCCTTCATGGACAATAAGGACTGTATATGGATGTCTTATTAATATTTAAAAGGAAGGTTTAGGCATGTCAAAAGGGGTATTTTGATAGGTCTTATTTGCAGTTTAAAACTGCCACAGGCCGGTTACCTGTGTGGAGCTACCAGGATACGCACTACTGCAGTCTCTCACGTGTAGCCTGTACCTGTGCGCACACACTTGTGTACACTTAATCATGTGTAACCAGCTTAGTGTCCCTTACTTTAGCTTCAGTCAGGCAGTCTTATCCTAAAAGGCGGACTCTGGCTGTAAACACGTACAGTCCAATTCACCATGAAATTACTGGGCGTGAGACTCAGGTAGTGAGACTCCAACATAACAGATGATCAAAAGCAAAAAATCTGGGCATACTAAATGGGTGGTACTCATTTGTTACAGTCACTATATACGTTTGAAAAGGCCTTCTCGCTACAATAGTTTCTCACACAAGGGCCATATCACTCTTTTAATTTTATCCTTTTTCAAATTTCATTAACAAGCTTTCTTTAAAACGCAGATAAAGAGTTGCCAATGCTCTTCTTATTCGTTACAAGTCTCTAGTACATATTACATTTTTTTACGATCCTTTAAACTACTCTATTGCCAACAAACATTCATGACTAATATCCTTTCACCAATATCATTAATCACAATGTCCCTCAGTACAGTATGACTAATGTTTCTTGCCCATGCCGGGTTTTGGCTGCTCATATCAGTCTCATACAGCCTTCTTCAGGACCCAAAATCTTTTAATTACATAGCCATCTCTTAGCTGGCTTAACACAATGGTTCTATTTAAGACAATAACCCCTGTTAGACCTAACATCCTTGGAGTGGTATTCCCCCAGACTTTTTGCCTTCACTCTCCAGTTTTGCTGAAATAATTTATGCTGGCATTAGCATGCTCTGCACTTTATCCCTCTTAACAAGTGGTAAAGTTAGTGTTCTTTATTCCTAAAACAAGGTAAAATTGCCTACATACACCTAATTGCCTTATTTAATCTACTTATAAGTCCCTAGCAAATGGTACTACATGTAGCCAGGGCATTTAAATAAAAAGAAATAAACCTTTTGCCAAGCCTAAATCTTCCTTTTCAATACTATGTTATCCCTAAGATAGGCCCTCACCACTCCTAGGGCAGGGTGCATGATGTTTAAAAAGTAGGATATATGTACTTAAGTTTTACATGTCCTGGCTGTGAAAAACTCCTAAAGTCATTTTACTCTGTTGTAAGGATTTCTTTCCCACATACTAACACTGGTTTACCTTATTACACTTAATAAGTGATAACTTCAGTTTTGAAACAGATAGAGAAATACTTCTTCCACTCAAATGAATTGAAATTTAAAATCCTATTTGATGGCAAAGGCAAAGTTACTATTCTGACAATGCCATGATTAGAAAGTTAATAATTATAAATAACAGTGATGGATGCAATGCTTGAATTAATTTCAGCCACTGATAATCACTCTGGCAGCACCCACTCCATCAATATTTTACACATCATGCCACCTCACTTTGGACCAAGCTATATGAAAATCAGTCTTGACCCTGCTCCAATAGGAACAGTCCAGCCTAAACTGCCAAAGGCAGGTCCTCCTTGAACCAGAACACGAGCAACCCAGGACCGGTTCCACCCTTGTTATGGGCTCATCATCTGGGTACAGCTTGGTAACAGTTACACAGTGTGCACTGGACCTATGACTGGTCATACCCGTCCACTTAGGGCAACACAATAAGTATACAAAACAATGATATATGGAATGCTTTAATACATCTCAGCCACTGGTAATCACTCGGGCTTCATCCCAAGCATTCATTATTTTGCACTCCATGCCACCTCAGTTTGGACCCAGCTATATGCAAATCAGTCTTGACCCTGCTCCAATAAGAACAGTCCAGCCCGAATTGGCAAGTCAGGTTCCCCCTGAACCAGAACACAAGCAACCCAGGACCGGGCAGCTTACACAAAAGTAAATCCACCACACTTTGCTAATTCAGTCCATGTAGACTCCCATTCAAAACATGCTGTACTGTTATTTTACTACCACCTTGCAAATCCCCTTTGCTCTTACTGACCTACCACCAATCAAAAATACTAGGTTGCCTGGATTCTTCCTGAGATAGCAGGCAACAGTCCTTCAAAACTTCACCGCCAAAAAATAAAATGTTGTTCTGATCCTAGTGCACCCCAATTTCACACGATACTTCACCATTTTCCATAACCTTTACTCAAAACGAGATGGTTCTGCTTCTACCATGGATCCTTCTGGACCCCGCCACACAACTGTCCACCCAACACAAAAATAAACCGATCTACTGCCAATACATAATGAAACATAAATAATGTTGCTACTACAAGCCCACATCCATCCTATGCAACAAATGCATGATCCCTTGTCTAATGTCTCCCTCCCACTTTACTTAAGTAAGATGACATGTTGGCTTATGAGCTTGCTCCCAAAAAATTATCATCTTCTCGCAAAACAAATGGCACAGTCGGCAATCCTCAATGTTTACCATACTGCATTACGTTTTCCAAGTCTAATTCTAATTTTCTGACCTGCAAGACAGAAATCCGATCTGAGGAATCAAGCCATCATATTTTCTAACCCACGCTACCCTACATATACAAAATACATTTTGATCATTTTGTATTCCATTACTTTAGACATATGCTTTGATCAACATCACTAACCTACATCCCACCACCAAAAGTGCCACTTACCACATCAGCCTCTAATCCGGCTTCCTGTAAAAATCACCCATTTATGCGGTGCATAGTGTCCTGTATTGCAGCTACCACTCCAACAGCCTTCAATAAAAAAAATCCCATTATTTGATGCTCAACCACATCTTGGGCCAAAAGAACAGACAGCATGGTAGATGGATGGTTTTGTTCCATAGAAGCCATATATTTTCTACAATAAAATACTCGCAAGACTTTTAGCTTCCAAAAGATATTTCAAATATGTGGATTGGAGCAGCCATTCTTTATTTTCGTGGGAATTTCTCCTTCACCACTTGCTTCTCAAAAACTAATTTAAATACCTAGGTTAAAAAATCTTTGTCAGCTACCACCAACATGGCGTAAGCACTTTCATTAAAAGTGCTCAATGCCGACATTCCACCATATCATGGCGACATGCATTATGTTTTTATTTTTGAAAAGTAAACCATTAAAAGAAGGGCTTTGGCTTTAAACAACATAAGATTAATGTCCACGATGCTCTGGAGAATTTATCTTATAGAACAAAAGTAATTAGTGCAATATTTGAATTAAACACACTTTCTGGTAGTTGGCCTGGTCTGCATTCCAGTCTATCGTTTTTTTCACCCACAGTGCCACTCCAGACAGAGATAAGCCCTATGCAAATCAGTCTTGGTCATGCTCCAATAGGAACAGTCCTGGTACCCTTAAGACAGTACCACAAGAAATCCCAGACCAGTTTTGGCCCTTTGGCAGTAGCGGCTGGTGTGCCGTCAGAGTGGCATGGTGGTGGTGACAACGGACGAAGAAAACAGTAAAATGAAAAGTTTAAAAAAAAAAGAACTTACCTGCCGCATTGCGCCCACCAAAACGCCACTCTTATGTTTCTTCCTCGCTGCAGAACAGGCTTCCAGCCTCCCCTGCGACTAATCCTGACGCTGCTCTTATGCATGAGAGCAGCATCAGTGTTGGCCTGAGCGCCCTCAATTTGGGAGCTTGTAACTGCTGTCTCCAACCCCGCAATGCAGCTGGTGTTGGAGAGAGCTTTACTGCGCATGACGCTTTAGCCGGCCTGAGACGGCCGGCCAAACCATCAGGTGCACTGAATCACAGTGCTCCCCACTCTCCCTCCTACCTTGCCCTGAGATTGCCCCGCCGCTAAAACTCATTTGTTTCATTATCGTTTTATTTTTCGAATTTTGGGGCCGGCAGGGAGGGCGACGCTCCTCCTGCCTTTTGGGCCTGATCAATGATGTGCAGCTTAAGTTAAATGGTACAGTTAAAACAGGACCTAAGTTTGAGCATTTCCATTGCACTTAGAGTGTCTCACTTAGGGCCTTATTATGAGTTTGGCTGTGCGGGAGTGGGACTGCCCCGTTCGTGCACCGCCAAACCCATGTACGAACCGCCCACCAGATTAAGAGTTTTCTCATGTCTGGCAGGTGGTTCTTTGGCGTTCCCAGGGTGGTGCCTATGAAATAGGCACCGAAATGGGAACATCAAAGGCAGTACTTGCATGGCATGGACTGCTGCAGTCTATGGCATGCAGGTACTGGTGTGCATTCACATGTGGGGGCACATGTTGTGCCCCCCTGTGTGCATCCACATGGCGTAAGGCACAAGGGGGCCCTGTAGGACCCCTTTGTTTCCTCACCGCCAAACATTTCATGGTGGTCACAACACCATGAAATGTGCGGCAGTGAGGTAACTCGTAATATGCTTGGCAGGACCACAGCAGCCTCGCCAAGCATTTTGCGGCCTCAAGACTGCTGTACTACCACCAGGGATCTCTGATCCTTGGCGGTTTCGGTGGTCCCAGGGTGGCCCGACTGCCCTGGTCATAATAGGGAGGTTGGGAGACCGCCACGCCCCTGTGAGTCTGGCGGTCCGTGGACCGCCAGACTCATAATAACCCCCTTAGAGGTTTGTTTCAGCACATGTTGCCCATTGACGTGTTTCGGGACCACCAAAAACTACTTTGCCTAGGGTGGCCCATCCAAGGCCAAAGCCATGGTGGTTCTGTGGGGGCTAGTTTGTCGAAAAGGGGTTTGCTATTGCAGAGAGGTAAGAGGCACCATCGCAGCAGTTTCCCCACCTCTAAATGAGTCACAGGATATAAGATGCTGTTCAGATGGATCATCCACCGATTTTAGGCAGTTGTACAATTACCAATCACCTCTTAGTCAAATCAGTAGCATCATGTGCAACAATCACATTGATTGGCAGGGTTTAAAGAAGTCTTGCTCATTGCTCTGCCTACCACATTCTTGTTTATTCAGGTGCAAAGAGCTGATTGATAGTACCCAGGCCAAAGGCCACACTTTGAAATTTTTTCAGACTATGGCGAGGGCTGGAATTGAGCGCTAGTTCATGGGTGTGGTAAAATGCCTCGTATTCCATTGCATCCCCTGGCTTGACTGCCTACCCATCTCACCTCCAATGTCTTAAGGCTAGTGCAAGGTATAAGACTATTCCACTATCGAGGACATTTCTACGAACTTTTTTGTGGTAATTATGCGTACCAGAAATGGAACTCTAGGCTTCAGGTCAATTGTGTGCTGGCTGTGTACCTAACTCGCCGGGAGCTTGCGCCAAGCTCGCTTCCATCCCTTTGGAGAGTATGACGTTTTGGCAGGGTGATACTGCAGCAATAAAGACACCTGAGCACATGAATGTAAACATAAACGTAAAGATCTTCTGCCACTCCTATTTCTTATTGAACTTCTCGGTGCTCTGGCTGCTTGTCATTACCCAATTGTTTAGATTTCTGAATGTCGGTTGTCATTCTTTCCTTTTCTTGTTATTCTTCCATCCTATATCATTGCCCATCGCACTGTGAGTTGTCCTTGCATGTTTTATTTTACTACTTCCTCTAAAACCTTTAGCCTCCAGTGCATTGACTTCTCACTGGCTAAAGTAGTTTAGCGCCAGAAAGTGCATAATATTCTTTTTTCGCGCCTCGGACCGCTAAATGCAAACAGGTTCAGAGCTGACTTCAATTTCCATGCTCACCAACGATGGTGCCAAGTAGTACATTCTGCTCTTGTCGGGGCTGCCAGACTCATATCCAGTCTGTGGGGCCCAGAAGGATCAGAGTGTCTGCACTGCATTTAACCACTGTGGAGAACAGCGTTTGAAAGAGTATTTTTGTGCAGATAAATGAGCCCGGAGTATGCCAGAGCTAATGTTAGAAACTCTTTTAATGGCAGCATTTAAAATGTCGGTGGACACGTCGCCCAGTGGAGTTGCCATAATTGCTTCAACAGATGACAGTGAGGCCTTGCAAGGCCCTAAGACTATGAAGAGGGTTCAGTGACCTGAGGACCATCAGCTATGCTTTGGCTGACTAGCACAGTTGGCTAATGCAACAGGAGATAGTAATGGTGGAGGAGACATTCGCCCAACGCACCTTTGCACACTAGTGTAGTTGAAATACAATTTGCATATAATTTGGAAAGTGTTTGTATCCTTGGACTTGTTTCAATGTCTGTCTATTCACTTCTCCTTATAAAACATGCCTTCGCCATGCTCATATTGGCTAGAAATGCATCAGACTTTCTTGCTTTTTCCTTCCAGGTTACAGATGGGCTGCTTTTTGTATCATCAACACACATGGTTGCTAAGAGCAACAAAAAAGGAATGGTCCAAATCATCTGAAGTCACCGTGCCAGGCCTTCTAGAGTTTCTTTACCATTTGGCAACCCCTACGTGACAGCCTAGAGTGCCAAGCTATAGAGAGAACGGCATCATTCTAAAGTGAATTCAGCCTGGCACCTGATTTATTTTCTCAGTACAATAAACTTTAGTAGGTACTTGGTTTAAACCTAAAACATCAAATATTGTGGGCAGGGCAACAACCTGTTATCCTTCAGACCTGTGAATTTGTTGTTGTCAATAGGTGATGAAGGTGTACTCATGCATGTCTGACAGGATATCAGACAATTTCATGAATAGCCCTCTATTATATCACATCATATAAATGAATGCCAGAATATCATATACTGAAATATTGTGTGACATGAATTGTGTGTCCTAAATATAATTTACAAAACCTTCTTCCCATTTGTGCATACATTTTCTATTATGAACTCAAATGGGCTTTTATTATGAATGCATCATGCCCTAAATTTGAATAGGGAGGTAACTCTTTTATATACTGCAAAGTTATTGAACAGCTGCCTGGCACAAAAGAAGTCTGTGTTTTTTGTCATGCATTTGCATCTCGTTTGTGAAATAATACTGCATTCTATAAAACATCTAATAAAAAAACGATATTGGAAAAGTTGGCAAAATCTAGGGCCTTAATTTTAAGTTTGTTGAAATAGGGTGTGGTAATTATCATGTGTGGTAAATAGCTTTACCCGAAATTGACGTATTAAGCATAACATGCAGAATCAGTTTTTAACCTACTAAATTCCAGGTTTTCCCTTTTTCTCCAGGTCTTTTCTCCCGATATGTTTAAACAGGTTCAGCCAGTCAGAATTTAACAGGGGAAAACTGGGTGGGTGTGATAATTATCACACAACTGGTGATTCCCATCCCTGTAGCAACTTTGACCATATTCTGAGTGATGTGTGGTATGCGAATATACGACGTTACATCGCGGTGTTTACACCGCGATACCTTTACAACGCAGGCATTACAACGCAAGTCGTTATAACGAGTTGCGTTGGAGGGCGCTGGACTTAGGAATAGTATGATTTACTATTCCAACTCCAGCCTACGTTACAGTAGGGAAGGTGTTGGAATAGTAAATCATACTATTCCTTAGCTTAGAGCGCCACGCAGCGCAAGTCATTGTAATGACTTGCGTTGCAATACCCGCGTTGTAAAGGTATTACGGTGTAAATACCGCGATGTAACCGATGTTTCCCGTGGTAAGCTGATTTCTCTGATCTGCCGCTCTGTTTCCAAGGTTGAAGGGAAGCTAGTGTCAGGTTTAAGATTGCATGATGTGTTTAATTATTTATTTGCTAATTTCATATAAGCACCTCAGGAAGCACTCTTTGCATAGGACTTATTTGGGACCAGAAATGAGGTTATATTGCAACAGGCATGATCAAACTTCGAACATAACTAGCAGAATTACTAAAGAGCAAAAATAAGAAGGTGATTAAGATTCAGAATAATAAATGGTACCCAATGTTTACTGCAGTCATAAAATAGGAAGGCAGGAGAGCTGGAAGAGATGAGTGTTAGAAGTTTGCTGAACGTGAGCAGTGTGGGTGTAGTTCTAACATCTGGGACCAGTGAATTCAGTGTTTAATGTGCAAAAGAATGAGTGCTGGTGCCCAAAGCTCTGTTGAGAAGCCCACAGCCAGCACTATTATTTGCCAGTGTGGCGAGTACCAAGGCTGCCTAGCCTTAAATCTGCCAA
Organism: Calotriton arnoldi; assembly: GCA_963921515.1. NCBI lineage: Eukaryota > Metazoa > Chordata > Amphibia > Caudata > Salamandridae > Calotriton > Calotriton arnoldi. The sequence continues at coordinate 330,585 of CAWUFW010012823.1, forward strand.
GCCTCCTTAATTCACTGGCAGACACTCCCTACCCCTATATCTCACCCCTGCAGGTTCCTGCTTTCTATTATTGTGATGGTTTTTCCGTCTTTCTCTTCCTCCTCTCTCATTTGTGTGTTTTTCACTCTGTTGCTCATGGGAAAAGTCTGAAGAGGAAAAATAAGTGCAGGTCCACAAAAATGAGTGCAAGTGTCTCCCGCCAACAACCACTGGCTCTTACAGGCAGTGATGGCAATACCAGAACAGGAACGATTCTGTGTGTGAAAGGGTTCAAAATGAGAAGTTCGCAGCTTCTGAGATCCCATTTCGCTGCTTGCAACAGTGAGGAACTTGTTTTTTTCTGATGCACAGCATGATGGGCGAGAGAGCCCAGTTTAAAGTAATTCCTTCAGGAATAGGCAGCCATTGCAAATCACATAGTACTGGTGTGATGTGGTCAAACGTTTTGCTTCAGTGACCATTTAAGGAGCAGTTTGTAAAATGGCCTTATGTGTTGTCCTGTAGTTCTGATTGATCCACAGGTTGCATGGACACTAAAATTAGGAATTGTGGGGCATATTATCAACGGCCAGCGATAATTATCGCTGGCCGTTCTAGCGTGAGAATAGTTATCGCCGGCTACCGCAGATAATTATCGCCATGCTAGCGCTGTATTAACAACGCATAGCGCAATGGCGATAATTATTCCTGCGATAGCTTGTTTTCCATGGAACATCGCTGGTTTTCCAGCGATGTTCCATGGAAAACGGCGATAACTCTTGCTGATACGACCCTGTGGTCGTATCAGCAGAATCCATCTCCCATGTAAAGTATGCTTAAGTCAGGAATTTAACAGACGTTAAATTCCTGAGTTAAAGCTGAGGTAGCGCGATTTCTTTTATCGCTGCACCTCCTTGTTAATATCGCGAAGCTGCCTTCGCGATATTAACTTGTGTTGTTTTCACAGCCACGCCTTCTTTGCATCTCATTAGCGATGCAAGGCGAGGCTGTGAAAAGCGGGCTCTACATCAAGGAAACACGCGCTAGCGTGTCCTTGATGATATTGCGATATAATTATCGCTGCTTTTCACCCAAAACGGACACTAAAGCAGCGATAATTATATCGCCAGCCCTTGATAATATGCCCCTGTGCCTTTGCTAAGCAGCCCGAGTGACTATATGTCCCCGTGGTGTCTAGCACGCTTAATTTGGAATTACGAATTGCTGAGCAAATAATGATGATGCTTAGGAAATTTGTTCAACACTTTTACTCTACTTGCTCCAATAGTTTGCCCTGGCACTGGCTCCTGCATCTGAAGTTGGGGGAATAAAAGTGCAGAGAGACTATTTTAGAGAAGTTGGGATCCTTGTGGAGGGGAACGTGGTTTTGAGGTTGGGATCCTTGTGGAGGGGAATGTGGATTTGAGGTTGGGATCCTTGTGAAGGGGAATGTGGTTTTAGGTGGATCAGATAGAGAGAAGGAGGGTGTTCCAGGCTCTGGACCTTAGTGCCGAGAGCACTTGGCCACTCTGGTGGGCCCTTCTCACCCTCAGGATAGCTAACAAATGAGATATAGAAGTTAGAGAGGTGCAGCCAGTAATGTTCTGCCTAAGCAATGGCAAATAAGGATGGAACCTCTTTCAAAAACTGCATGGTGACAGAAGAAAAAACACTTAAAAAGAGTGCACTCGGTTGAAGTCTTCTTTTTATAGATCTTAAAAGACAGCGTGGAGTCTACAATGATTGGATGCATCTACAGAAGGAATAGGGTGCCCGAAGTCCATGACAGAGCCCGGAGGGCTTGGCAAAAATGAAAACAGTTTATCATAGCTGCGCCTCAATGAGTTGCAAGCCACCCACTTAGAAATAGTGGAAAGGTAGTTCTTAAAACATTGCTGACTAGAGCAAGAATTTCCCTTCATGTGGACGATAATTTGTGAATTATCTGCATATTCGAGAAATGTAGCACAAAACACGATAAGTACTAAGTGCATGACCCAGAGCTCAAGAGGAGAGTAAGAATAAATAAAGGAAAGCTTTGCTAATTATGTTAGCTCATCAACTAGAAAAAAGGAAGTGATCATAAGGTGGCACTTAGAGAGAGTGATAGCTTGAACTGGGGACTAAGGGTCTCAGATTCACTCTGAAAATGTTCAGTTAGTAAAAACAGTTCAGGATATTTGTGCCTTTCTTTTTTGACAAACAATTCAACATATTGGACCGCAGATTATTAGATAGAGCAATAGACGTAGAACAGGAGAAAAAGTAAGACAGATAATTTACAATGTTGAAAGCCTCGTTGGTAGAATTATGGCAATGCTAGTCTAATTTTGGTACCAAGGAGTCTTAAAGTTGCAAATAACGTTATAGTAGTTCTTAAATATACTGGAATACTCATTGTTATCCTCAGTGAAATGCACATTATGCCCGACAGGTCAGCTTTTTAACAAATGCATTCACAATATCCATTTCATATGTTAATAATCACTTATTCGGGGCGTGGTTTCGGCGCCGCACAAGATGGCCGCCTGAGCTGGAGGCTCCGCCGCACCGGAACGAATAAAGAGCCGCGGGTGCTTTATTTCGCATCCCTCACAAGCGGACTCCAACATTTTATAAATCGGAAGATGCGGTGAACCTGATGAGGGGTTTTGAATACGGAGCGCATTACGCTCCTTGTCGTTTTGCCATCGTTGCGATTCCCTCAGCGAGCCTGTCTTCTGGAAAGCTGTGCTGTCACCCTCTAGCGGAGCGCACCTTGCCATGCGACCCCTCATGGAAATGACGGCGGAACATCTTCAGAACATGGTGAGCCGCTTTTCGTTTTGATGTGTGGCACTTTACCAACTTTCTCGCCGAAATTCAGTGTACCTCAGAACGGCCGCCATCTTGTTTTTTATTTTGCTTCCTGAGGCCTTCTACTTTCTCCTCACGGCAGATACTGAGCATGCACTCCTCAACTGATTGCTGAGCTTCATTGTTCCTTCTGATCCTGGAGATGGTTCTCAGGTTTTATTTCTTCACAAAATTAATAATATGCTAACAATTTTTTTTTTTTTACGCTGACATATTTCCTATGGTGATTTTTTCAGGCAACCTATGTGTCAACTTTAATATCTAAGCTACTACCTCATACCTTTGGACTATTTTTACGGGAGCTCTGCTTCTTGATTTCAGTCATTCGTCCGCTTAAAATTGCATAATTCTCTTGGTGGTCTCGAGGATATTTTTCTCATCTCGTCATCTTTGTAGGAACACTACTCCCACAGCTACCACTTAACATTGTTTTATCGGATTAATATTGGTGTATGGGTAGAATACGTAAACCTCAATTTATCTTTGTCTCTAAAACTTCCTCCACTGCGTCATCTAAGCCTCCCGTGTCATTCAGACCTAGTTCTTCTTCACTCGCTACAGACATGGCTGGAGTGACTTCTGCTCGTAATCAGTCTTCACAATCAATCCCACATAAATCTTCTCCACCCACGTCTACACCTAAGAGATTGAAGCAGGACTCTCCACCTCCAGATAAGACATCTTCTCCCATCTCCTTGGAGTTGTTGTTAGAGGAAATACGCGCCTTACGTCCGTTTGTGGAGGAGACGAATAATAAAATGCAATTTCTGGAAGAAAAGTGGTCTTCAATGGAGGGTAGGGTCTCTACAATGGAGCAACAACTTTCGACCGTCCAAGCTGACTCTCAAAGACTTTCCTCTCTGGAGAAAGAGGTTCGCAAACTCCAGCAGCATACAGAAGATTTGGAAAATCGCAATCGGAGGAACAACTTACGAATTTATGGTCTTCCTGAAGCTTTGGAAGGTGATGATCCTGTCGCCTTTTTCACTTCCTTCTTGCCAAAATTGCTGGATATGCCTACTTCCTCCACTCTTAATATTCAAAGAGCCCACAGACTTGGGCCTCGTCCTTCGCTGTCTTCAACTTCGGTGAGGCCCCGAGAGTCATTATCCTCTTTCTGAAATTTACTGATTTGCTTTCAGTTCTTTCTGCAGCCAGAGCAAAGCGGCAACTTTCTTGGCTTGGTCAGAGAGTTTTTCTGTCTCAAGATGTCTCCAATGTTACAGCAAGCAGACGCAAAGAATTCCTTAGTCTTCGACCTCCACTCCGCTCATTGGGAGCCCGCTATGGCCTCTTTCATCCTTGCATTTTTAAGGTGACTTTCCAAAATCATACCCAGTCTTTTGAAGATCCTGCGGAACTCAGGAAGTTCATACACTCTCACTCTTCAACTAGTATGGATACTGCTGGCCCTTCTAGTGGTTGACATGTTATATTCACTCATGTATTTTGCCTAGAACTTTCATGCTATTAATGTATGATTTGAATATGTTTAGGAAAGATTGCCTACGCTTTCTCTTAGTTACGATATAGTTCGCATTAACATTTCTTATGGTTAATTCTTCTCTATCTCCCTCTTTCTGTCTTCAATTATATACTATCCCTCCAATACGTATCTGTTTGTGCCTTTCTATTTTGTCAAAGATATGTCCTCTATGGTTTCTTATTTCCTCTCTTTTAGTCGGACCGTCTGCATACTTTTGTTTATTATGGTGTGGTCCGGGGTCCCTGGTTTGGGTGGTTCGTCTTCCACGCGTCACCACTCCCCAGTCTTATTTTGTCCTTGTCCCCCTCAGGTACGTTTCCTCAGTCGTCCCCTTGGATATGTACTGTCTCTTCTTGTATTCTTCCTTCTCCTTGTATCTTTCCCTTTCCTTTCTTACCTCTTCCTTCTTCTTTCCCATTGGTACCTCTTTTTATGTTTCTATCAATGCATATTTTGCTTGTTTAAAACTTTAATGTTTATACATTCAGAGTTATCTCCTGGAATGTAAAAGGTTTTATTAACCCTATTAAAAGACAGAGAGTCCTGTCCCACCTTGCCTCTTATAACCCCGATCTGGTTTTTTACAAGAGACCCATCTTACAGAAATCGAGGCATTAAAATTAAAAGGAGCTGGGTGGGTGCGGTTTTATTCTCCCCATCTGTTAATAAAAAAAATGGTGTCATAATTTTGTGTCATAAGAAATTGAACTGTAAAGTCATATCACAAGAAATTGACACAGAAGGTAGATGGATACTAGCTAAGTTGTTAATTAATACTGTTCCTTTAACTGTTTTTAATGTTTACGGGCCTACGCACCCTGACTGTTCTTTTTGGCCTCTGATTACACAAAAGTGTATCCAATTTCAGGATGATTTCTTTATACTAGGAGGTGATTGCAATCAAGTTGTAGATCCATTTCTGGACCGTCAATCCGAGGTTCGCTTTATCCCACACAAGACCCATAGACACTTTCTTGATACTATCTCTCAGACACATCTCATTGACTCTTGGAGACTTTCTCACCCTGATACTCTGGACTTCTCCTTTTCTCTCCTCCTCATGCTTCTCTTTCTCGCTTAGACTATATCTTTATTTCTCAATCCTTATCTCAAACTTTACTGTCCTCCTCTATTGAACCTATTGTCATTTCGGATCATGCCCCTATTGTAACAGATCTGGAGCTGCTCCCTCCGCATCCCAGATCTTCTCGTTAGCGTTTCAATAATTCTCTTCTTTTAGACCCTCTTTTCGCTTCCTCCTTTTGTACCTTTGCTAATGAATTCTTTGATCTTAACGGTGATCCCAATCTCTCCCCCACATCCTTTGGGATTCCTTTAAGGCCACTGCAAGAGGTTTTATCATAGACTTCGTCTCACAAAAAAAGAAGCGTTTTTTGCAACAACGAAAAGCTATTTTAGCACATATTAAGCTTCTAGAACATGAATTTTACACGTCTTCGAAAGACTCCATCTCACCAGAGTTGATAAAAGCCAAACTCGCTTTTAACAAATCCACCACCGACAATGCGTCCTCTGTACTTCTTCGTAGTAGTGCCCGTTTCTATGGAGGCCGTAATAAATCAGGGAAACTTTTAGCAAATTATCTCAAAACACGCAAAGAACGTACCCGCATAGACTCTATTTATTCCTCTAATAATTCCCTCTTGCATAAAGATCAAGAAATACTTAATGAATTCAAACTTTTTTATCAAAATCTTTATATTCCAGAGTCCCCTCCCTCCTCCTCTCTTATTAAGGCCTACTTTGATAAAATCCCTGCCCCTTCTAACACCCATCTTAATCTTCTTGATCTCGAAACTGACCTATCCCTTAATGAACTCTCTACTGCTTTAAATGCTCTTACTAAAGGGAAAACTCCTGGCCCAGATGGATTTTCAGTTGAATTTTATTCACACTTTTCTGAGTTATTACTCCCGAAACTCTTAACACTTTTTCACTCTTTTTATTTAATTGGTAAGACCGAGGGTTCCTTTCAGGAAGCCACAATCTGCCTCATTCCTAAAGAAGGTCGAGATCCAAAATTTTGTAAGAATTATCGTCCGATTTCCCTGGTTAATGTTGATTATAAATTATTTGCCAAATCGCTCGCTTTACGTTTAGATCCCCTTATGCCTCACCTTATAGGTAAGGAGCAGTGCGGTTTTGTCAAGGGGAGACTTACCTCGGATAATTCCCGTCTTTTCCTTAATGTTTTAAATAAAGCCCCTCCCTCTCCACTTCTCTGGCGGCTATCTCTGTTGACGCAGAGAAGGCCTTTGATAGAGTAGATTGGTCCTTTTATTTGCCTCACTGCAATGGCACGGTTTTGGTCCTAAACTGATTTCACTCATCTCTTTACTTTACTCTGCTCCCAAAGCTTCGGTATTAGTCAATGGTCGAATCTCATCTTATTTTCCTCTTCATCGTGGCGTTCGTCAAGGTTGCCCTTTATCTCCTCTTCTTTTTATTCTTGCTCTTGAACCCTTTTTATCCTCTATTCGTAATAACGATTCCATCTCAGGATTTTCTTATGGTGACCATCAATTGAAACTTTCTGCTTATGCAGACGATATTCTTCTGTTTATTTCTGCTCCGGAAACCTCTATTCCCCCTTTATTATTTGAATTTGATTCTTTTTCCCAGGTCTCGGGCTATAAAATTAACTCAGATAAGACCGAGATTCTCCCCTTACAAAATTCTGTCTTCCCCACTCCTTTACCTCCACGGGATTTGCCTGGAATAGTTCAAAAATTAAATATCTAGGCATATGGTTTTCTAACTCCATTACTTCTTCAATTAAATTAAATATGTCTGCAGTTTTATCCCGAGTCGAGACCTTACTCTCCTCCTGGAACCCTCTTTTCCTTTCTTGGTGGGGCCGATTAGACTCAATTAAAATGATGATCGCTCCAATTTTAATTTATATTCTTTCCATGCTCCCCATTCATATCCCCGCTCTTTATTTTAAACGGATCGATTCATGCCTCTCTAAATTTCTCTGGAAAAATAAAAAAGCCAGAATCGCTTTGTCTTCTCTTCGTAAGACCAAATCTAATGGTGGGGTGAATTTCCCGGATTTTCGTCTCTATCACAAATCTTTTTCCCTTCGTCAGGCTACGAGATGGCTCATATCTGATTCCTCCCCCTTTACACCACTTTGGCTCTCCATTGAACACATTTTACTATTACCTTTTTCTTTCAAAGAAATTATAACTTTTTCTGCCAAAACCTCGCTTACCTCCCTTCCCTTATTTAGACGCACCTGTTCACTTTTGAAACCCCTGGTCCAACCCACTCCTATCTCTCGCGAATCCTTCTTAGACTCCTCTATTTGGTACAACTCTCTTATTATCCTCAACAACAGACCCGTTTTTTGGAAAACGTGGAGACTCAAAGGAATTATCTGGGTTAAGCATCTTTTCAATGGACTTTCACCATGTTCTTTCCCTCAATTTCAGGCTTTATTCCATTGTCCTCGTTCCTTTTTACAGAAGTTTACCACTCTTATGGCAATTATTCTTGACGTTTACTATTCCCTTCCTCTTCAACCCTAACTGGCGTCCAAAATCCTCTTCTTAAAATACTCCTCTCCCTACCCAAAGCCTCCCTTGTATACAAATATTTCTTAGCCCCCAATCCAGACAGAGCCAAATCTAAAGTGGAACTTTCTTGGGAGTCGGATCTGGGTTGCGAATGGACTATTGCCTTTTGGGATAGGTTTTGGACTAGATCTCTCAAAATCTCTCGTTCTGCCTCTCTTACCCAATCTATGTTCTTTCTTTATCACAGGCTTTTTCTTACCCCTGCCACTATAGCCCATTTCTCCTCATCTACTGATTCTAACTGTTGGACTTGTGGTTCCCCTAATGCTAATCTCATTCATCTTCTTTTTCTCTGTCCCTCTGTTTGTGACTTTTGGGGGAAGGTCTGGTCATATATCTCCCGACTATTTAAGATCCTCATTCCTCACTCTATCCCCCTCCTCTTTTGTGGCAGTCGCTCTGACTCCTTGGATCTCCCCTCACACAGTCATGGTCTCTTTGATCTCATGCTTGCTTTAGCCTTCCAACATATCTTTTTAATTGGAAAAACCTCACAAAATTATCCATACAACACTGGTGGAATAGCCTTTGTTCCTTTCATAGACTTGATGTTGCTTTCGCCTCCTCCTGTAAACCAATGACCAATAGAGAATTTTTCTGGTTACCCCTTACCACCTACTTAGATCATATTGTTTTAAAAAGATTGTGCCTCTAGCCTCTGAAAACTTCAAACCCCTTGAATGATATTATCTCTGTTCTCTACTTCTTATCCTCGTAGACTTGATATATGATTCTAATTAATTAATAATTCATTACTTTTTATTCCATATATAATATGCATTGTGGTATATGATTTCCTTTATTCTAGAGTGTTAGAAATGATTTCTTACCCCCCCTCCACCTCCTCCCTTCCTTCCTTCCCACCCCTACCTGATATAAAAATTACCAAAAAGGCTTCTATTCTTCTCTTCAATGTACTAGCCATAGCCTTTGTAATATTATGCTATCTTTGTAATGCTGGTATGTTATTTTCTTCTTCTGTTTATTGGTTGTTAAATAAAGCTTTTCAAACATAAAAAATAATCACTTATTTGTTTCCACTTTTAATGCTGCTACAGTAGGTAACTAAAATTACTCAAGCTGGTGTGTAGCTCATGAGTGATAGTGGGTGTGGTAGGCAGAATAGGGCGTAGGCTGTTTTTGATCAATTTAAGCACATGTAACCTTGCCCTACCACAATTGTTTGTGTGTGTGTGTGGGGGGAGTGGACGTGTACATCAGGACAGTTTTCAACCTAAGTGTGCAAAAGGCAGGAAAGTTGTCGGAATGTGGGAATGAAAAGGCCTGAGCCACCAAATGTCATCGATCCCAGCAGTTCTGTTGCTGAATTTCTGGATACCAGGTAAAATGTGTAAGCTTCTGGACAAGTTTATTTATTGGGCGTGTTCCAAGGGATTCTGGTCGCTTCTCCATATATCTCGGGATGTGGCAGGAGCACTGTTTTTGAATAGTATTTCTTTATGTTATTGAACTGGTACAAGAAGGTCTAATAGTTGAAACGAAGATGGCTTTGGTTTTGCAGCTACTTGCAAACCATTTCAGGAAAGCTGATATAGGTAATTGAATGCAGTAGGCATCGATGATGGCCATCAAACTGGGGCTGGATGCTAGCCTTAGTTGAACTGTCTGAAAAGGTGATAGCTATGTTCAATGGTCAAGAGATGGGACCATGGCAAATTATAAGGAGTTGTGACTGGCGTTTAATGAGTTTTATGTGTAAGGATGTTTTGTAATATCCTATTGTGTCTATATTGCATAATGGGTGGGCTCCTTCTGTCTCTTTTGTATGTGAAGACAGAAATTATAAAAACTTTACTTTGAAAATGATGTATCTATTTAAGTTTATCTTATATGTTGTGGTAATATTTTGCTTTTCTGGTACACAATTCTGTGTATTTTGATGGAATTTGTTATATCCTGCCTATGTATTAATGTTTCTCCGAATGTTACCTGGTTCTCAGCTGCTCAGCCAGTGTGAGTGTTCTGAGTGGAATTTTGGTGTGATGGAGTTGATTGGAAAAGCGGCTTGGTATAGTTCAGGTTCCAGGAGTTTCCTGAAGTGAGTGACCTCAAGGAAGGGCTGAGGATGGTCTACCATCTTTGGCCTTGAACTTCCATGCGCGTGCCTCATGTTTCATCTGTTTTAACATGTCACACTTGGCCATAAGCGGACACTTGTTCCAGGAACTCAGATCAATGAACACTCCACCATACTGTCTGGAAGTACGCCTTGGAAGCAAGCTGTGCATGTGATCAGAAGGGGAAGCCATGTCAGTTGCTGCAAAGCCTTTGCTAAATGCCTCCCGATAGGCCTCCAGGCCGAAATCAGAAAGAGCATGGAATTGGGAAAATAAAAGATGATACAAAAACAATAGCTCCTTATCCAAACACCAAGCATCCTAAATCATTAAATGGAAGATGAATCCAAAGAAGAGAACAGACGAGTAAGGAGGAAAATATCTTATATAGCGGTCCTAATAAAATGTTACATCAAAACCCTACTAGTACTTTGAATCTAAGCCTCAGACATGGTCACTGAAATTACACCTGAGCAATTATAATGGCACAGTCATGTACAGCCAGAAAAGAAATCAATGAAAATAACATTATTATATCCTAGAGGGGAGAGCAATAGTCGACATTCAATAATAAGATAGCAGAGAGCCAAGATGAAGGGAAGGTTTTGAAAGCACTCCTGCCGCCTCTTCTCCAATCCTGATCCATTCCGACACACTGGGTCCCCCAAAACCCTAATTCTGGCTCATAAGTCCTCCTCCCTGGGATGCCTGCGCTATTCTGTCACTTCTCTTCCCCAGAGGGCAGCCAAACTAAATAACTGTTGCGACAGAGCTGCACTGGAGCTCTCACAAGAGATGGGGCGGCCCTTGCGAGGTAAAGTGATGGCCTTCCTGGAGCGGTGCACCCAACCTCAATTCCTTTGCCGGTGACTGCCCTGGTTGCCTCTTCTGCATTGCTGCGGTGCCCCTACCCGTCTGCCTGCTGGATGAAATAATGGACCCAGAGGGCCGCAGGCTGACCGGGCGGTGCCGCTGCTGGTGGAGTGGCGCATAGCAGAGCACAGCACCGGCCCATGGGGGCTCCCGACGTGCTGTGGTAATACCACGGGGCGGCGTTTGGCTTGTCGTCCTTGCCTGGGACTGTGGTCCCCATGAACGAGATCCTGACCTGGTGAACCTCCTCCTGACAGCGAGGTCCTGCTAAGGGGCCGCTACCTGTATGCAGGTGGGCTTGCTATGCCCAGTTCATCCACCGCTGCTCCTGAAGATCTCTACAGGGGCCCTGATAGAGTATCTGGAAGGCCAGTTTACAGACTGTCTGGACCCCGCAGTGTGGCAGGTGAGCTTGGGGATATATGAGGGTAGGGCCTACGCATGATCGCATCAGCAGACTGCTGGCCCCCCCAGGATTAAGACTGCTTATTAACTGTGACATGGTCCCTGCACAACCTCCCTGCATTTGCGGCCGGCCCGTGATGAAAACAATTCCACCTGCTCCAGCCCCTGTCAGATGCACTAACCTGAGATATCCTGAACCCAGCGGGAGCAATGTTTGTGCTTGTCCTACCATGCCCATTACTGATATGCGGACTGCATTGCAGGCCCGTGTCACAATGAAGAGAATGGGGGAATGGGACAAAATAATAAAGAAACAACATTTGGTCTGTTGGCTCACTGGACACCCTCGTCTGTGGTTGCCGGGTTAGGCATTGTCCTTGACATAATACCAGGTGGGCATTGAGGATGTGATGCACACTAGGATATAAACATGAACAGAATTACTCACAGATCATCGCACATCGCACTCCCCCTGCGCATCCCATCACATTCACTTCAGTATCTGTATTACCTTTTCACGCACCCAGATCAGCAGGTAGCCTGGGATCTTGGCTCAGGAGGACGGCAGGCTGTTGTCTTCAGGTAAGTCACTGAATAATCACCTGAAGGAATGGAGCTCTTCTCCAATCTGAAAGAGCTATAAGGTACCTTACACATGTGCTCTTCAACACATAAAGTAGAGGAAGAGGTAAGTCACTGTATACCCTCCTTGAAGATGCAACCAACACAAATAGGTACGGCAGCTAAAGGGAGAATACATGGTCCAGTATTACTACCCTGAATCGAACATACAAGGGTCCAAGTGAGTCAGTCACAGAATTCCTGTGAGAGTGCACAGGAAAGGGAAAGTCATCCTTAAGGAAGAGGAAGCCTCACACACAAAATTGTGTCATGCTTCATCATCGGCAACCTTTCCCCACCCTGGCCCATTAGATGGACATCGCTATGGCGCTTCCCGCAAGCGTGTAGCCCTTGGTGATGCTCCTCCCCCTCCAGTGATGGCGTCTTCGTTGGCTTGGCGTGGTGGGAGTGGACGCTGAGGATCTGCTGTTCGAATTTTGTTCGCGCTCTTTCGAGTCAGCGCGGGCCTCTCGTGAAGCGGCTGTAGTCCTGGCTGCTTCACGGCTTTCTTCAAGGTGTATTCGGCCCGCCGACTTCTTTGGATGGAGAGCGTGGATGCTCAGTGCAGGAAATTGATTCACGGCGGCTCCGGTTTGAGTATGCCGCCCAGCTGAGTGCGGAGTGCGGAGGCTCCGGTCCGCTTTTTTTCTTTATTTCCTCTGTTTGGCAGCTGCTGTGTGGAGGCTCTGTGCTCGGAGAGGTGGAGAAGTGCAGCGGTGCGGCGGTGCGGTTTTCTACAAGCGGCTGGGTAGCGAAAGCATGGGGAAGTGCTGCTGGAGAATCCTAGAAAGCGCTGAAGGTCAGTTGATTGGAGTGAGGATTGAGGCAGGAGGAGAGCGGGAGGAGAGCGGCAGGAGGGCGGCGCTACTGGTGAGTCCTGATATATTTTGTAGTTATAAGACCTCGCAAGAGACTTGGGCTGGTTACCACTCGTGATTCAAAAGCTGGTGTGCTTAGTTAAAGCTGAATAATGAAGAAACAGTTGAAGCTTGCTGCTGCTGCGGCGAAAGCGGATGCTGCGATTGCAGCAAAAACTAAAACGCGTTTGGCTAAAGCCAAGCTGAATCAGACTTTAACTAAAGTAGGAAGTAAAATGCACCATGGGGAGTCCTCCTTTAGCTCTCAAAGTTCAGAAACCGATGATCTATCACTAAAGGAGATAAATTTGACGGAGGCTTCAGGATCTAAGCTAAGAGATAACAACTTAGCTATTTCGCCAGGAAATGTTGTAGCTCGTAAAAATCAAGAGCAGAAGAATGCCAGAGATTTCCCTCTCTTCGTTAAAAAGATGCTACTTCCTATCACTTCGCCATGGACAGATAAGCTTAGCCAAGACTCTTTAGCGCAGAGCACCTTAGTCACAACAGGAGATATGACAACGCCAGCAGCATCACCAGAGCCAGCATTATCTTCAGGGCCAGTATCCTCCTCTTCTCCAGGGGTCTCTTCCCCAGGCGCTCAGGGTGTACAGGCATCAGCAGAGCAACAGTTGATGGTTTTATCAGATTCGGACATGGACCAGCTTAAAAATACTGCTTTAACTGTGGCAATGGCTGTTGCGACTCCGCTTCCTCAGTCTCCGCCCTCTCTCCTCTCTACTTGCGAAAGGGACATTCCAATTCAATCTAAAGGTACCATGCCAGTCCAGCAAGGTCTACAAGTTCAGCAAGGCCAGCAAGATCTGCAAGGCCAACAAGTAGCTTCGGTCCTAAGGAAGACTAAATCATTAGATCTTTTGATGATCGAAGATACCAATGAGCCACAGCAAGGAGCTAAAGAATGCGATCCCGTTCTTCAGGATGAGAGGGCCCTTTTATATCAGATGGATATCAAATCTATGCTTAATATGATTCTTGAAGAAATTCGGGACATGAAGAAATCACAACAATCTGAAATTGCAGCTATACATCAGCGACTGGGGAAGATTGAGGAAGCAGTCGCTAGTCTCCCAATTCGTATTCAGGAGGCTGAGGCAAGAATTTCTCTTGTTGAGGACCAAATGAATGGCATTTTTCAGCAAGTAGATCTAGCCTCCCGTGAGAAAATAAGTATGGAAAACAAGATTGAAGAACTTGAAAATTTCTCACGTCGTTCAAATTTACGTATAGTGGGTATTCCGGAGCGGCTCGAAGGAGCAGATACACTCATTTGGGTCGAATCCTTTATGAAGAAGGTTGTGATTCCTGAGTTTTCTGGTGATTTAACTGTAACTAGGGCTCATCGGGTTCCAGCTCATCTTCCCCCCAATTTGAAGTTCCCCCGCACTATACTTGTTAATTTTGCAGATTACCGTATAAAGGAAATTTTTTTGTCTAAGGCAATCCAGTCGAGACAGTTTGAAACTGAGAATGGAGTTAAATGTAGAATTTTTTCGGATATGTCCGCAGCGGCTGCAAGAAGACGCAAAGACTGTCAAGTTATTGTATCTCTTTAAAGCCCAAGGGGCTCAAGCTTCCATTGCGCAACAATCTAAACTCAAAGTCTTAGTGCAGGGGAAGTTTCATTTGTTTACACGTATTGAAGAGGCGCAGGAGCTTCTTAAGGCAATTTCAGCTGGAAAATAACTTGTTTTGTTAGATTAGTGTCCTGATTTCAATAATGCCCTCCTATGTCTGAACAAGGAGTGCAGTATTTAGATCTTTCTGTCTCTTTGAAATATATTTTGAATGTCTGTTTTAGGTTTTCTTCTTCTTTTGGATCTCGATTCTGAGGTTTGGGCTTTGTTTTTGCGCGGGGGGTAGGTCACCCTTGGTGCGATATCAGGGCACCAGTACCAGTATCTGGGGGGAGGGGGGAGAATGTGGATAGCGGGGAAGCCGTATTTTCTAAGGGTGGGGTGGGTTTTGGGATAGGTGCGGGCCGAGGGCAGCTCGGGTAGCAGAAAAAAGAGCAGGTGCTATCAGGAAAGTGATAAAATGTGTAGGAATCTACTGAGTACAAAAAAAAAATGAAGCTTATAATGTTTTTTATTCTTTTCCTTTTTTTTCTCTTAGCAAAATGAGTACATCCAGTAAATGTCAGATTTTTCTGTTAATGTTAATGGTATATTGAATAGACGTAAATATGGAGGATTAATTAGGTGGTTAGTTACTTTAAAACCTCAAATTCTTTTTATTCAAGAAACTCATCTGAAGACAAACACCCCAAAATGTTATATACCAGGAATGTTTTCTAGAGTTTTCTTTGCTTCAGCAGGTGTTGCAATGAGGGGTGTTGCAATATATTTTTCACGGGAAATTGATTGGGTATTTCTTCAAGAACAACGGGATCCCCTGGGGAGGTGGATTTGGGTCCAGGTTAAATTAAATGACCAGGTTCTGAATCTTATTAATTATTATGGTCCAATAACGGATGACGCATCTGCATTACATACTCTTTATAAACTTTTGATTGGGGTTTCTGGGCAAATTGTGTTTGGGGGAGATTTTAATTACATTCAGGATTTGAAAATGGACACCTCAAATAGGGAAAAAACAACTGAAACCCAAGACAAAGAAGGTTTTCGATGCTTTGTTAGAAGACCTTCAGTTAATTGATGCATGGCGGTTGCTTAATCAGACAGCTCGTGAATATACTTGTTCTTCACGTCAACATCAGACAGCATCCCGAATCGATTTTTATTGATTTCATGTTCACTGTCCCTTAGGGCTGCAGGCATTGGCGCGAATGCTTTTTCTGATCATTCATATGTTCAGGTTGACATAGAAATTGGCTTTTCTAAAAGAGCAGGTCCAAGTGGCAGATGGACCGCCTACTTCTTCAAGATTCATTGTGGCTTGAACAGTTTAGACTCTGGCTACTTGATTATTTCAATATTAATGAAGGGACAGCTGATATTTTTTCTGTTTGGGTTGGATTTAAGGCTGCGGCCCGCGGACAGATGATAGCTGCTTCCGCCAGGAAAACCAGGGTACGGTTAGGACAAATCGCACAGCTTCAGCAGTCATTGGACAATGCTTCTAAATTTGAGGACTCTGCATCACGGGGTCAGCTGGAACAGGCCAGGAAGGCATTTAGAGATTTTTTTGTTTTAGAAGAAATAAATAGCTCTCAGACTTATATGCAGAAGGTATATGAAGAAAACCAAATGGTTGGAAAGATGTTAGCTTGGTCAACTAGGGCTCGTCAAGAATCCGCCTGTATTGTAGAAATAATTGATCCAAAAACTAACACTATAGCAACTGACAGAGCTGACATTGCTCGAATTTTTGTTGACCACTTTCGACAAGTATATACTACAAAATATTCCGTTAATTTGGATATGATCCATGAGTATTTTGATTCACTTCAATTACCAACTATATCACAGAGTGTAGCCACGCAGCTTCAGAAGGATATTACAGAGGCTGAGATATCGGCAGTTATTAAGACTTTGGCTGGCGCAAAAGCTTGTGGCGAAGACGGAATTCCCATCGAATTTTATAAAACTTTGTGAAGGAGTTGACTCCATTTCTGAAAAAATTATTTGATAACATCAAAACGGGTGGGATGGTATCTTCAGAATTTAAAAGAGCGACAGTAATTAGTTTCAGTAAAAAGGGTAAACCATCTAATAATCTCAACTCATTTCGACCGATTAGTCTACTAAATGCTGATTACAAAATTTTTATGAAGATCTGGGCCCAGCGTTTTGTTTTTGCAGCCAAGGAAGTAATTCACTATGATCAAACGGGGTTTATAGCGGGTCGTATGATGACAACAAATACTCGCTTTTTGATTCAAGCTCTAGATTATTTTAACATTAATAAGACACCTGCCTGCATCATGATGGTAGATGCAGAGAAAGCTTTTGATTTAGTTAATTGGGACACTTTATTTTATGCACTTTTTAGGTTTGGGATTCCGTCTTCAGTAATTACTATGCTTCAAAATATTTATCACGGGGCGCAGGCCCAGATAATAGTTAATGGGGCCCAGACAAGGTTAATCGATATAAATCGTGGGACTAGGCAAGGTTGTCCCTTATCACCCCTTTTATTTACTTTTTTTATTGAGCCTCTCGCAATTAGAATGCGAGCCAATAGGAGTATTAAAGCCCCGATCGACGGAATGGCGAAATTAATTTAGGAAATTCGAACAAATAGGGGGCTATAAAATTAATCCAAGTAAAACTGAAATTTTTATTTTAAATACTGGGCCTGAATTTCTGTCAGATGATTTGAAACAACAGGCATTAAAAACTGATCCCATACGGTATTTGGGGATTTATGTCACAGGCCAATATGGGCAGTTAGTTAAGCTGAATTACGAAGCCACTAGTATAAAGATTCAGAAACTACTTGATAAATGGACTAATCTTCCGCTAACTTTATTAGGGCGTGTGGCACTTATTAAGATGTCTATTCTACCTCTTTTGATATTTCTTTTTTCCAATATTCCGATTAAGGTGAATGTTAGTTTTTTTAAAGGGATCAACTCCATGATTAGGTCATTTATTTGGAATAAAAAGGCAGCTAGAGTCAAGTTCCGGATTTTGCAACTAGATACTCAGTTAGGTGGTTTAGCACTTCCAAATATGCGTTCATATTATGAATCATCAATTTTTGATTATGTAGCATGCTTATTATCTAAACAGAAGCAGGTTGATAATTTTTCATTAATAAAATGATTCAAGAAGCTGGAACTCAAGTTCCCACATTTTTAAAGACATCCAAACTCCCAAAGAAAACAAGATATAAAACGTTAGTGGATTTTTCATATAGACTTTGTATTGTTTTTAAACAAAAGGATTTCTCTGGTTTTTTTTCTTTAAAATTAACTGAGTGTAGAGATTTAGGTTTACATATTCATTCCACTCAGTTGAAAACATGGAACGATTCCGGTTTGGGGATGGTTAATCAGTTTGTTATACAGGGCAGGATGATTACTTGGGAAGAAGTGCAGGCCAGAGGTCTTGGTAACAACAAACCTTCTTTTTTGAATTTATTCAAATTATTCATTTTTGAAAAAATATAATCTTATATTCAATACCCCTCCTGGCCAAATTGCTACTGCACTGTATATTTCAAAGTTGACTGGAGTGGGCAATTGGTATTGTTTAACGAGTTCCCAAGACGAATCCCCACTGGTTTCAAAAATGTTGGGGAAAGTTGCAACTCAAACTCAATGTGTTTTTCTTATCAAGATTGGCAAAAGATATCAACTACAGGAAACAAGATACTGAGAGCTGCAAACTATAAAAGAATGGCATTTCTCCCTCACTGGATGGTATACTACACCCCAGAAGCGTTAAATAAAATGTATCCAGAGGTGGAAAATAGCTGTTTTCGTTGTGGTACCTTATCGGAAGGGGATGGCAGCATATTTTTTCTCTTGCCCTAAGTTGATAATATTTTGGGAGAAAATATTTGCATATTTTAGCAGGGCGATTAAAAAAACGTACAAACCTATAGTAGAAGCTGTTCTGTTTGGGATAACTAGTAGGGAAGCTATACTTTCGAAAACTGAGGGCAATTTCCTTGCTATTTCAATGTTGGTTGCTCGTTCGTTAATTTTACAAAACTGGAGATCATTGGAAGTACCTTTGTTTGAGAAATGGCTTGTGAAAATGAAACGTACGAAGCTTTTTGAAGAAGCTTATGCCAAACGGGTGGGGGCAATTAAGAAATTTTCACGGATTTGTGAATATTTTGTTGACTGTTAATTTGATGATGGATTTTGTTGCATGTTTTTCTAATTAATGAACAAAATTAGCATTTTTGGTTCAATTTCGCTGTATTTGTTAAGTGCAAGTATTGTATGATTCCTGATAGCTCTGCTCAATAAAAAATGTAAAAAAAAAAAAATCTTTCCCCACCCTGGTAGGTGGAGGTTCTTAGATAAAAGCTACTAGATAATGGAGGGATCCAGATCGGTGGGTTAAAAATACTTTATAGTTCCCAAGCAGATTGCCTTTATTGGTGGGAAGTATAGGTAAAGTTAAAAATGAGTGGGATGGTTACTGAGGACAATGGCTCACACTGTCTCTAATAGCTAGTCTGACATGTTTCTGCCCACTTTAGAAGCTTACACGGTCAGGGGCATTCTTCAGGGCCAGGAATCCCTAAATTACCTTCTTAGGGCCACTTTGCCTAGAATTCAGTTAGATGAAATGCAAAAAGAAAAATGTATGAAAACTGAAATATACTAAGGTGAGCCCTACCTGAGGATCAACGAGTTTTATAGCCCTAGACTTTAGGGGATACCGGCTTCCAGGTAGCAGTGGGGGAGAGGGGCCTGATTTTTGTGCTCTGGCACAATGTTTCTTTTGATAAATGCATCAACACCCCAAGCACACCCCAAACTGTATATCATATTATGAAAGCAAGTATTCAAAACTACATTTGTTCTTTTCTTGTGTTCTTTCACTTTCTCTCTTCCTTTTTAGCCTTAGAGCCAACAAGTGTTTTGTCGTGATGGGGTGTACCCCACCACTTCTCAGGGCTAAAACATATAATAGAAAATACAATACTGGTTGTGGTGTGTCACTTATAACCACATTACATCACACCCGTATTACAGTGAACACATTGGTTTGTCTTGCCTGGTGGTTTTCTGTGGAAACCCATGCACATTTACATTTAAATATATTTTTTGTGTGGGGTGGCCAACAAGGCACTCCAAATTTTAAGTCATCGTTTGGCATGTAGTAGTGCTTAAAACATTGTGAACAGTCAAAAGTGAGGTTTTACAAGGCGTGGTACCCTCCAAGGAATCAACAGTCTATCAAGTATCATGCTACACAGTAAGCTCTATGAAAATTGTATAGAGCTTTCTCCAAATAATCCCTAAAATAATCACTGTAATGTTGGTGGTCCGTTCAGTCCTGCAGTAAGATATATATATTTATCATATGTAACCAGACTTAAGCCATAATATGAATATATCAATATTACCACTATGGTGTTCATCTTATCTTAATTCCGGTTGTACTTCCGTCCCGGATATTAGGTGAACAAAATTCTTAAAAGGGCCTATCTGTGCATAAATAATAGTATTCCATTAGATGCTGATTGGGAGCAAACCCCCATAAAGGTATTCACTCATGTATTGAAATGTGTCTCACCAGTATTCGTATCCCGTAGTCCATCCGGCACATAATCATCAATCCTTTATTTTATAAAATGTCCAAGATTCAAACCCGAACCGTTCCTGACATCATAATCCCAGCATCAGTATTAGGAACTGTCTCCCGTCTTGCAGTGTTCTTTTAATTGCTGTAATATATTCAAGGTAATAACTATTCTAAGAATACGCTTCCACATGTCAGGGGAGCAATATTCAAGTAATTCCTAGTCTACATAAATGGGCTTACCTGCCGTAAAAGTTATTCGTGTAGCAGCGAGTACGCTCTACACCGCGGCGTGTTCAACCAGCACCATGAGTGTCAGGCTGCAGGTTGATTTACCCGTAACTCAGTTGAGTAGTGAACATCGCTTCCGGACTACACGTCTAGTGTTGCGCACTCTGTAGTTGTGTAATGTCCAAGAATGGCCGCCATCTTACGTGCACCATCCCACCATTGCCCTTGTATATCCCGCGTTATGCTGTCAACCGTAGTTCCCTCAGTTTGTCATTTCCCTTCCAGCTATTTGCACCAAATACTATTGTCCAATGCCCTATTACTGATTTACGGTTGTCTCTAGTATGATGCGCCATAAACTATTCTATTTCAGTAGTTCCATAATATCCTTGTAATGAATATAAATCTAAATGGTAATATTCTCAACTAACCACTATTTGAATTGAAAAGAAAGGGGAATTTAAGTTGATATTCCACTATAGTTCCCCAGTCACTTCAAACATATAATTATATGATGCCTCCATAGTTTCCATCCTGTCTCCTAAAACAGTCCCATGCCTTGCAAGAAAACTCTCGATTTTCCTGATCCTTTCAATCTCCACATGAGTAAACATATACTACATGTTGTCAATTTCTATTGTAGCGCAAATACATGTAACATGGTATAACCATCTATATTTCAATAGATCATTCTTTAACATGTTTTTCACTTCCATTTATCTCGTGCCGAAAATAATATAACCTACTAGTCCAAACATTTTTATACTCCAATGTGATCTGCATACCACCCATTTGTGCAATCATATACCATCTCACACAAGCTGGTTGTGTGGTTATGTTAGCTACTGTCAAAACAGTCCCCAGAACCAGATACATGAGAAATGCGACACCGTCATATATACCATAAACTGTACTATTTATCATAATATCATTTGTTCATGTGTATAACTGTTGTTTCACTCTCCTAGAAAGTACTGTAGTTCATGGTCTGTGTTGAGGCCATGTTCCACTGTTCTTAAACACATTAGCCACATGGCCTCTCACCGTAGCAAGGTAAGTTCCCTGTTGCCCCCTTGGGGGTCAGGGCCTATATTATCGATATCATAAAAGCAAAACCTTTTACACTGCCCTTGTGCCTTGCATTCTGCTGCATGTACCGCTATGGGGTATTTTTGATCCAATTGTTTGAGGGCTCTCAGGTACTCACTCACTTTCTCTTTCAGTGCCCTGATTGTACTTCCCACGTATATGCATCCACATCTGCATTCAATAACATAAATCATAAATTTGGTGTTGCAATTAATATTAGAGTGTATTTCAAAGGTCTTACTATCTGCTGCACTAAAATTATTTTTCTTTTCCTATGCCCATTTGCAAAGGGCACAGTGTCCACATTTGTGGAATTCCAATGTATGTTGACTCATCCAGTGTTCCTCTGCCTTGTGGATTGGATAGCTGGGGCTTAATAACAAACTCAGCGTTCTAACCCGGCGTAACATGATCTCTGGTCTTCCTGACGCCCAGTGCCTTGAGACCCTCATGGGTGAGTAGGCGCGCTTTACAAACCCTGATTGATTGATTGATTGATTGACGGGAACTCTTTTAAGGTTTTATCTGCACGTAATATGTGGCAGTGTTTGTGCATACTCCTCAATAGTACATTGGACAACCCCTGTAGTCTGTTACCAAGCGGACATTACCCACTGTGTCTTTTTTCTGTGTCCTCTCGACCAGAAGAGTTTTGTCTATTGATCTTGAAGATCTTGTCCTCTGCTGTCTTTATGGTTCGTGTGTCATACCCTCTTGTAATAAAGCGTGCATTCATGACCTTTATACATTCCTGAAAATCAGTTTCATGGTTACAGTTACGTCTCGCACGTACCATCTCCCCGTACGGTATTGCCCTGATCTGATGTCTGGGGTGTGCACTAGAAGCATGTAATATGGAGTTACATGACGTTGGTTTGTGAAATAGTCTGCTGTGCATTTTATTGTCATATATGAATAGTTCCACATCTAAGAACACAATACTCTCAAAGGTAGGTTGATGTGTGAATCTAATATTCAGATCATTTGTGTTCAAGTAGTCACAGAATTGTTGGAGTTTTTCTGTTGTTCCTGTCCAGATCATGATGCAATCATCAATGTAGCGACCCCAATATAAGATGGAGTCACTCCATCTTGTCCCCCTGGGGTCCCAGACCCACTCCTCCTCAAACTACTCCATAAAGAGGTTAGCATAGGAAGGAGAAAATCTGGAGCCCATGACTATGCCTTGTGTTTGTCGATACCAGTTATTGTTAAAGACAAACACATTGTTATCCAAAATTAATTTGGTCATTGCCAATAGCATCTCACTGTGTTCCCACTGATTGGCTAGTTTTCTATTCAGAGTCCATCTTAGTGCTTGTATCCCTAATTCATGTCTTTTGCTTATATAGAGGGCTATGACATCGAATGTCACCATTATCATACCATGTTCCCACACCACATCTGTGAAAAGACTAAGAACATGTAGGATGTCCCTAATAAAGGATGGAAGGTTAGACACCAAGATCTGTAGTGTGTTCACATACTCTGACAATCTCTCAGTGGGACCCCCAATGTTGGAAACAATAGATCTCCCAGGTGTGAAAGGCAAATCCTTATGTACTTTGGGGAGGGTGTATAGACGTAATGTGGTTAAATGTGACACACCACAACCAGCATTGTATTTTCTATTATATTTTTTAGCCCTCATCATGACAAAACACGTGTTGGCTCTAAGGCTAAAAAGAAGAGAGAAAATAAAAGAACACAAGAAAAGAACAAATTTCGTTTTGAATACTTGCTTTCATAATATGATATAGAGTTTGGCGTATGCTTGGGGTGTTGATGCAATTATGTTCAAGTGGTCAACTGATCATATGATTCATAGGGGGAATGGTGAATCTCCCTACCCTCCATAGCACCGCAACCCATACAAGGATCAGTGGGAACATTGTGGGATGGTGGGTTAGTGCCAGAAACCCCAACTAATTCACCCCATTGATTATTTCTTTTGATGAATGTGTGACTATAAAGGACATCGTCCCGCTCTCTAACCAGGAAGCTGGTATCACCTAAAGTCTAGGGCTATCAAACTGGGGATGGACGTGGCCCCTGCGCAAGACCTCCAGAAAGTGGCGAGCAGAGTGACGGAGACTGAGAATCACATATCCATCCTCGAGAATGCCTCTTCAGACACGAAAACCAAGGTATGTACCATGCAGGTCATGGTCTGCACCCTCGAAGCTCATGCGGAAGACACCGAAAACAGGGATCCCGTCCAAATAACCTCCACTTGTTGGGTTTTCCCGAAGGCGTTGTGACCCCCAGAGCAACTGACTTTGTTGAGAACTGGCTCAAATCCTGGATGCCTCAGGGTACCCTTTCCCCGTGGTTCATGGTGGAGGGACCCGACCATCCACTGGCATTGACCAACCCCGGCTCCCCTCGCCCACTGATCGTACGGATACTCAGCTACCAAGACCATGATGCGGTTCTATGTGAGGCACACACACAGATGAACCTCAACTACCAATCGACGTGCATAATGATATTCCCTGACTACACCAGGGCTACCCAGGTGCAACGCAAATACTTCGATGCGGTGAAGCAAAAACCAGAGCCATGTGAATAGCCTACATGTTACTCTTCCCTGCCAGACTGCGAGTGGTTCACGCCTCCCGCAAACACTTTTTCTACACCCCGGAGGCGGCATGGGAGTGGGCCATGAAACAAAGATCTCTTCAAAGCCATGATTCTTTGGGAGGCATTTGGTAGAATGAATCACAATCTTCTCAAGCAGCTCCTGCTCCTTCTGGTTCTCGTCCACAACGCAAATTGAGGAGTAGGAGGGGAGGCTGTGCTCGGTCCCCTGCATCTTCGGACTGTAAACATCCTTGGTCGCAAACCCCCTCAGGGTACAATGTGACCAGCCGGCTCCTCTGTGATTCCCCTACTTTGCATGATGCAACGATGTTTGACGATTTGTCCTCCCAGGCAGTTCCACTGTAACTTCTCAACCTCTTTGTACTGCCAAATATATTTACCCCTGACCAAGAGTGTCCGCTTACACTCACATCCTTCATGCATATCTTTTCAGATGGAAAAGGCCTCTGCTCTATCTATAGTTAATAACTTTGTGAATGATTTGGGGCGACAGATGCTTCCGGGTGGCGGTGTGGGGTGGGGAGTACGGGGTCCTGTTGTGGGATGTGGTTGACAATCCCGAATATTTTTTCCTTCTTTATTTTTTGTTCCTTTTGTTCTGTGCTTTCTGCTTCCGGCTGTTATTCCTAAATGTGGGCAGAGAACTCCGCTCCGCTGGTGGAGCTTGCGGATTTTTGCATACTCCGCGTTCCGCTGAGAACATGGAGTTTATGCAAAACTCTGACTCCGCAGCGGAGCAGAGTTCAGCCCCAGGCCCCACAGTAAGCTCCCCACCTCCACCCCCCCATAAAAAAAAAGAAGATAAAAAAAACACACTTACCTTTATCGCGACATCTCCGAGCTGCCGTTCTCCTCCTCGCCGTGGTCTCTCCTGCAGAATCCCCTACGTCATGGTAGGACTGCACATGCGGGTGCAGTCCTACAAGACGTACGTCTGACGTAGGGGTTTCGGTTTGCAGAAGAGACCACGGCGAGGAGGAGGGCAACTCGGAGATGCCGCGATAGAGGTAAGTGTGTTTTTTATCTAATTTATTCTTTTTTTAAAAATATTTATTTATTGGGGAGGTGGAGGCACAGAGCGGAGCGGAGCTCCACAGTGTTTTTGCCCAACTCCGTGGAGCTCCGCGTAGTGCAACTACGCCAGCTCCGCCCGGGCTTAGTTATTCCCTCTCCGTGAACACACTGTTGCTCTTCCTACAATGCACGTACACTACCTCTTCCAAACAACTGAATGGTAGACCACAGCCTCCTCTCCTGGAATGTTAAAAGTCTGCTAGACCGCATCAAACAGATGATGGTCCTTAAATTCATACACCACCATCACCCCGTGCAAGAGACCCACCTTCTGGGCATAAAATGCCCATTCCTGGGCAGATTCGGTTATAAGCGCGTCCTCCACTCAGTCTTTACCAGGGGCTCCAGGGGCATGGCAATCCTTACACACAAACACTTCCCCCTTATGGGCACCCAGCTCTATCATGAGTCTTTGGGCAGATACGTGAGGGTGTTGGATGGGTTGGAGGGCAAGCACTACCACAATTTCAGCATGTACGCTCTCCCACACTTGCACACACGCACCTTTCATGATCTGACGAGTGATATCTGGTCTACTCAATGGTTCACTGATCATTGGTGGCCACTTTAATGCAGCGGTTGGCCCATTCCTTGATATCTCCGGCACGCTATCTCATGACAGACAAACTTGATCCCAAGCTTTAAATGAATGGTTGTCTTCCCTGGGCCTCTGCGATGGTTGGAGGACATGGCATCCGCGCAAGAGGGCTTACTTTCTCCTGTCGGCCTCCACTATGTCAGTGTCCTGAATCGATTATGTCTTTTTACAAATGGCAGACATCTCTGCTACTATTGGAATGTGGATTGTCTCCCGTGGCATCTCCGATCACTCTTCACAACTCCTTCACTTGGGCTCCCTTCCCACTTTATTCGCCTGATGTGGCATCTTAACGCATGGTTCTTGGCGGACAAGAGGCTTAAGGAATACCTAGAAACTGAACTCACCTCTTATTTTGACACCAATACCAGGTTTGTACAAAGCCATAATACGCTCTGGGCAGGCAGCACGCCCGCAGTTCAGGGACAAGCGAGGGGCTGCCTGAAATGACGAGAGAGAGATAGACAACAAGACATTGCAGATATCAAGACCTGCATATCCGACAACAAGTCCAGGGTGGCCTATGGGCCTGCAGAGATGCTCACCTGGCAGCTTGACATAGACAAAACTGCTTTACGGCAACTGCTCCAATACGAAGCAAGTATTTGCTGGAGAGCTACCACCCAATGGGTCTACGAACATGGCGACAAAAATGGGGTGCTTTTATACTGTTTAATAACCTGTGATATTGCTTCCGGTTCATCCTTGAGGTTGTGGTTGACTCACAATGTGTAGTCACTGCAGCTCCTGAGATCGCGGAAGCCTTTGCAATGTATTATAGGCGGCTATATGCTCGCCACCCAAAGCCCGCAGTAGAGGACGATCAGCCACTTCTTAATGATATCCCCATTCCTGCTCTGACCCTGAGCCAGCGCAGGGCTTTAAAGGAACCAATCTCTGAAGAAGACGTACAGGCTGCCATCGGGGTCCAGAGTTCTGGGAAGACTCCCAGCTCAGGTGGCTTTTCCATTGAATACTATTCTAAATTTCAGGACATTCTGAACCCGCATCTCCTGCAATTCTATGAGGAGGCCATTGACAAGGGTTCATTTCCTGGAGATCTAAACCTTGTGACTATTGTTGTGATTCCTAAAACTAGCCCACCCCCACTTGACCGGAGTCCTTATCACCCCATCTCCTTAATCAACGTGGACACTAAGATATATGCTAGAATCCTGGCATCAAGACTTCACCCAATCCTCACCTCCCAAATTCACCCTGGCCAGTGTGGCTTCATACCGAATCATAGCACTCAGCACTGCATCCGGCGCTTGCACTGTGCCCTAGATCGTAGAGAGAAACTGTCCAGTGATCTAGCACTATCCCATGTCGAGTTCAAAAAAGCTGTTGACACCATTGACTGGGCTTACTTGGTGGAAGCGTTGCTCCATGTGGGTTTTGGACCCTGCTTCCGCGAGAAGGCGTCTGTGCATTTTCTTTCAATTTTACTTACAGCAGTCCTTGTATAGAGTTCCTTAACCCTACACCGTGTTCTTCTAAAAATGTTATCCCTTCTCTTCTACTGCAGCCTTGGTCCTAGGTATTCTTCTTAGCAACTTTCTCATGATTTATACTTCTAGTTTTTTTGCACAGTTCATTCAATACATTTGTAAAAAGCTGGGTTTTTTCTTTTTAAAGTCTTTAAAGGGTTCGGGTAATTCTCTGCCCCAGTCAAGTAAATCTGAAATTGGACCATTTAACACTTAACTTATGTAATAAGTCCATTCAGGTGCAGAGTACCTTAGACTAGGTACTCTTGTTCTTTTGGATTTCCTTGCCACTTAATCACTTTCTGAGTCACTTATACCACTTGACTCTGTTTCTTCAGTGATTGTCGGTGGCAGTGATCCAATTGACACACTTGATCTCAGCTTCTTTCGCTCATAGACTTTTGGCCATTCAGCACTGATAGTTCTTTCTAACCTTGAAACAGTGCCGGTGCCTTCTCCTGGATCTTCCTGTTGCTTTGGAAGTGTCTTGACTGTCACTGTTGCTGCATTATTTACTCCTTCTCCTTCTCCTTCTGCATGAGCTCCAGTTCCAGTCTGTGGGATATCAGGAAACTGATTTTCTTCATGTCTGCGTTTTTTCACTCCTTCTTCTTTGCTGTTGTGCCAAAAGTGGTCGTACGTTCACTAGTGTTCTCAGTTCTGGCTCATAGAACAATATATCTTCATATAGATCTATTGTTCTCTGGGTATGTCAGGTGTGCACCCAATTTGACACTCCGGAGCACTTAACAGCAGTATTCATGATTAAAATCACCGGGTAGGGCCTTTCCACCTTGGCTCCAGACAGGACTTTCTCACATACTTCTTTAGGTGTACCCAGTCCCCTGGTTTCAAATTTTGGCACTGCTCTTGATACGGATTTGCAGTGACAGCTTAAACCTGTTAAAAAATGGAACGCACCACATCAACAATCCTTTGCAGTAGTTGAGTACCATGTCATCTGTTATGTACACAAGTGCATTCGTGGGTAGAGCAGGCAGTCTCCTAGCTCTCCCCATCAAAATCTCATGTGAGGATAAACCTGTCTTACCATCAGGTGTACTTCGAAGACTCATCAACACCAAAGGGAAGGCATCAGGCTATTTCAGTGAAATGGATGCACAGATTTTTGCCAATTGAGACTTTATGGTCCCATTCAATTGTTCTACTATTTCAGAAGCTTGCGGTCGATAGCTACAATGCAACCACTTGCTGCACAAAACATCTAGAGAATCTCATTATTAAAATGAGTTCCTCGATCTGACTCAAGAGGAGCCGGCATTCCGTACCATGGGACTAGTTCTCTGAACAACAATTTAGCCACAGTGAGACTGTCATTTCTCCATGTTGGGTAGGCTTCCACCCACTGGGAAAAAATGCACACTATGACCAGGATATTTCTCCCATTATAAACAGGCATCCCAATAAAATCCATTTGCATCCGTTGAAAGGACCGCCCGATCTCCCTATGTGACTCAGTGTAACTTCTGTTTGTCTTCTACATTCATCTGCTGACATGTGGAACAACAGTGACATAGATCCTCAGCAAACATACTGAATCTGGGGGTGAACCAATTTTGCCTAAAGGACCGTAACATAGCATCCCTCCCTAAATGTGTGGGTCCATGAAAATGTTGTGTCATGCATGGTAACAAACTGTCTAGTAACACTGAACTTCCATCTGCCAATATCCAAATGTCATTTGCATTCTTTCCACATCCTGCTCTGGTCTAACCCTGCTGTGCTGTTCTGCCTCTGTAACATTTTCCTGCATACTCGTAAGTTCTTCCCATGTATCAGCTATAGACATCAACATTGAAAAGACAGGGACCTCATGAGATTCACCTGTGAATGCTCTGTTAAATGTGCAGGCCACTACGGCACAATAACATGCTACTTCGTCAGCGTATCTATTGCTGTATGTGACATAAGCATTGTCAATTCGGTGAGCTGCACACTTAACTACAGCAATTTTGGTGGGGAGCTGTAATGCATCCAGCAACTTTTTCATTGGTCATCATTTCGTATTTGTGAGCCAGATGATGTCATGAATCCTCTTTGTGATCTTAACTGCCCAAAGTCATGGACAACACCAAAGCCATACTGACTATCTGTAAATATAATCACTCCCACTTGTGCTGTTAAATGGCATGCTCTGGTAAGGTCAATCAATTCTGCAACCTGTGCTGAGTTTATACTTTGAAGCTAAGAAGCTTCAACAATTTCTTGGATTGTACAGACAGCATATGCTGCTCTCATGAAACCATCATTTGTTCTTAAACATGAGCCATCCACAAACAGTACATAAATAGGTCTTATTACAGGCGCATCTTTTATGTCGGGTCTTGGCTTGGGCATTACTCTGTGACATCTAGAAAGTCATATTCAAATTCATCAGCATTTTCATGAAAGGGCATAAAATTACTGGGATTCAAAATCGAACACCTTTTCAATGGTACATTTTCAGAAGCCAGAATTTGTTGTCCATAAATAGTTAACCTCGAACTAGTCAAGTATTGGGTTTTAGTTTCTGTAAGCGAGATCTCCACTGAGTGGGGAACCATAACAATTAATGGCTGTCCCATCACTATGCTTTCACACCTCTCAAGGCTGAGACTCACCGCAGCTGCCAATTTCAGTCAACCAGGTAACCCTGTGGGATCAAGGGTAATTGAAAAGTATGCTATGGACCTTATTGCTTTACCGTGCATTTGGGTGAGCACTGAGAGTGCAGCCCTCCTTCTCACTGCAAAACAATGTAAACCTTTTGATATAATCTGGCGTTCCTAGTGCCAGGGCAAGACAGAAACTTTCTCTCAGTTCTAGGAAAGCTTTCATGCATTCATTGTCCCATGGAAGCGGATCTGGCCCATTTCTGTGCATCAGCCTTAGCAAAGGCTTTGCCAACAGGGAAACATTTGGTATCCACTGTCTACAGTAACAAATCATTCCCAAAAACATTCTGACATCTTTCTGCATTTTAGAAGGACCATTTTTAAAATTGCCTCCACTCTCTCTTGTGACACTTTTCTTGTGCCATTTTCAATAATATGTCCCAGATATTGGACTTTTCTTTTGTAGTATTGCAACTTAATCAGGGACACCTTATGTCCATTTTCAGCAAGATGATTTAAAAGTCCAATTGTATCTTGTTTAAAGGCTTTTTTTGTCTCTGACACTATAAGCAGGTCGTCAATATACTGAACAAGAACGGAAGCACAAGGCATTTGCAATGTTTCCAGATTCTTTTTCAGTATCTGGTTAATAATCAAGGGACTTGCAGCATATTGGGAGTCGGCACCATGCCAAAACTCTCCCCAAAACACAAATGAGAACAGAAACTGGCTGTCTTCATGCAAGGAAATCAAGAAGAAAGCCTGACAAAGGTCCACAACAGTGAACCACTCTGCTGTGCACGGAATCTGGTATATTATGGTGGCTGGATTTGGTACCACAGGACAACATGAGATTACAATTTCATTAATTTTTCTCAAATCCTGCACTATTCTTAATTTTCTATTTGGTTTCTGTAATCCCATAATCGGTGATTTGCATGGACTCCCGATTATTTCTCTCAAAATCCCTTTCTGTAACATGTTGTTAATCAATGGTGTTATTCGTGCTAGTATCTCTGGTGTTATGTGATAGGGTGGTGTTCTTGAAAACATTGCATTAGGTTTGAATGTGATCTGAATTGGTCCTACACCTTTGATTAGTCCAAAGTCTTCCCTGTAAGATCCCACAATTTTGGATTTACTGTCTCTTTTAAATCTTGGGGCAACTCTTTAACTGTTCACAAAGGGTAACGTCCTGCAGCATTTTGTTGTATCAGTTTAAACTCTAAGGGGCCGATTCCGATCTCGGCCGGTAGGGCTCGAATCGGATTCGGCTTTACCGGATCCGATTCGGAGCCCTGTTTCCCGACCGAACCGTACGCGGGTCCGGCCGAGCGAGTACGATGCGAAATCGCCGACCGACTCGTCCGGGCGTCCCGACCGCTCCGACCGACTTCGCTCCCGGCTCGAACCGCTCCGACCGACTCGCTCGGACTCGACTCGCACCGCGCAATGGAGACGTTTCCCGGCCGGGTAAGTACGATGCGTGCCGCGAGCAGTCCGACCGAGCCGCGCACTCCGGCTCGTAAGAGCTGTCGGAGCCGTACTTTGGGGGTCCGTGTCGGACCCCTGTGCAGCGTAGCCGCGCGAGTCGCACACAGGGGGACCCATGGGTCTCCCCTACCTGTGCGTGTACAGCGCGAATCGCTTCGCCGCGTACCCGCTGTAGAGGCGCCCTTGTCCGACTTCGCACCCATTGAGTCAATGGGAGCCCCCGTCACGCGTTGTACGACCGGCTCCCATTGACTTCAATGGGAGTCCGACCGACTCGAGTCCGATAACATACGGACGCATCGTACTCGTTCGGTCGGACTGCACGGGTCCGATTCGGTCGGAAATCTCTCCGGGTCCGGCTCGGTCGGAGAAATTTCCGGCCCGAATCGGAATCGACCCCTATGTCTTCATCTGGTGTCTGGATCTTAACTCCTCTAAGGGTACAGTAAATTGTACAATTTAACTTGCACAATAAGTCAAGTCATAATAGATTTACAGGACTCAAATTGCACACAATAAATTGTTGATTTTCTTCAAATTAACCTATTTTTACAGGCACTTCACTCGAAATAGAGTTAGTAACTTGCTTATTTGTGACTCCTACAACATGGATCTTCTTTCATGAGAGCGGTAGGTCTGGGACTTTTGCTGTTCAAACAGTGGAATGGGTCGCACCAGTGCCGATAATAAACTTCACTTGTGGCCATTTACCTCACCTTCTACAAATGGTCCTCTGTGGTCTACCTCTAAGACTGTTCTAAGCACACAATCTGCTTCCCCCCTCAGGCACCATCACTGTGCCAAATTTGATTCAAAATCTTCATTCTCAATAATAGGGTATTGCTGATATACATTCTGGTTTTAAGTCTGGAATGTATTTCTGTTTACTTGCTGAACAGGAATGTTCTGCATTTGGACCTGATTTCTTCCCTGGATTTGATTGCAGCATTCATTCTTTCTGGATTAAGCCTACTCTCGCGTTTCCAATGCTCAATTATGTAACAAAGATGACATGTAGTCATTTTCTTCAATGTTGCAATATCTGCACCTGGACCTGGACCAATCAGAACTCCTGGACTTCTTCCCTGAGCACCCATCATACCTCCTTGTGCACCTTGGTGACCGACGCCCTGCATCTCATTCTGGAAACCAACATTCTGCATTGTACCAACATTTCCTGCAAAAGACTGATTTTGAAATCGTTTCTGCACAAATTTCGTTTGTGCCAGCATGACTTTCTCTTAAAAGAATTTCTGCTTCATCTTTTGTTCATCACTACAATATTTTCCATATCACATTCTGCTGTATATGCTGACTAATTTCCGCTCTCAAACCCAACACAAATTGCGAAATAAAGAATCCCATATCAGTAGGTTGAAGATGCCTCTGACCTGTATGATGCTGAAATGCCTTTAACAATCTTTCATAATAATCATGCACTGATTCTTTTACTTCCTGCTGAATTCTGTTTAACCTCATATAATCCAAATCCTTCAGAGGTACTCTGCTCTTCAAGAAAATAATAATCTCATATTTATTCATCACAACAGGTGATGATACATTTGTACGAGATTCTCTCGGTGGCTCTGCATCTGGCCAATGTATATAATTTTGCATTCAGCCCACAAATTATTCGGGACAACAATGTCAGAGAAGGTGTTCAAATCAATCCACAGCACCTTTGAAATCTTGACAAACCTTCCAACCTATGTATACCATTGTAATGGGCTTTCTCTCAATTTGGCAAAATTATTTATAAATTATGTAAGTTTTCCTCAAGTCCAAGGTACATGTACATACCCTTCACCTGGAATCTCTCTCAAAGGAAATGCTGAAGTTCTCTCATCATCCGGAGGACCCGGAGGTGACTGTTGCTTATTCTCAGCTGTTTCTGCCTGACTCTTTTTCTTTTCATGTTTCTTTGCCCATTTATTTTCAAAATTTTCAAATTCACTAAATTTACGAATATTGTTTACTAATTCAACAATGTGCAAACGCATTCCTGAGAATGCATGGTTTTCATCAGTTCGTCATTTATCCGCACTCTAAAACTTTTCTGTAATGGGGCACTTATTGAAAGATCGACTTCATATTTATTTGCCAATTAAGTCACTTTCTCGTGTACTGTAGCTGCTCTCCTAGTGATTTCTTTGCACAAATAATGAGTTATTTTTCTTGATACTGGTTTATGCGATCCAGTTCCCAACACCCGCTAATTATTTCTTCTATTTCTATTTTTAGTTTCTGGACATTTAATGGTCTCTCTCTTTTCACACTCTGACTAACTTCCGGACCTCCAGTACATTCTGTCTAGATACTAGATCTGGCGGCTTCCTCAAACCATGGGAGAAAAATCCCAACCCCAAACAAGTTTGTCTCACCGTGTGTCATTTATTTTGTAAAGAATAATCTCCATCCTTCTCCTAATGATTGAATTGTCTGTGGAGGTGTCCAGACCACAATATGTGAATTTTGCGAAGTTGGAATAAATCCTGTCACTGGCGCTCCTCCTACAGTTCCTTGAGCTGTTGCATTTGGAATGACATTTATCAGGGTATTTGGCATGCACATTTCTACTAGCTGTGTTGTAATCACCCTAGTAAAGGGTGCTGACGAAGTTACCGTGGAAGAAGTAACACCTGTAGGCATTATTGTCTGAACAGTCCCTACTTGAGTTGGTGCATTATTTATTATGACTAGTTTGGAAGCATGCTGTCTCATAACAGTCTGTGTCATTACATGCTATGCTACGGCAGGCTGGGTCAATGGTAATGGTCTATCAATTTGATGTACATTTGTATCAACAGGGGCGGTAGCCACTGTCACATCACTAGTTATCAAGCTTTCAGTATCAGTTATAGCACCCACATATGGCGGTGGACGTGTAGCCAATATTCATCCAAAATGTAATCCCCTGAATCAGTATCGGATTTTACTTCCTCTGTAATCTGTTTTTCCCTTTGGCTTTAGTCTTTTTTGGGTTTCTCAGGTTTTTCTGGTTTCTCATTTGTAATAACTGGATATAATATGTGAGTCCTACCCTGCCAAGTTGTGCCAATCCAGTCCTGGGCCCTTGGAAGTGGGTTTTGGGTGCTCTGCAGCTATTGTCCTCATCAGAACCTCCGTGAAGCCACGCAAAGCCCCGAAAAGCCTCGGTGCAAAGCTGCCAGACTCACCAGAATCAACGCCGGGCGGAGCGAAGCCCTGCAAAGCCTCACCATGCAGCTACCAGTCCATCAGAACTGACGCACAGTGACGGCATGCCCTGCAAAGCCTCGCCACACAGCTCCGCGGGATTGAAGCAAAGCAACGTCAAGTTCTGCAAAGCCTCGCCGCACAGCTTCTCAGAACCGACACCGGACAACGCAAAGCCTTGCAAAGTGCACCTGGATTTAAGGTACTGTGTTCAGCAGGCCCAAGTGAGTCCCTGTATCTGGCCTCCATCGCAGTTGACCTGAATTTGTGACTTTGTCCCAATCCAGCACGATCAGATTACCACAGTTGGTGTTTTGCACTTTTATGAGCTATATTCATCTATCTCTTTAAAATTGCATATCTTGACTTCTATTTATTGGATTTTTGTTGTATTGGTCTTGGTTTGATCAGAATATAATAATCTATTTTTTTAAACAGTGTAGAGTCTTTTTGTGATGTTTTCACTGTGTTACTCTGTTGCACAAATTCTTTATACATTGCCTCTTAAGTTAAGCCTGACTACTCTGTGCCATGCTATCAGAGGGTTAGTTCAGGTTGATTTAGATTGTGACTCTGGATAGTATTGTGGTCCATACTTGGACTGGGTGTAGAACTCAGGCAATTAGAGATTGAATTTATCCGATTTCTAACAGAGTTCTTAAATGAGAGGTGAAAGCATAAAGTTTTAAGCAATTCAAATAACACATTTCATAAAGAGAAGTTCAGGAAATTCACTGGAGTCTCAGAAATATAGCATAGATACTGCTCAAATCACAGAGCATGTCCAGATTGGTGAGATGGAATGAGGCAAATCCTGATAAAACTGAAATCAGAGTCAATGTGGATACTAACCCCCATGAGAAACAAATTCTCTCTCCTGATGTATCTTCCCAAGAGTGTGGCGATGGTGATTCCTAAGGAAAGACTCTTCCCAGACATACCAGGAGGACTGCTGCCAGGCCTAGATCATGGAAGGATTATGTAGTGTCTTGATAAACCTAGTATGTGGCTAGTAAATTGCCACCTGAATTCATTGCAATGTCATTATAAAGTTTTGTATGCTATCAGTTTTTGTTATGTTAAACTTTTTATTTTTCACTTTCCTGTTTCCTGTATGCTTTTTTTCCATTACTCTTTTCCAGTCCAGTTTATGGGGGATGTTGTTTATGTTATTTCTGGGAGGGATATGTGTTGTAATGCACTAAAAAGATATGTGCTGAATTGTATTGGCATGCATTAGAATGCAACCGTGTCATCCTTTTGTGGGTTGCCTGTCATCATGAAATGTTGGGAACGTAAGGTTCTGGATGACAGTTAGAGATGAAGACTGAAGGAGGGTGGCTGCACTCATCGGTTGGTGTGAGCTCTGATCGATAAAGCTCAATATTGGCACCAATTCATTTCTCCCGTGTTTTAGCTTACAACACATCTATATGCCGAGGTGAAGCCTCTTTACACCTTTTTCTTTGCCGATGCTGCTGCCTGAGGGGTAGTGGCCGCAATCTTGTATCCGCTCTGCTCCTCACCGTCATGACTGCTTGAGTGTCTGCTTTTGAGCACTCTTTCATTCAAAATATCACTTTGCTCGGCTTCTACTGCATGTTTAATCACAGGTAAGGTGCTTTTACGTCAAAGACATTGAAATTTGGATGCTTTTCTGCTTTGTAAGTCACATTTTGATCTTTCATTAAGGATTAATACGAGTTTTCCTGTCTCTCACAAGAAGACTTGCATTTTTGGCACTCCTTATATTTCCCTGCAATTTCTCGGTGCCTTCACAAAAAATGCTTATTTGGCGCTCGATATCACAAGATTGTAATTATTTCACGTTTCCAGCATAACTAGCTCAACATTATGATGTAAGTGGGTGTTCCTTCCAACTTTCACTTGACAAGTTTGGCGCTCATTTTCATAATATTGTAAATTTGGTGTTCCTACCGGGCGACAGTGTTTTAAGTGACCTCAAAAAAGCTCATTTTAATTCCAAGGCACAGCCTAATTTCCTAGTTTCTGACTTCTCTTCCAGAGGTCCTTTCATGGATACTTTGGTTTCTTCCATTGAAACGGCACATTCAGCTACTTCTCGCTCTATGTCTGCATCTGTCACCTTCGTAAAAGCTCATTCACCCTCTTCAACGAATAAGAGACTTAAACAGGATCCCCTTCACCGGAAAAGCCGCCATCTCCTGTATGATTAGAGATCCTATTGGTAGAAATTCTAGCCTTTCGTCCTTTTGTTGAGGAGACCAACAAACATATCCAAAATCTTAACAATAAATGGTCAATTATGAAGGGTCGGGTGTCTGGCGGAGCAACAAGTTAGTGACTCACATGATGAAACCAATGAAATTGTAATTTTGGAAAAGGAGATCCTTCAGTTAAAGAAACAATCGTAAGACTTGGAGAACAGGAACAGACACAATAATCTACACATCCATGGCCTACCTGAGGGCACGGAGGGTGATAATCCTCTCTTTTTTTGTATTCTTTCTGCCACAATTATTGGATTTGCCATCTTCCACAAATCTCAGTATCCAAAGGGATCATAGACTGGATCCTCGTCTCTCTACTTCAGTGCCAACTACTAAAGTTCGAGGAGTCATTATCTTCTATTTGGAATTTACTGACCTTTTGAAAGTTCTTTATGCAGCTAAATTAAAAGAACAAATCATGTGGTCAGGTAGAAAGCTCTTCATTTCGCAAGATGTCTCAAATGCCACTGCTAACAGTAGAAAAGATTTTCTCAGTCTTCGCCCTGCACTTTGCAATATGGGAGCTCGTTATGTTCTTTTTCATCCGTGTCTCTTTAAGGTTACTTACCAAAATAATACCACCTCGTACGAAGAACCGCTGAACTCAGGAATTGTATAAACTCTCAGCTAGTGGAAAAAAATGGACATAGCTGGTCCCTCACCTTATAGTTTTGAATCAAATGTTTCTACTGAGGATTTTATATTGATGTTATGTTCACATTAATTTTTCAGTTTTTTTTTACCCTACAGATACTCATCATTTCTTTGCTTTGTTTATTCCCCTTTTCTTATGTTTCGCTCCGCTGTGGTGTGCCTCCTTGTCAGATGTGGGGAAAACTCCACAGGGTTAGGCCCATAATGAGGAAGGCTAGGCCCTATAAAAACTTGAAAAACAACACAAGTGCCAGTACTGATATCATTTCACAAAATCATTCACACCCATGATCACACACCACATGTTATGACCATCAAATATTTATTATTTTTACATTTTGTTTTTTAATACTGAACATTTTTAAATATATTCTTCATAGAAGACATTTATAAGCTTATCAATACACAAGGAAAATGACAATACTACATTTACAAAAAAGAAAAATCACAACTTTACACAAAACAATGACAACATTACAGACAACAAATCACAAAGTACATCTTTGAAGCCCAGATTCTGTTTTTTGGGGTAAATTATTTGAAAGACTGCCCTTGGAGCTTAGGTTCTTTTCTAATTACACTCTTTCTTAAGCGGGCAAACCCAAACAGTGTCCATACTGAGCTCAGAGAAAAATCACTGTTCCTTTAAAGTTTGATTCGTGTAGAATTCCAGTAATCTAACATTTAAATGCACTTGTTTGGTTGATGGAAAACAGTTGGCGCGTTTCGAACCCTTCTATGTCATTTCATAGGGTTCTCCTCAGGACTCAGAACACTAGAGCGCTGAAAAAGAATAATCAATAAAGCTTATATTAACACAATAATCAAATCATCCTTAACATGAAACACTTACTCATCATGCAGACCTCCGCACGAAAATACCTCTTTTCTCCATTGATTCTCATTTTCAAATAGACTTCAATGTGAATTCAATTAATCACCCATCAATAATCCTCAAATATTCTGAGAAAAAAAAAAGCAAAACAACAATCACTGTATAATCTACTTAAGAATTCTTTAAAAACCATTAGCGATCCTTTATCCAAAACTACAAAGGAACTCACATCTAGTGAGGAAATTATTCCTCAAATGCCAGTTCCACAAGATTCCGATTCCATCTTTTTTTAACAGGATCCTAAAACCAAAAATAAAATAGACTGAACACCAATCACCTGCTTGTAAGGCAAACTGTCTATAACTTTAAATGGTCCGTTAAACAAACCGAGGCTTTTATATCACATTAAAGCATAACGATATTGCCAAGAATCACTTCTAGAGTGCAGCGACCGGAACACCAAAACAATACATTCAAAGGCTTCTGCAGCTAGCTTAATGAAATCGAGGGAACACCATATGTTGTGCCTTCCATATTTGTTTGACTTAAAAAACCGTCCGACTGCAGCGTATTTTAGCTAAAAGGTTGCCTAACACATACCTGAAAGCTGAGAAGTTGTGACCGTGATTCCGCTACACAGTTGATCGAATTTCTTCCTCGTATGCTGTCCCGATGTCGATTAGTTTAAAGCACAGTGGACCGGAAGTGCTCTTTTACGATCATGTTGCATTGAAAGTGGCAATAAAGTTTTCGTACGATACAGAGTCACAAATTGATTTTTTGTGTCAGGAACTGAATTGTTGAATGTGGCAAAAAAAGAAAAATGACTCTTAAAAAAACAGATTGAAAGCGTGCTGCTTAAAAATAAAGTGAGATTGAATTCTCACAACTTTATTGTCGTATAATACGGAAGTTGACAAAATATGCTGCTCTTGCGCACGTTTTATTGTGGCAAAAGTTCCACCTCAGGAGTTTCTGGGAAACATAGTAGTCAGATGGAAAACAAGCAAACCAGTTATTTGTTTTATCATTCAGATTTCAAAAACAACTGTGCATGTCCTTTATGGTTTTTCGAAGAAATCTGGCTTGGTTTTCCACTTTTACATCATTTTCCAATCCTTTACATTATGCATAATACAATGGGTAAGCCCATAATATTGAAGCGATGTACATAACATCTTCCAGCTATATTCAATTTGGATGAAGCTATGTATGGATGAATCCATATAATTTATAAATTCTGCAGTTCAGTCATTTCATTAAGGCCATCAAAAGCTGTGTTAAATTTGACTATTAAAAATGCCTCCCTTTGGGTTAGATGCCTTTCTGTATCTCCGCCCTGATGATCTGCATAAATAGATGACAATACCGCCCACTGCAAGGCTATTTTTGAGTGTTTTTCATTAATCCAATGATTTACTAAAGGAGCGGTGAGTTCTCTTTTTCTGATTCTTGATTTATGCTGCGTTATAAGTTAGCGTACTTCCTGATTCGTTTTTCCAATGTATAACTTATTGCAAGGGCAGATGACTCCGTTTGCAATGTTTTTAGTTTTACTATTTGAGATCGTGGTATGTTTCCCAAAAATGTTCTTGTGTCAAAAAACACTCCCCTCAATAGTTTGATTGCAACAAATGCATTTATGGTGTCCTTGAATGGGTGGAAGATTCAGGAACTGTCGCACCATATATTTTGCAGAAGATGTTGGGATTGATGCTCGAACCACTTGATTACCTATACTTTTTTCTAAATGATGGATCCGAATGGGTGTGAATGATTTTGTGGAATGATATCAGTACTGGCACTTGTGTTGTTTTTCAAGTCCTTGTCAGATGTGCCATCGTCATCTGTGTTGTCACCATCCCAACCTCCTTGTTGTTCCGCATTCAGGTATGTGTTTTCAGTCATCAGTTTTTGACATATACTGTCTCTTTTTGGAATACATTTTACCTCTTCTTTCCTTTCTCTTTTCTTATCCTCTCCTCTCCCACGTCTTTTGTGATGTATGCCTCTCTCCTTTTTTATTCTTCTTACTCTTTACTCTTCCTTATTTCCTTATTGCATTTATGTAATTTACTTGATAGTCCTCATAGTTTATACATTTTGCCATCACTGTACCATTCCGGGTAGTTTCATGCAATATCAAGGGATGTATTAGTTCTGTCAAACAGCAAAGAGTGTTATCCCACTTGACCAAGTATGCTCCAGACTAAGTCCTACTACAAGAAACCAACCTTACGGAATATGAAGCTTTAAAACTCAAAAGAAGTTGGGTAGGCACTGTGTTTGTGTCTCCTACTTCTAGTAAAGAAATGGAGTTATAATTTTGTGTAGAAAGAATTTAGATCTTGTTGTCTTCTCGCAAGAAATTGATGACATTGGTAGGTGGATTATTGTTAAACGTTTAATCAACAAAATCCCTTCAACTGTTTTTAAAATTTATGCCCCAACCTGATTACACTTATTGGCCCGCAATCTCACAAAAGTATTGTGACACTGGAGCAAATGACAGAAAAACTGTGATGTAATAAGACTGAACTAAGGGCTTTCTTTTTCAGAATTTCATTTATTCCATGTTTTTTTTATTTTGATTGCTGTTTTACATTTCTTTCCTTTCATAGGAAACAGTTTGTTCAGATTGTCTTTTCTCTTTCTTTTCAGATTCTTCACTCCTTCTTCAGAAGGGTTTTGGTCCCCGCCGACGCCCTCTGAAAAGAAGACAGGACTTAGGTAAGTCACTTGTTTCTTTCCTTCTTTTTAACCTTCTTCTATCAATTATGTGGATTGGGAGCGTGTGAGGTAGAATTAAACTTATTCACCCACCCTTCACCAGTGTCCTTGTCTTTATATTTTATTGTTATGTTCTCTTGGTTTTAGTTTTCCCTCGTTCCTGCTCCCTCTCCCGCCCTTCCTCCCATCTCCCTCCCCCCCCCCCCCAGCTTCTCTACTCTTTGCTTCTGGTGGTTTTCAACAGGTTGTGAACTCGGCCATGCACCTGAGAAAGCCACGCTCCTCTTGGAACGTGGCGGGACACCGGTTGCCTTTGCTCGCTCCTCCGATCGTCTTCCTTCTCCCTGGGTTCCTGCACGAAATACACCACCGCCGCTTCAGCTCCACCTCTCTCTCGGCGTCAGGAATCGGCGTCTTCTCTTCCACTCGTCGTCCGTGCGTCGCCTTCTTCCGTTTCCGGCTGGGATTTTAAAGGGCCAGCGTCCCTTCCAGCAGCTTCCTGTAGTGTCTTGGCGCCAGGGAATGGCGCCTGAGCCCGAGCATCCCCGCTGCTCTCCACATCAAGGTCAGTCTCAATGGCAGGTACTGCAGGCTGTAAGGAGGGGAAAGGAGATATGAAAGGGGGTTGAATGTTGGTTTCCTCCTCTCTTTCCCCTACCATATCCGTACATATGGGCACTTCGTGACATACCCCTCCCCCAGTCTCTTCCCAATCGGGGAAGGGAGGAAAGCGTGAGAGAAAGTGTGCATTCAGATTGTCGGAGCCTTTGCGATGCTTGATATCAAACACAAAAGGTTGTAAGGATAAAAACCATCATACTATACGGGGGTTATTCCCTTTGTTAGGACTCATCCACTGCAATGGTGCATGGTCGGTATAGAGAGTAAATGATGATCCCTCCAGATAATAACGTAGTTTGTCTACAGCCCACTTGATGGTGAGGCATTTCTTTTCGATTACTGAGTATTTTTGTTCCTGGGGGGTGTAATTTACGGCTAATGAACAGTACCGGGAGTTCGACCCCATCTTTGGTTTTCTGGGAGAGAACGGCACCCAGCCCTTTATCTGAAGCATCTGTTTGTAGTATAAATGGTTCTTTGAAGTTGGGGATATTAGGACGGGGCTGGAGGTTATGGCTGCTTTAAGCTGTTGAAATGTGTTTTGGGCGGACAGGAGAGGATCTAACAGTTCCTTCTTCTTCACGTCCTTTCTCAAGAGATCCGTTAGAGGGGCTGCTTTTTCGGAGTATTGGGCTATGAATCTTCAGTAATACCAAAGCAATTCCAAGAAGGCTCGAATATCTCTCTTGGTGGTTGGAAAAGGAGTGTCTAGGATTGCCTTAACTTTTTCTTGTTGCAGTGCAATGGTACCATTTCCTAGGAGATACCCCAGATACCAAACCTTATTGAAGCCTAATCTAGATTTCTTACCGTTAATGTGGAGTGGTGAAGAACGCAGGGCCTGAAACACCCTTTGACAGTGTACAAGATGTTGTTCCCAATTGGGGCTAAAGATCACAATATCGTCTAGATAGGCCGATGAATAAGACTGATGACTGTGAAGTACTTTATTCATGAGCCTTTGGAAGGTGGCGGGGGCCCCATGCAAGCCAAAGGGTGAACTCAAAAGGCCAGTGGGGTGCTAAAGGCGGTTTTCTCTTGGTCCTCGGTTCTTAAGGGTACCTGCCAATACCCTTTTGTAAGATCCAGGGTAGAAATATACTGGGCCTCACCAAGTTTTTCAATTAACTCGTCGATCCTGGGAAGAGGGTATGAATCAAGTTTCGAAATGGCGTTAACCGCTCTAAAATCGATGCAAAAATTAATCGAGCCATCTGGTTTTGGCACAATTACAATGGGAGAGGACCAATTACTCTGGGAAGGTTTTATAACCCCCATCTGTAGCATGTTTTCTATTTCTGTATTAATGGCATTTCATCTGGCTGCTGGGATTCGGTAAGGGCGCTGCTTTACTATTTTCCCTGGAGGAGTAATTATGGAATGTTCAACAAGAGTGGCTTTCCCCTGAAGA
Source organism: Calotriton arnoldi (assembly GCA_963921515.1). NCBI lineage: Eukaryota > Metazoa > Chordata > Amphibia > Caudata > Salamandridae > Calotriton > Calotriton arnoldi. The sequence goes on from CAWUFW010012823.1 coordinate 373,428, forward strand.
TCAGAAAAGATGGAAGCAAAAGTGGTTAGAACTTCTTGAAGAGAAGTTTTCTGGTCTTCATTTAGGGCTTCATTTATGATGAGATGGTTAAGAGAAGAGGAAGCTGATAAGAAATTACTGTTCTTGGGGGTGGGGCCTATCCATTTTTTTAAAAGATTGATGTGGTAGGTCTGTGTTCTCTGTGGAGGCATCCGTATTTTATATGTTGTGAGACCGATCTTACCTATAACTTTATAAGGTCCCTTCCACTCGGGTTGTTTTTTTGTTAAAGAGGGAGGTTGTAGTATTAGTACCCAATCATGGACTTTTAGATGTCTCCGTTTCTTTCCCCGGTTATAGAAGGTCTGTTATCGTTTTTGAGCCTTTTCTAGGTTAGCATCGGCAAACTCTCTTAGCTTATGTAAGCGGGTTCTCAGTCCCCGAGTATAATCCAGTAGACTCTGAGAATCCTCGGGCTTTTCTTGCTCCCACGCCTCCCTTGTCATTTCTAAGAGGGTCCGTGGCTGTCTCCCATATAGAAGTTCGAAGGGAGAAGCCCCAAGACTACTTTGTGTCTGGCTCCTGATGACAAAGAGAGCGAGGGGTAGAAGAAGATCCCACTCTTTTCCTTCAGTGGCCAGCATCTTTTTGAGAGTTAACTTAAGGGTGGCATTATATCTCTCACATAGACCATCTGTTTGTGGATGGTACACTGAAGTTTTTATGTGGGAAATGTTAAGGGTTTTACCAATCTGTCCCATAAGACGAGTTACAAAAGGAGTCCCCTGGTCAGTTAAGATTTCTAGGGGGAATCCCACTCTGGAAAAGAGGTCTAGTAATTTATCACTTATATTAGTTGTAGTGGGGGCCCTTAGGGGAAAAGCCTCTGGGTATCTTGTTGCATAGTCCACTATCACCAGCGCATATATGTTACCCTTTTTGGAACTAGGGAGAGGACCTATAAGGTTCATGCCCACTCTCTCAAATGGTTTCCCTATTATCAGGAGGGATTGTAGAGGTACAGAAGGAGGTCTGTCGGGATTTTTCTTTTGGCAGACCTCACATTCCTGACAATAATTGGTTATGTTTGAATATATGCCAGGCCAATAAAAATATCTCAAAACGGTTTGTGTAGTTTTTGCAGCCCCTGAATGTCCGGTGAGAAAATGGGCGTGAGCATAGAAGAGTACTTGTTCACGGAATGATTGGGGCACCACCAACTGAGGGAAGTCGTCTTGTTTTCCCACACGATATAACAAATCGTTTTTATGAGGAAGTGGGGGTAACACGTACTGGAGGACGTCAAGGGTTTTTTCGCTTGTTGCCAGGCCACCTTAAGGGTAGGGTCCTGAGCATCACGAAAACTTCTATCAGAAACCCATGGGGCTTGGGTGAGGAAATTGGGGCTAGGTACCTGTTTATGATTTTGGCCTTGGAGGTTTTCTATGTTGAGGTTAAGAAAAATAGGATTATCTGTTCCCAAGATGATTTTTTCAGGGAGACTATCCATCACTCCTACCTTCACCTGCATTTGTGATCCCTTTAGTGTTTTAACTGGGACTTCCGCTAGGGGATACAATTTAATGTCACAATGAACACATCGAATGGGTACACGAACGTTGGGATGCATTTGTGAAGGTTTTACCAGGGTCTTTTGCACTACCGACTGACGACAGCCGGAATCTAATAAGGCAGCAACCTTCTCCCCATTAACAAAAAGACTTACGTAGAAACATGATCCTAACTCTTCCGTATATTGGAGGGATCGGGGCACATAACTAATGTCCATTCATTCTTCTGTCTGTTTCTTGCACGGACAAAGACTGGCTATATGGCCCCATTCACCACATTCGAAACATTGGGGTCCTCTAGAAGGTAGGAACTCTGTTCTAGATGTCCGGCCTTTGATTGGTTCTACCAATATCTTGGGATTCTTTTTTTCTCCTTTCCCCTGTACTGTTGTGGAACGCGATTGTCTTTCTGCTTCCGCCCAAAGAGATTTTGGTTGAGCCCTAACGAATGTGGTTGCCATCTCCACGGCTTGCTCAACCGTGAGATGCGGTTGTTGTCTGAGACATCATTGAGTAGCATAGGGTAGAGCCTCTAAATATTGCTCTAAATAAATAAGGTTCATTATTTCTTCTTTGCTATTTACTTGTGGATGAAGCCATTTATCAGCTGCTGCTTTTAGTTTAAAGAATAGGATGTTTGGGTTATCCCCTGGAGAACCTCTTTCTTTCCTAAATCTCACCCTATATGTCTCTTGGTCAATACCTAAATGGTCCAGTATTATCTCTTCAATTTCCTTGTAAGCAGTATTTCCAGTAGGATTGGCGACTTGATATGCTGCTTGAGCTTCGCCTGTTAACAGGGGGGCAAGGAAGAATGGCCATTTAGCTTCAGGCCATCCACACGCTATTGCTGCTCTTTCAAAATTCAACAGAAACATGTCAGGATCCTCCCCAGGGACATACTTCGGTAGGGCGATATTTGGGTATCCTGCTTGGGTACTTGGAGGTGTATGTATTCGTGAACCTGACTGTATTTGTTTTTCCGCTACCCTTTGAATGCATTCTATCTGTTGGGTCATCGAGGCCTTGAACAGGTCTCGGTCAGCTTGAGCAGAAGTCATTGTCCCTCCAATGCCCATTCTAATTTCTCCTGTCCTCTTATGACGTGTTGTATAAGATTCTCCATTTTCAGTTCAAATGGAAAGGATTCCCGGGTTTTGGCAACAAACTGTGACACTGGAGCAAATGACAGAAAAACTGTGATGTAATAAGACTGAACTAAGGACTTCCTTTTTCAGAATTTCATTTATTTCATGTTTTTTTATTTTGATTGCTGTTTTACATTTCTTTCCTTTCTAGGGAACAGTTTGTTCAGATTGTCTTTTCTCTTTCTTTTCTTCAGATTCTTCACTCCTTCTTCAGAAGGGTTTTGGTACCCGCCAACGCCCCTCGGAAAAAAAGACAGGACTTAGGTAAGTCACTTGTTTCTTTCCTTCTTTTTAACCTTTTTCTATCAATTATGTGGATCGGGAGCGTGTGAGGTAGAATTAAACTTATTCACCCACCCTTCACCAGTGTCCTTGTCTTTATTTCTTATCATTATGTTCTATTGGTTTTAGTTGTCCCTCGTTCCTTCCCCCTCTCCCGCCCTTCCTCCTGTCTTCCCCCCCCAGCTTCTCTACTCTTTGCTTCTGATGGTTTTAAACAGGTTGTGAACTCGGCCACGCACCTGAGAAAGCCACGCTCCTCCTGGAACATGGTGGGGCACCGGTTGCCTTTGCTCGCTCCTCCGATCGTCTTCCTTCTCCCTGGGTTCCTGCACGAAATACACCACTGCCGCTTCAGCTCCACCTCTCTCTCGGCGTCCAGAATCGACATCTTCTCTTCCACTCGTCGTCCATGCATCGCCTTCTTCCATTTCCGGCTGGAATTTTAAAGGGCCCACGTCCCTTCCAGCAACTTCCTGTAGTGTCTCGGTGCCAGGGAATGCCGCCTGAACCCGAGCTGCCCCGCTGCTCTTCACATCAAGGTCAGCCTCAATGGCAGGTACCCCAGGCTGTAAGGAGGGGAAAGGAGATATGAAAGGGTGTAGAATGTCAGTTTCCTCCTCTCTTTCCCCTACCATATCCGTACATATGGACACTTCGTGACAAGTATATTCAAAATACTCTACATATTATATTCTATGGGGTGAATGTAACCAAGTTATGGACCCATATTTGCATAGACAGTCCTCAATCAGGTTTCTTCCACATAAAAGGCATAAACAATTTCATTCCACCATGTAATGCTTTTATTGACTCTTGGAGAATGTCTAATCCCACTGCACGAGATTACACTTTTTTTCTTTTTCACATGGTACCCTTACAAGATTAGATCATATTTTTGTTTCTAAATTTTTACCACAACATATAGTTCAATCTTCCATTAGTTCCAGTGTACTTTCAGATCACGCCATAGTTATTGTGGATTTGGACATGGTTCCCCCTCAACCTAATCTTCATAGATGTAGATTTATTAGTTCATTGCTAAGAGATGCACAATTCTCTACATCCTTTTCTTCGTTTGCTTCTGAATTTTTCACGATTAACAATTATCCCACTACTTCACCTTCCTTTGTATGGGACTCATTTAAAGCAGCTGCTCGTGGTTTTATCATCGATTATGTGTCCAAGAAAAAGAAGGTGCTTAATAGGGAGCATAAGTCTTTCATGTCCTCCTTGGAACATAAGTGTTTTTTCTCCTAAGCTAAATAGTGATCTTCAAAATCTGCTCAATGCCAAATTACATTTTAATACTCTCTTGACTAATGCTGTCTCTTCCATCTTGTTGAAAACTATTGCTCATTACTATGGCGGTCAAAATAAAGTCTGGAGATTACTGGCTAATTATCTTAAAGTGAGGAAACAACAATTTAAGTTAGACTCGCTGCTCAACTCTCAGGGAGTTTCTTTAACCAATATAAAGATATCCTGGAGGAATTTGTTAATTTTTATAAGACTATATATATATTCCTGAATCTCCAGTGCAATCTTCTCACATTGACGACTATCTACATCAAATTCCTAAATCTATTCCTGTTCACTTAGACTTTGGCTCTTTGGAAATAGAACTTTTTTCCAGTGAGATTCTCCAAGCGCTTAACTCATTGAAGAAAGGGAAACCACCTGAGCCAGATGAGTTTACTGTACAATTTTTCCTTCATTTCTCAAATATTATTCTTCCTTGCTTGATGCACTTGCTTCATCATTTTATTCAATCAGGGCAACTCCAGGTTCTTTCCAGGAGGCCACAATCTGCCTTATACACACAGAAGGCAAAGATCCTACCCTTTGCAAAAACTATAGCCCCATATCTTTAGTAAATGAAAATTACAAGATTTTCGCAAAACCTTTAGGCCTCTGTTTAGATTCTTTTCTTCCACACCTTATTGGGAAGGAGCAGTCAGGGTTCATAAAACTATTAGCATCAGATAACACTAGATTATTTGGATTAGCATCAGATAACACTAGATTATTTCTTAACATACTCAGTAAAGATCTTCTCCTTAAAACTCCACTTGCAGCAATAACTATTGATACGGAGAAAGCTTTTGTTAGGATTCACTGGGATATTATGTTAAAAATTTAGCCTGGCATGGTTTCTCCCTAAGATAATTGCCCTCATCTCCCTCCTATATCAATCCTCACAAGCATCAATCCTCGCCAACTGGGTAGTCTCTCCATATTTTTCTCTCCAAGGTTCGACAAGGTTGTCCTCTTTCCCCATCATTATTTGTTCTTGCTCTTGAAACTTTCCTTTCTCCTATTAGACTTAATCCAGCCATATCTGTTTTTCAATATGGTGATTGTCATCTTAAACTGGCAGCATATGTGGATGGCGTTCTTCTCTTTCTTTCATGCCTGGATACATCCCTACCTGCACTACTAAAAAAAATAGCCTTCTTCTCTGAAGTTTCAGGTTATAAAGTCAACAGGGATAAAACTGAAATCCTACCTTTAAATAAATAAACCTATAAACATTGCTTTATAGATGTCGGATTTCAGTGGCCATCGTCCCCTAGAATTAAATACCTAGGCATTTGGTTTACTGATTCAGTACACGATTCTGTTACATATAACATTAAGGAGTTATTAGCTAAAATTGAGAACTTACTCTGTTCTTGGAATCTTATATATTTGGCTTTGTGGGGTCATTTGGACTCTATTAAAATAATGATTTCTCCACTTTTACTCTATAACATTTTTATGCTGCTGGTAAATATTCCTAAAGCTACTTTAAAAAAATAGATTCTATACTTTATAATTTTATGTGAAAGTTCAAAAAAGCCAGGGTTTCTTTTACTCACCTCAAAAAATCAAAACTTGATGGTGGTATAAACGTTCTAGATTTTAGTCAATATCATAAAGCGTTTGGTTTGTGCAGGCCTCTTTTGGAGTTTCTGATTCAGCTTCACCTCTCTCTCCTCTACGGCTGAACATTAAGAAAGTTCTCTTTCTTCCTATTTCCCCAAATGAGGTAATCTCTTTCTGTTCTAAATCCTCAATTATTACCTCCTCCCTTTTTAAACACACTTGTTCTTTGATAAAAATCAACTTACAGACCAATTACATTATCATATTCTATTTTTCTTAACATGCCTTTGTGGTATAATACATTCTTGACAATTCATAACAGACCTACATTGTGTAGCTCATGGAGGAACAAAGGTATTATATGGAAAGCAACTTTATTTGATAATGATGCTCCTATCTCCTTTCCTCACTTTAAACTATTATTTCATTGTCCACAATCCTTCCAAACCCGTTTTTCAATACTCATAAATGCTGTTTTAGATGTTCTTTTCTCTTTACAAGATACTATACTCTCTGTATCATATACTTCTGACTTCACTACTCTTCTTACTTCCTATCCTCTGGCTTCCATTATTTATAAATATATGTCATCCTCACTTCCTATTCGAACCAAGTCCAAAGCTGAACTTCACTGGGAAAATGACCCTTGGAGGGACTTGGCTTATTGCTTTCTGGAAAAAGGTATGGTCACGTATTTACAAAATCTCTAGAACAGTTAGCATAACTCAAACCCTATTTTTTTTTACCACAGACTTTATTTTACTCCCTTACAATATTCAAAAATTTCAATGAATATCTCTTCCCAATGCTAGTCTTGTGAGTGTTCTAAAAGTAATATTTGCATATGATATTCTGGTGTCTTAATACTCTCTTTTTGGCACAAAGTTTTGTCTAAACAAATATTTAAAATGAAACATTCCTTGTATATCCTCTATCTCTTTTTAGGATCTTTAACTAATAAATTTTCCCCTACCTTCCCTAAAATTAAATTACTTGATGTTTTATTAGTAATTTCCTTTTAACAAATTGATTTTAATTGGAAGTGCTCATCTAAGCTATTATATAAGATTTGGTGGGATTGTGTATGTTCCCATCATAAATTGGTTACTACTTATATGTCTCAATGATCTACGTCTCCTTTTTTTTTTTTTTCTCATAATACAATACAATGGCAGTTAAGACAAAACATACAGTAGCTTAATCGCTGAGAACTCAATACAAGAGAGAATAAACAAAGAAGAAGAAAGAAAAAAAAAAAAAAGGTATATAAGAATAAAAGCACAAGCCAGTGAGCAAAACAGGGGCTCCATATATCTAAACAAAGCTGATTATAGCAAATATCATAACAGAACAGCATTTTTTTTACCCGATCCAATTGGTTATTGGTGCCCACAACTTCTTACCCATGTCCTGTCTTTTACGGCCTTTCAGCCTATATAGAGCTGACTCCATGTTATATATGGCGAGTAACCTAGATCTCCAATTTATAAACGTGGGAGGATCCGGGTTTATCCATTGCGATGTTATATTAGCTCTTAAGACAGCCATTGCGAGGAACACTAAACCTGTTTCCGATCTAGTCCATCCCACCATGTCCTGAGTCTGATCTATCCCCAGGATCGCTAAACCAGGGGTTATCACAACCATCTTGCCTAGGATCTGGCCCAGGAAAAGTTTGATGTCTTGCAGATATCTAGCAAGTTTAGGGCAGGAGAAAAACATGTGAGTCGTATCGGCAGCTAATGTCCCACACCTGCTGCAAGAATTCCCACGTGCCCCGGACCATTGAGCAATTTTACCCGGGGTGTAATATAGGTCGAAAACAGACATATAGTGCTGTGCTCTCAGACTACCAGTTATCAGAATCTGGTTTGCCAGTTCTAGAGAAGCCTCCAGATCTGTACCCTCCTGAGCAAGTTTCCTGTCCCACCTAGCATTCTGAATTGACAAATCATCCGGAAAATTAGACAGGAGATTTTGATAAATTATACCTCTCCTAGACCTTGAAGCTATACTACCCACCAGTGATATCTTAGCAAAATTGGCCCTTCCTTGGGCTATTGCCTTGCTTAAGTAGCTTCTAATCTGTAAAAACTTAACAAAATGTCTAGTAGGCAAACCAAATTTGGTTTGTAATTCTGAGAACGACATCATTTGGCCATCATCAAAAAAATCCCCCAAAACCTTAATTCCAAGAACCCCCCAATTTATAGTTATCTGATCCTGAAATATTGACGGAAGCAGACCAACTGACATTAGCGGGGTGTAAGCGTTAATATTAGAGATCCCAAGCAAGCGCCTCATTTTTTTCCAAATAGAGAATGCACAATGAGCAACTTTAAACTTAGTTTTCTTGTAATAACTTGGTTCGATTACTCTTGTTAGACAATATTGTGCATCCTCCCCTAATATAGCTTCGTAAATAGTAGGTCTGACTGGTTCTGGGACGTGTGCCTTGTTTCCCACCAGCAGTATCCCCATTTGCTGTAATAGTGTTACCCAGTGATACAGCCTTAAAGAAGGCAACCCCCAGCCACCCCTTAATCTCGGGAGAATTAACCATTTTGCTGCCCGTCTGGCTTTATGATAGCCCCATAAGAATCTATTACAAACCCCTTCTGCTTTTAAGATACAAGAAACTGGAAATTCTAAGGGAATCGTCCTAAATAAGTATAAAAATTTTGGAAAAATAAGCATTTTGATGACATTGCAGCGTCCGTACAAAGAAAGATGAAAATGATTTAATCTAGCCAACGTCTGATCCACTCTTTTAATAATTGGCTGTATGTTCAATTCTGGTATTTGCTCTACTGCTGCAGTAATTTTTATACCCAAATAAATTGCAGATGTTACAGTCAATATTTCCTGCGGTCTATCAAGTAATCATGGCTCATAGAGAGGAAACAAGGGCAGAGAGTTCCCGGACACAAGGTGCCTGTAGGAAATTGCAAAATTCTATTCGCAGAATTGCTAAGACCTGTGCTGATTTTGCCACCAGAATTGGAGAAGCGGAAACAAGGATATCCCAACTGGAAGATGAGCTAAGTTCGCAGAAGAGGAAGACGGATCAAATGCAGTCCCTTAGAGATGATACTTTACTGAAACTGACCGACCTTGAAAATCGCGCAAGGCGCAATAATTTGCAAATTTTGGGAATCCCGGAAGGAAAGGAAGGCTCCAACATCCATCAGTTTGTGATTGATCTGCTCAGCGAGGCCTTTCCAGATTTGCCTCAATGGGACTGGAAGACTCAGATCCAACGTGCCCATCGCTTTCCGTTTAATCAGAGGGGAACAGGAGGGCAATCTGAAAATCGTCCACGCGCAGTCTTAATTTCCCTGAACAATTTTTTGGCCAGGGAATCTCTATATGATCTAGCTAGACCAGATCGGAAGAGGGCTGGAAAGGGTTGTGATTTTTTTGTCCGACCCGATTTTTGTCAAAAAACAGTTGAAAAGCGCTGGCTCCTTCGTCAGTTGATTCCTGAATTTCAAGCCAAAGGAGCTCAGGCTTTTCTCCTAAATCCTGCAAAACTGAAGGTGATCTCCCTAGGCCGTACCCAATATTTTCAATCGGAAATTCAGGCTAAAGAACTTTTAATGTCATTGAACTTGAACTGATTGGTCATCTTTAGAGCTGTATTTAGCTTTCCAATGTCTATTCTAGTTTCTTTATTTCTCATTTGGGAGAGCTCATAATCGCCTTTTTTCCTTTTTTTTCCCCTTGTATTTATTAATATACACAGTTAAGGTATATAGGTCTAGGTTCATGGAGGGGTGGGTGTGTTGGCTCAGCATCACCAGGGACAGTTAGTCCCATGCCTCATATGGTAGTGGGGAGGGGGCGTTTGGGGTGGGGGAGGGACACCCATGGAGGGTGGCCTCGAGGGGGTGGTCAAGGGGGAGAGGATGGGGAGCACATAAGCATTCTCTGATTTTCACAGTTATCTTGGCAGTGTTAGACAAAATTTGGTTTTCAATTAGATTTTTTGTTCCTGCAGGTTTGGTAGTAAAGAAGATATTAAAAATGGTATATTATCAGGACACATCAGAAGGCACTGGCAGAAATGGCGGATAGGACTAAATCTATTAGAGTGTGTTCAGTAAACTGCTGTGGCCTGAATGACAGGAAAAAGAGGGGGATATTTGCAAAACTTATTAGACACATGCGGATTGAAATATTATGTCTTCAGGAAACACACATTTGTTGGAATAATCGTAGCTGGCTAAAAGATTTGGGCCTTGATCTCCTGGCATGTACTCGGCAAGCAACCAATACTCGAGGGGTAGCAATACTGGCAAGGCATGGCATGGTAACCTGTAATCGGATCAAAGAAGATAAACTAGGAAGGTGGGTAATAGTAGAAGTAAATATTAGTGGAACCATTTACACTCTTTGTTCCCTTTATGGACCTAATTCAGATGACCCTACGTGTTTTGACTTTCTAAACATTGAACTGGCTTTATGGCCTTCCTCGATAGTGCTCTGTGGGGACTTGAACATCCATATAGATGTCGACTTCAATCTTCACAGTAATATGCCTTATTCTGGTAGGAAGGTTAAGTCTTTTAAGGCCTTACAGGGATTGTGCCAAGAGCATGGGTTAGTAGACATCTGGCAAAGTCAAAGCCAAGTGGGGTTAGGGTATACGTATTTCTCTGCCCCTCATAAAAAATGTGTTCGCCTGGATTATTTTTGCTTGTCTAACTTAATATTAGGAACATCTAGATGTGAGCTTCTTCCCAGATTGATATCGGATCATAATCCATTAGTGATTCAACTCCCAGTAGGGAACCTGCCTCATAAAGGGGTAACTTGGACGTTTGACAGGAAACTGTTACTCGACTCAGAATACGTAGCATATATAGCGAAATGGATTGTGGAATTCTTTGAGAGAAACAAGGGTACTGCATCCGAGCTAATAGTGTGGGATGCCTTCAAGGCCGCAGTGAGGGGGGAGACTCTTAGCTTTTCCCTTTACCAACAGAGGAAGATAAAAGAGAAGATTAACGGGTGGGTCGGCCAGTTACGGGAGGCAGAGGAAGAATTTATTAGGGTAATCGGGGACCAACAGAAAGGAGAAGAATGTCAGAGAAAGATAGCAGTCGTGAGAACCAAGATTCATCAACATTACGGGCAGGAGTTAGCTATTAAATATCAGCAACACCGAACTGATCTCTATAAATTTGGCGAGAATACCGGCAGATTATTAGCTAAACGGATACAGCAAAGAGCTGTTTCAAATAGAATCTGCCGCATAAAAGATCAAAGTGGTCAGATCCAGGATCTCCCTGCTAAAGTCTTGGAAGTATTCCAAGAATTTTATCAAGGGCTTTACTCTATCGAGAAAGATGGTCCAACTACTTCAGGAGTGGACTTTCTCAGTGATTATGTAACTTCCCAGATTACCCAGGAGCAGAGAGACATGCTATCTGCCCCGATCTCGCGTGAGAAAATTGAACTAGCTATATCCTCGTTAGCGACAGGCAAGGCTGCTGGCCCGGATGCAATACCTCTGGAATTTTTTCGAACATTCAGGCAGAGTATCCTCAGAGAGCTTGAATCTCTATTTTTAAGAGCACAGAAGGGCCATGCTCCTGACTCATGGCATAAAACAACTATTGTAGTTTTTAAAAAAAAGGATAAGCCAGAACTTAATCCTTCTTCTTACCGACCCATATCTTTGATCTGTGCAGATAGTAAGATATACTCAAAGATAGCAGCTATGAGATTAGGAAGGGTTATTGCACCTCTGGTATCTATCCGGCAGCACGGATTTATTCCGGGACGTGATACATCTGACCATGTCAGACGGGCAATTACCTTGTTCGACTGGGCTCAGGCATCCAAATCGCCCCTAGGGATGATCCTGTTGGATGCAGAGAAAGCATTCGACAGGGTCTCCTGGGGGTTTCTTTGGCTGATGCTACAGACTAAAGGGTTTCCGCAGGATTTCATCATTGCCTTACGGACCTTGTATAACTCACCAGAGGCTAGGGTTCGTATATCAGGGCAAGAATCTAGTCCATTGTCTATTAGCAGAGGTACACGACAAGGGTGCCCTTGTTCGCCGCTATTATTTTCTCTTTACATAGACCCTTTACTTTACAAGCTAGATGCCGATCCACGAATAGTGGCGGCAATGGTCAATGGCATCTCGTATAAAACACTAGCCTATGCAGACGACGTTGCTATCTTCACAACTAACATAGGATCTGCACTACCGGCAGTCTATGATCTCGCAAAACAATTTGGGCTGGTTGCAGGTTATAAATTAAATCCTGATAAAACTCAGATCTACGTCTCCTAATGTTGACTTTTTATGGTTACCTTTGACCTCTTTCCTTAATAATGCTGAAAATTGTATGTCGTCTACAGCAAAATTTCCAACCACCATGAATATTAATCTCTGTTATTTCTTATTTATATAGGTTATTATTGTATTTTTGTTACAACTTGATTTAATTATCATAATATCTCTAGGTCAATTGTATTGTTGTACAATTTGTGAGGGCAGTTTTATTATATTAGATTATTCTACAAGTAATGTTTCTCTTATATAATTCCTTTCCTCCTCCCCGTCCCTTTTTCCCTTTGCAAAATATGAAAGTCTTTTAGTTTATTTCTTTTTCAATGTATTAGACTTATGCATTTTTTACCTTGTTCGTTCTTTTAGGCTTCTATTGTTATTTAAATAAAGTCTTTTTAAACCCCAGAAAATAGGTAATTAAATTCCAAGTTCATCCGAATAGGGGTCCCCAATACATGTCTTGCCCTGCGCCTCAAAATCATTAAGATACGAGGAGAGGATGTGGTCTGACGGCTAGATTGCCGACTTTGGAGCTGGGAAACCAAGGTTCGAGCCTCGGGGTGGCGTCCACATCCTGTGATTCTGGGCAAATCACTTAATCTCCTCGTGCCTACCAAAAAAATGAATGTGTCCTTGTGTAATGTAACCGGTGCTCATGTAAAGCGCTCCAATACCTTCGAGTCGAGTTCGCGCTATATAAATCTGCACACAAAAAAAAGATGACACCTGTGATTAAATTCAGTTAAGGCAAACATGTAATGCAATTAATTCAAAACACTGGTAGCAAAACCATAAGAATGATAAAACCCACTGGCTATTTGTAAACCCGATGAACGTGTGTGGAGTCGCATACAGTGTCACTGCTTATGTTTGCCAAGGCCACTGTTTACAACTCCTCCAAGAAGGCGGCACCTTGTAGGTAGACCCCTGGTGCACCGTGGTGGAAGGGTCACACACCAGATTTACATATAATTGATTTGGATATACTTAGGAAGTGTAACATATCATCTATACACAGATTTGCTTGGAAAGGAATTGAGTAAAGATTGCAACTTGATTTTTCGCAATTTGTGCTAGTGGTTGCAGGTGGTGGACAATGGCACTCATGTTTAGAGAACGGGTCATATTATTTATGATCAGACTTTATCAGCGAGCAAGAGAGACAAAGGCAACAAAGAGAGAAAGAAACATAGGTAGACTGAAAAGTGAGATAGTGTCAGGCACCGCAGGATGCTGGAAAAAGGTATACCTTGGAATGAACACCACAAAGCTTTCGTATTCAGCAACCCTGGTATTAAGCAGAGCCGACCCCAGGCTGTTAAGAAAAACTTTGCCCCTTACATTTTTTTTACAAATTAAACATTGATTTTTCACGGATTGATTATATCAAAGTACAAAAGCACAGGAGCACAGACACGCATGTGCACACCCCTTATCCCTGCATGATGGCCAGGCATGTATAGCAGGGCCAGACTGGCCATGGCAGGCACCGGGCGTTTCCCTGGTCGGCTGGAGGGGTCGGGGCCGGTTTAGTACCTGTGGCGGGCAGTTCTGCAATATCGGGCCCCTGTAACAAAAGCGGGAGCGGCGATTCTCACTAGCATTCCCCCCTCCCCCCCACTCCTGGGGCCGCTCGAGCAGTAATCTGCCAGGGCTGGTTGCTGTTTCCAGTCTGTCCGTGATGTATAGCGTCGTCTACAGTGTTCAAGGAGTAGAAACACGTGCTTGAAAGGCCTCGTTATTATAGCATGATACATATTCTCTCAATATACTTCACTCGGGATCCACCATTGGTTTTTTAACAGGCATCAGGGCGCATGACCTAGGATTAAATACGGCTCAGATGTGACGGCCATTTGTATCTGTTTGCTGAAGTAATAGACGGCCCAATAATCCCACACAGATGTGTTTCACATTCTTGCAACACGAGGGCATCTAGGAAGCTCACTCCATCAGCCCTTAAAGTAGGTTCAAGCAAGAACTGGGCTCACGTCTGTGGCGTGAGCAATCTCAGACATGAAAAGGGCCCGTTGCCTTGGCTCTGTCCTCTTCCCAGTCCACAACCAGCACAAGTTGTGAAATGCATCATTCTCAGATTACAGTGCAGATGCGAGCATGCCATTGCTTGTAATTCCCTTAAATGGACCATGACACCGTTTTTCATTGTAACTGCATTCGCGCTGAGAGTTCAGTGGAATGTTTCTATCAACATCTGTTCATAAATACCTTAAAACCTGGAGAGTGTCTGCACCGTGCTGTAATTCAGGAGAGGAAAATTAAGGAATTTAAGAGGAGGGTCAAAAGCATAACATGTGATTATATACAAGTGTTGACACAACCAGGGTCAACAGGGCCAGATACCTGCTGTGGTGTGGGCTCACTGGGAACGAGTAAAAGGTAGTTTAGCTTGGCTGTGATTTATGGGGGACTCCCGCCAGCAGGAAGCAGGTACAGTGTTTCAGGTTCAGAGAAAGAAGCTGTGATGGAACGAATCGGTTTGGAATTTGTAAAGAGCCAGCAACATGCACAAAAATACACAGCATCCACAAACACACTGAAAACAAAAGTATGCAAGTATGTCGACAGAGCAACATACCACCAGACATTCATGTACACGCATAGCAACACAGCTACAGAACACCTAGGCCCATAGATCAGCAGACACCCATTGACACTGACCACCTTGTGTAGTAATTCATAAACTATGTCTCTGTAACATAGCTTTTGATATGTCGTTTATTGGTGAAGTGTTTGGCCTCCATGGAGGATATATCAGAGCATTAGATGTGACAGAGAGTGGAACTAAGGAAACAAGAGGGAAGGAATGAGGAAGAAGACTTGTGAATTCATATAGTCTTCTACATGACAGACCGTCCTGGTTGGCATACTGTAGGCAGAAGAGAAAAAGAGGCTGCCGAGGAGAGAAAGAGAGAGGAGGAGAAGGTAGAAGGTGTTAATCAAAGAGGGTGGGAGGTTAAATAGTGTGGGCAATCGCGAACTCTGTGAGAGTCCATGTGCTCATGCCTACAACTCACACAGAAATACTGACACACACAGACCGTACAAAAGCAGGGCCTCATAGAGGGACAGAGGGATATATGTACAAAAAGAAGAAAACACACATGTATAGATGCAGGTTTCATGTCCACTTAAAGTTAAGTCTCTTTGCTGATTTGCTGACAAAATCAAATAAAGACAGTGGAAAGGTTGGTGTCAATACCTAATCAATGCTTGGCCTGTCTTTGAACAAATCCCATACTACTAGATGATGGAATAAGTCAGTCTTCATGTCCATTCAATAAGTGTCTTCTTTGGAATGATCACCTGTCTTTAACTAAGCAGTGCTCTCTGCATGCCCAATCCACCACTTGCCTCTGCTATAATCATAAATATGTATCATTTCAATTCAGTGCCTTCTTTTCTTTAATGCTAAGATATGCTACATTTGCTTTGGCCTGTTTGCTCCACCAAGCAAAGTGTCCTGTCCTGGACTTTTTCTTTACAGATCATTCCTACAATAAGAAAGTGGGTTATTATTTGGTGTGGGCAATTGCCAACCTCAGGAAATAATGAGATTAACTTGTCAGGGTAAACCCCGAAGTCACTAACTTAACCACCTGGCAAAAAATAGACAGGCTTAATTTACCGCAATGTTTAAAGTATTAACGCAATACCAACACAGTAATAAAGTCAAAATACTAAACAATAAAAATCAATGTATTATAAATTTTAATTTCAGCTTGCTAGAAACATTTGTTTAACATGCAATGGGCCTATGTATCACTTACTGACCTAGCTCCCTACTTTCTTGTCAAGTCAAATGATACAGGGGTAAAAGGACTAAACGTAACTCTGGATCCACGGCCGGGACATAGATCCACCATTTTCCGATCGTCTCCAGAACTATTGCACCAAGCATTATCAACAGTATTTAGGTACAACTGACTTTTAGCTTTCATATTTTGGAGTTGTTCACCATTTTCAAGAGACACACCAAAACCATCAAGGTCATGGACGCCAATTTAGCAAGAGGTCAGATGAAGTAGTTTTGACATCTTGTGTCTTTTTCCCCCAATTACATCACAGGAAGTGATGCCACGTGAACTCCGGATCCACGGAGGGTAGGTCACCCGTGCTGCGCTACCTCCTTCTTTGAGTCGCCAGTGACGCCAGTGAGCATACCGTGACTCCGGAGCGGCGGCCCCCCTTACCTCCACTGCGGTCCCTACTCATGAGAAACCTGATTGCTGACGGTGTATTCTGGTGAGGGTATGGCTAATCATTTTTACACATTTATACACACCACCCCTCTTTGAGTAGAAAATAGGGTATTTAGGTCCTGACAAAATGCCACGATCGACATGACAAACAAGGCATGAAACATGTTGACCACTATCCTGACACACAACGCTTGATGAAACCATTGACATTCTCCCTTAACAAGCATCACAGGTTTTTAATAATGTGAGAAGCTGGCCTGGTATGTGATGTCCACTTATGTAAGCGGGCACCTTGCACCAGTCTAGACAACCCTTATGGTGATTTAAGAGGTCTTAGACAACCTTAGAAAGCTCTCTAAGTGGTAGCTGTGGAGAGCAGCCTTCAGGCTTAGTCCAGAAGGAGTGTAGAGCAGCTTGTTTTACCAGAATGCAATCTTATATGTATAGATTAAGTGAAAAAGAACCACACAAGCTATTTATATAAATATGTATTTATTATATAATACTCTCTAACACATACAAATATCTCCTACCCGGAGATGTGCACAATGCACACAATACTTTGCTTAGAAATCAAGTAAATAGCACGAAATACACAGTGGACCCAAGCGGGGGACGAAACCATATACGAAGAAAGTGGTATAAGAACCATGACTCGGATCAAGACAATGTCAAGAGGACGTAGAAGTGCTGGGGACCCAAAGAACCATCCAAGGTGAGTGACTAGGAACCCCACGGAGAGCGTGTATAGTGTGGGAACACAACCCCGTGCTCCGTACAGATCAACGTGTAAGTCGTGGTTGGAATTTTAAAGATTAAGGACCCTTCCCAATGGACCCTGAAGAAACCCTGTGGAAGACAGAAGGTTGGAGAGCCACCCCACCCAAGGATACCCTAGTACCCACGTTACCTACACCAGGGAAGCCGGGTGCATTGGTGTGAAGTGGTGTCGGAAACCGCAGTCGAACCCAATGGAGGACTTCAGGAAAGTGACGCTGCTGAAGAAGGAGAAAGTGTCCGGTGGAATCCAAAGGTGGATTCTAGTTGAGAGGTACCTGCAAGCAGAGGGGATAGAGCTAATGTCACTCAGGAGTGACTGCCACCAATTTCAGGAGTTGCAGGAGAGTTGACGATGACCTTGAATCTGCAGCTGTGAGGACCAGACGACGCTGAGGAAGACCAGGAGCCAAGCACGAGCTGTCCCACGTTGGATGTCGAGTGCTGAGGGGTAGGCACCAACAAGCCTTGACAAATGCAACCAACGCAGAAATCGAAGATGGTGCAATGTCGGGATCAGCAAGGTCCAGGGGACTCACCACAAGCAGGGGAGTCAGGGCAGGCCCGAGCAATCAGGTGAGCCCAAAAGAAGCAAAGACGACCCTCAACAGGACCCACAGGCCGGAGGTACTGGAGTCGCAAGAGGACCTCCAGCAACTCACCAAAAGATGCAGGCCACGGTGCAAACAATGTGATGTGGACAACTCTTGGGTGACTGGAGATGCTTGAGGTTGGGGCTACTTGGAGCCCGAAGATCTTGGTGAAAGGAAGCCAACAAGCCTTTGCAACTGCAAGTCAACGCGGTGCACAGGGGTTCGGTTCCTGCGGCTCCCACGAGGGATACTGGCCTCAAACTTGGTGAGAGGGCAGGGCAGGCCTTCATGTCTGTGGGGAACCATGACCTGTGTTGCAGAACCTTTCAGAGTCCGGAGGAGCTCAGGATCAGCAGACCGGTCAGCTTAGTTGAGGTCCTGCGAATGCAGGGAAGTGACTCCTTCACTTCAAAGGAGATCCCCTCAGGTGTTTTTGATGCCCACAGGCCTTGGAAGGTTCCTGTATGGTGCACAGGCACAGACGATACAGCAAACTAGAAGGGAGATGAAGTCGAGCCCAAACGAAGTCCAGCGCTGAGCCAGAGCGCCCAGACGGTAGAAGTAGAAGTGGTGTCTGACTTGAATCTTGTCCCACGACGAATCTAGGGACCTACACCCAGGTAAGCCCTTAAGTACCCTAAAGAAAGGGTTGGGATGATTCAGGGGACCCTCCCAGGGCAGGGACAGGACAGGGGGAGGTTACTCCCATGTCCTTTGTCCAGTTTCGCACCAGAGCGGGAGTCAACAGCTCCCAGAGCTGGTTTGAACTGGACAATGCACAGGGACACCAAATGTGCCCCTCATGCAGACTTAGTGGCGCGGGCAAGCGCACCCACACTGTCCCAATACACTAAATCCTGTCTGGGGGGTGGTCACACCTCCCTGTGACAGGATGCCTATTGTTCTGCCTTCCCCTGCTCGAGCTTGGCTCAGCAGCAGGAGGGCAGAATCATGTCTCTGGTCGGCAGCAACCATTTTGTGCTGTCCAGGTCTAGAAGGCTGGCACCGGGAGCACTGAGAGCAAATATGATAGGATTCGTTTCAGCCAATTTCGAGATGGTCATCCCGTAATTACACGGTGCCCCTCTATATAGTATATGGCTGTTTCACTTACAACCCGGGAGAATGGACTCCGTAGGCTGTAGGGGTGTCCTGCTCATTCAGGGGCACCCTCACACTTAGAACCAAGCACCCTGCCTTCAGGATTGATAAGGCCTGGTATAGGGGTGACTTATAGGTTTTAAGTGCAGTGACCCTAAATATAGGAAACCTATATCTTTAGGAAGTGGTGCTAACACCAGCTTACACAGGCTGCAATGGCAGGCCTGTAGTTCCATTTTGAATGGTCTCCCATGGGTGGCATAATGCATGCTTCAGCCCATGGGGGACCTCTGGGGTACCTATGCCCTGGGTACCTTAGTACCATATACTAGGGACTGATAAGGGTATCCCATTATCCAATCTGGGATGTACCTAAGTACTAACCACAACAATTTAAGGGAGAAAGCAGATAGACTGTGGTCCTGATTAGCAGGATCCCAGTCAGACTAGTCAATAACCATAAAAGCAGATCCTACTTTCCTACACAACATAAAAACTCACCCCCCCCCCCAACGTAAGGAGATGAGACTAACCTTGCCCAGTTGAGTCTTCATTTTCTAAGTGGAAATATCTGGAGAGTTCACCTGCATTGGCATGGTTACTCCCAGGTCTATGTTCCTCTGTATAGTCGATCCCCTGTAGGGAAATGGACCACCTTAAAAGTTTGGGGTTTTCACCCTTCATCTGTTTAAGCCATAAGAGTGGCTTATGGTCTGTCTGAACAATGAAGTGAGTGCCAAACAAGTATGGCCTCAACTTCTTCAGGGCCCAGACCACAGCAAAGGCCTCCCTCTCAATAGCTGACCAACGTTTCTCTCTGGGGGTCAACCTTCTGCCGATAAAAGCTACTGGTTAATGCTGGCCCTCTGCATTCAGTTGTGATAACACAGCCCCTACCCCTAACTCAGATGCATCTGTTTGTACAATGAAAGTTTTTGAGTAATCAGGACTCTGCAGAATGGGAGCAGTGCACATGGCCTGCTTGAGGTCATCAAATACCTTTTGACAGCTTACTGTCCACTGAACGTTCTTGGGCATTTTCTTTGATGTCAGATCATTCAGGGGAGTCACTATGGACCCATATCCCTTCACAAATATTCTGTAATACCTAGTCAGGCCCAAGAAAGCTCTGACCTGAGTCTGGGTAGTTGGAGCAACCCATTCCATTATGGTCTGGATTTTGCTCTGTAGTGGTTGAACCTGGCCTCCACCTACCATGTGGCCCAAGTACACAACCTTGCTCTGCCCTATCTGGCACTTAGTAACCTTGATAGTGAGGCCTGCTTTCTGCATAGCCTCTAAGACATTCTTGAGGTGGACCAAGTGATCCTCGCAGGTGGAGATAAAGACAGCAATGTCATCTAGATATGCTGCACTATGGGCTTCCAGACCAGTTAGAACTTTGTTCACCAACCTCTGGAATGTGGCAGGTGCATTCTTCAAACCAAAGGGCATCACAATAAATTGATAATGCCCACTAGGGGTTGAAAATGCTGTCTTTGGCTTGGCATCCTCAGCTAGTCTGATTTTCCAGTAGCCAGCAGTCAGGTCAAATGCACTCAGAAACTTGGCTGAGGCCAAAGTATCTATAAGTTCATCTGCCCTGGGAATTGGATGAGCATCAGCCCTAGTGACTGCATTAAGACCTCTGTAGTCTACACAAAACCTTATTTCTCTTTTTCCACCCTTGGTGTGAGGTTGAGGTACAAGGACTACTGTGCTAGCCCAAGGGCTATCTGAGGGCTCAATTACTCCCAACTCTAGCATCTTTTGGACCTCTGTTCTGATGCAATCTCTGACATGGTCATGCTGCCTGTAGATTTTATTCTTAATAGGTAGACTCTCACCTGTGTCAACTTCATGGGTACACCAGGTGGTTTGACTGGGTGTCAGAGAAAACATATGCCTGAATTGATTGAGGACTTTCCTGCAATCAATCTGCTGTTGATCAGTGAGGCTGCCTGCCAAGGCTACTCCATCAACTGATCCATCATCAGGGTTCTGAGAGAGGAGATCAGGGAGAGGGTCACTCTCCTCCTCCTGTCCCTCATCAGTTGCCATGAGTAAGCCCATGTCAACCATGTCAACAAAATGTTTTAGCCTGTTCACATGAAGTACCCTATGGGGACTTCTGGGAGTGCCAAGGTCCACCAAGTAGGTGACCTCACCCTTTTGTTTAAGTATAGTGTGGGGTCCACTCCATTTGTCCTGGAGAGCTGCTGAGGTCACAGGCTCCAACACCCACACTTTCTGACCTGGCTGGTAAACAGGACAGCCTTTTGGTCATGCCAAGCTTTTTGAAGTTCTTGGCTGGCCTCCAGGTTTTTGCTTGCCTTCTTCATGTACTCAGCCATGCGAGAATGCAGGCCAAGTACACAGTCAACTATGTCCTGGTTAGGAGGCTTGAGAGGTAACTCCCATCCCTCCTTCACCAGACACAAGGGACCCCCAACTGGATGTCCAAACAGAAGTTCAAAAGGGCTGTAGCCAACCCCCTTCCGAGGAACCTCTCTGTAGGCAAAGAGAAGACAGGGTAGTAGAACATCCCATTTTCACCTAAGCTTTTCTATGAGACCCATGATCATACCATTCAGGGTCTTGTTGAACCTTTCAGCCCAACGCATTGACTATGGTAGGGTGTGGTGAATTTGTAATTCACTCCACACTCTTTCCACATTGCAGTTATATAACTTGACGTGAAGTTGGTACCTCTGTCAGTTAGAACCTCCTTAGGGAAGCCCACTCTGGAAAAAATTCCCAAGAGGGCCCTGGCCACTATAGGAGCTGTAGTGGTTCTAAGGGGAATAGCTTCTGGGTATCTAGTGGAATGGTCCACCACCACTAGAATATAGCTGTGCCCGGATGCTGTTGGAGGGTTCATGGGACCATTAATGTCAATCCCAACCCTTTCAAAGGGAACACCAACCACTGGAAGTGGAATTAAGGGGGCCTTTGTGGTGCCACCTGACTTGCCACTGGCTTGACAAGTGGCACAGGAGCGACAAAACTCTTTTGTGTCCTCAGACATATGGAGCCAGTGAAAGTGAGGGACAAGCATGTCCCAAGTCTTACTTTGCCCTAAGTGTCCTGCCAGAGGAATATCATGTGCAAGGGTGAGCAGGAAACCTCTAAACCTCTGGGGTATAACCAACCTCCTGGTGGCACCAAGCTTGGGGTCTCTACCCTCTGAGTAAAGAAGTCCTTCATCCCAATAGATTCTGTAGGACCCGCTGATATTCCCTGTAGCCTCAGCAGCAGCAGCTTTCTGTCTGAGGGGTTCAGGAGAGGGGCAGGTCTGCTGATCCAAACTCAAATCTGCTCTGGAAGGGCCCTCTGCCCCCAAGAACTCAGCCTGATCAGGCCCAAGTTCCTCTGAGGCAGTACCTTCACAGAGGCTAAGATCATCTCCCTCAAGAGACTGATCTTCACTCTGCATCTGTGAGGAGGGAAAAGCCTTACCCTTCCTGCTCCTTCTCTTGGAAGGCACCTGGTCCATTGTTCCAGGATCCAGGGCCTGTTCAGTGGTAAGCTGTTTGGCCTGAGACCTTGTCACAGCAAGCACACCTGCAGAGATGCCCAACATTTCTGCATGAGTCCTGAACTCTACTTCAGCCCAGGCTGAAGTTTCCAAATCATCGCCCAACAAATAATCTACAGGTAGGACCAGTCAGAACCCACCTCAGAACCCAAGGTTAACCCTATTAATCCCTTGTTAGCTGTACTACCACTTGTACTGGAGCTAGAGGGTACAGTTGCCTTAGGGGCAGTGGTAGTAGTAGTTTCCTTGGCCTTTGGACAATCAGCATTCTTTGTCCAATGGGTCTTTACCTTTCAGATGTAGCACCAAGGTTGCTTTTTGCCTTTCTTGGATGTTTGTGACTCTCCCCCAGATGCAGGTTTTTGGGGCCCTTGGGAAGACTCTCTCGTATCTTTACCCTTGTCCCCACCCTTATCTTGAGTTTTAGAAGAATCTTGCTTCTTCTGGTCACCACAATTATCCTGGTTTTTCTGCTTCACTCTGGTGTGAACCCATTTGTCTGCCTTCTTTCCCAATTCTCGGGGAGAGGTCAGATCAGAGTCCACCAGGTACTGGTGCAAAAGCTGGTTCTGACAATTATTAGATCTGCTCCCTCATAATCATATTGTATAATCCTTGGTAGTCATGCACTTTGCTTCCATGTAGCCAGCCTTCCCGAGCTTTAATGGCACTAGCCACAAGATCTACCCAGCCCTGGGTCTGTGCTTTCTGGGTGTCTCTGAACTTAATCTTGTATTGTTCAGTGGTTAAGCCAAACCCATCAATGAGAGCACTCTTCAACACTGAGTAATTATCAGCATCCTCTTCTCTAACATTGAGAAGCTTATCTCTACCTTTGTCAGCAAAGGGGAGCCACAAGATAGCTGCCCACTGCTCTTGGGGACCCTCTGAACTTTACAGGCCCTTTCTAAAGCAGTTATCCATTTGTGGATGTCATCCTCAACATTGTAGGGAGGGACTATCTTGTTCAGGTTCCTATGGTCAAAAGAAGTTTCTCTAACTCTAGGGGCACTCTTTCTGCCACCATGGGACTCTAGTCCCAATTTCTTCCTAGCTCTCTGGACTTCTAGGGACTCTTTGTCAAGGGCCAACTGCTCTTGCCTAAGCCTAGCTTTCTCAAGTTCAAGAAGTTGGTATTCCCTATCCAAAGAGTTTTCCCTCTTACTAGATATGGAGGTCTCTACTGAATGTCCTGAGGCATTGGATCCTCTTGAGGAGGACCTAGACCATCTTGGTCTACTCTGTGCTCTCCCAGGAGGAACAAGGGGGCACCATCTGGGCCACCTGTAGTATCCTCTGGGAGATCTGAGTTTCCCAGGTGGGAGTCATTAGGCTCCTCCTGGTCCGGGTTATATTCAAGGTCAAAGAGAGGTTCCTCTCCTGGCCTATCTTCATTCCCCTGCCCACCCACTCTTTCCTGTTCATCTGACCCACTTGTTTTTCTCAGGTCATCTAACAGTAACACCTCTAGGAGGCGTTGAGTGTTGGCTTCTTTCTCTGTCTTTAGCTTTCTAGAGGCACACAGTGCTTTTAGTTCTTTGAACGAAAGTTCACTGTATCTAGCAGTCAGAGAGCCACTGACATCTCCTTTTGGAAACATACTAAGTGTGGTGAGGTGTTGCACCTACCCAAGCTAGTGGGAACTAAACTCTCTGAGGTTGGAGAAAGGGTGTGGTAGACCCTTGGCTACCCAACCCAAAGTTCAGTATAACTTACTATTCTAAGCTTGTATTATATGTGCCTAGTATTAGTGATGGTTTTTCAATTAATCAACACAAAGATTTCTCTGGTAAAACAATGCAGGCTTGAATTCCACTGCTGCCACCAATGTGAGAAGCTGACCTGATATATGATGTCCACTTATGTAAGTGGGCACCTTGCACCAGTCCAGACAACCTTATGGTGATTTAAGAGGTCTTAGACAACCTTAGAAAGCTCTCCACAGCTACCACTTAGAGAGCTTTCTAAGGTTGTCTAAGACCTCTTAAATCACCATAAGGGTTATCTGGACTGGTGCAAGGTGCCCACTTACCTAAGTGGGCATCATATACTAGGCCAGCTTCTCACAAGTCATAACAGGGAACCCACAAATTAAAGCTAACTTAGCGAGTTTCTATAGTTATTTTTAACTTCATTCACTCCACACTCTACTCACTTTTGTACATACACCAGAGATCTCACACACACCCACTTCATCAAACGGCAGAACCCGCAGGTCAAAAGATCTCTGGCAAAGAGCACCCGTGTGGGGCCCATTGGGCATTGCAACAACGGCCAAACAAGGAGCTGCCCAATGATGAAGCATTACAGCCTCCAGGGTGTGTGAGGGCTCTTGCTCCTTATTGGAGCAATCCCCCTGCCCTTCTGTACTGACCCAACTCTCTAGGAACAGCATATCTTGTTATTGATAAACTCAAGTGTTGGGGCACGTGTGCTGGACCTTGATTTGCCCTTGGTCCCCTCCCTTTTTTTGTGTTCCACGTGAACTCTGACACTAACCACATCACAGAAAGTTACATTAGTGAAACAAGAACTCATAAATAAGTTTGAGATTAATTAAAAAAACGGAATGGGTAGAAAGACTAGAATTGACATTGTGTTATACACCCTTTGCATGACGAAGCTTAGCACTGTGCTTGAAAAATTAAAAATGTCACACATACAAATGATGAAAACTTAAACTCTAAGCATACAGATGTGCAGCACAGAGTTTACCCCTCATGCACACAGACACACAGGGCTTACTATTGCGACCTCTATATTTATGTGTGTGTTGCGCTCCCGCCATGCACTGCTTATGAACTCACATATGACATCACTCATGACATGTTCTATGACATAATTTATGACATCACTGATTACATCACAAGTGATGGCATCACTGATAACAGCACTGATTACATCATCCAAGCTTCATTTCCCCCAATATTGCTCTATAAAGTACTATGGCATTAGAGGCCTGAATTTCAGTGTTTGTTTAGTTCAAAACATTAATATTGACACTGAAATATTCACCTAACCATAACGTTACTTTAACCTTTGTTTTTTTCAGTGAATTTCTAAGGTGTTTTTAAAAACAAAAACAAATCTTTTTATTACACCTAACTATAGCGTTACATTAATCTTTATTATTTTCAGTTAATTTCTAGTTTTTTTTAAAGTAAATTATTTGAATGATCAAAACATCATTTTTGGTAAAACACCTGAATAATATATCCTGTGTGCAAACATTATTTTGAAAGGGAATGGCTTTTGTATTGTAATCTAACAGGAAAGCGTGCAGTTTGAAAGATGATTCTAAAAAATGATTCCTGAGTTTAAAACAGACCTTACTCTCAGATGACGGGTGTACATAGTAGGGTGTGGGGAGGGACTGGCCTCTCCCTTCAGACCCTTCTCTCAGATAACATATGTGCGTAGTAGGGTGTTTGAAGTGACTGCCATCTCCACTGAGACTCCTCTTTTGAATTGCGGGTGTGCGTAGTAGGGTGTGGGGAGGGACTGGCCTGTCCGCTGAGACTTCTCTCTTGGATGACGGATGTGCATAGTATGGTGTGGAGAGAGAATAGCCTCTCCACTGACACTTCTGTCTGGGATAATGACTGTATAGTAGGGTGTGGGGAGGGACATGTCTCTCTGCTGAGACCTCTCACTCAGCTGACAGGAGTGCGTAGTAGGGTGTGTGGAGGGACTAGCTTCTCTACTGAAACCCCTCTCTTGGATTATGGGTGTGCATAGTCAGATGTGGGAAGGCACTGGCCTCTCCTTTCCGTCCTCTCTCCTGGATAACAGGTGTGCATAGTAGGGCATATGAAGGGACTGGCCTCTCCGCTGAGACATCTCTCTCCGATGATGCTTGTGCATAGTAGGGGGTGTCGAGGGATTGGCCTCTCACCGCTCTCTTGAATGATAGGTGTGCATAGTAGGGTGTGGGGAGTGACTGACTTGTCTGCTCAGACCCCTTTCTTGGGTGACGGGTATGCTTTGTGTATTACTCACCTGAGCAAGATTACTATTTAAAAAGGGAAAATACTGGAAGCCTTGTGTGTTTGTCATCTATTCGCAGTCTACCTTTGATGAAGGGCGTAGGCCCGAAACGCGTCAGGAATGGCTGAGGTGTGGTTGACTACAAGACCTTCCCAGATCTTTATATGCCTGCCTGCGAGTGCGTCTCAACTAGGGGCAACTCTTTTCTTCTCATGAATACGGCCAGCCCGGTCGTGAGACGACACCGCCGCTCAACCATGCGGATCCGCTGCTGTTTGTGGAGACAGCAGGATACGGAGCAGGAGGAGATTGTTTGCACTGGAGAAGGGGACTTGAAGGTGAACCTTGTTATGGAGTAACTTTGTCACTGCGGGATAACAGCAGCCCACATGGGTTTACAATATGTACTTCCAGTCCCAGGATGCTTTGTGTATTACTCACCACAGCAAGATTACTATTTAAAAAAGGAAAACACTGGAAGCCTTGTGTGTTTGTCATCTATTCGCTGTCTATCTTTGATGAAGGGCGTAGGCCCGAAACGTGTCAGGAATGGCTGAGGTGTGAGGTTGACTACAAGACCTTCCCTGATCTTTATATGCCTGCCTGCGAGTGCGTCTCAACTAGGGGCAACTCTTTTCTTCTCATGAATACGGCCAGCCCGGTCATGAGACGACACCGCCACGCAACTATGCGGATCAGCTGCTGTTTGTGGAGACAGCAGGATACGGAGCAGGAGGAGATTTTTTGCACTGGGGAAGGGGACTTGAAGGTGAACCTTGTTAAGGAGTAACTTTGTCACTGCGGGATAACAGCAGCCCACATGGGTTTACAATATGGACTTCCAGTCCCAGGATGCTTTGTGGATTACTCACCTGAGCAAGATTACTATTTACAAAGGGAAAATACTGGAAGCCTTGTGTGTTTGTCATCTATTCGCAGTCTACCTTGAGGAAGGGCGTATGCCCGAAACGCGTCAGGAATGGCTGAGGTGTGGTTGACTACAAGACCTTCCCTGATCTTTATATGCCTGCCTGCGAGTGCGTCTCAACTAGGGGCAACTCTTTTCTTCTCATGAATACGGCCAGCCCGGTCGTGAGAGGACACCGCCGCGCAACTATGCGGATCCGCTGCTGTTTGTGGAGACAGCGTGATACGGAGCAGGAGGAGATTGTTTGCACTGGGGAAGGGGACTTGAAGGTGAACCTTGTTATGGAGTAACTTTGTCACTGCGGGATAACAGCAGCCCACATGGGTTTACAATATGGACTTCCAGTCCCAGGATGCTTTGTGTATTACTCACCTGAGCAAGATTACTAATTGAAAAGGGAAAATACTGGAATCCTTGTGTGTTTGTCATCTATTCGCAGTCTACCTTTGATGAAGGGCGTAGGCCCGAAACGCGTCAGGAATGGCTGAGGTGTGGTTGACTACAAGACCTTCCCTGATCTTTATATGCCTGCCTGCAAGTGCGTCTCAACTAGGGGCAACTCTTTTCTTCTCATGAATACGGCCAGCCCGGTCATGAGACGACACTGCCGCGCAACTATGAGGATCCGCTGCTGTTTGTGGAGACAGCGGGATACGGAGCAGGAGGAGATTTTTTGCACTGGGGAAGGGGACTTGAAGGTGAACCTTGTTATGGAGTAACTTTGTCACTGCGGGATAACAGCAGCCCACATGGGTTTACAATATGGACTTCCAGTCCCAGGATGCTTAGTGTATTACTCACCTGAGCAAGATTACTATTTAAAAAGGGAAAATACTGGAAGCCTTGTGTGTTTGTCATCTATTCGCAGTCTACCTTTGATGAAGGGCGTAGGCCCGAAATGCGTCAATAATGGCTGAGGTGTGGTTGACTACAAGACCTTCGCTGATCTTAATATGCCTGCCTGCGAGTGCGTCTCAACTAGGGGCAACTCTTTTCTTCTCATGAATATGGCCAGCCCGGTCGTGAGACGACACCGCCGCGCAACTATGCGGTTCCGCTGCTGTTTGTGGAGGCAGCGGGATACGGAGCAGGAGGAGATTGTTTGCACTGGGGAAGGGGACTTGAAGGTGAACCTTATTATGGAGTAACTTTGTCACTGCGGGATAACAGCAGCCCACATGGGTTTACAATATGGACTTCCAGTCCCAGGATGCTTAGTGTATTACTCACCTGAGCAAGATTACTATTTAAAAAGGGAAAATACTGGAAGCCTTGTGTGTTTCTCATCTATTCGCAGTCTACCTTTGATGAAGGGCGTAGGCCCGAAACGCGTCAGGAATGGCTGAGGTGTGGTTGACTACAAGACCTTCCCTGATCTTTATATGCCTGCCTGCGAGTGCGTCTCAACTAGGGGCAACTCTTTTCTTCTCATGAATATGGCCAGCCCGGTCGTGAGACGACACCGCCGCGCAACTATGCGGATCTGCTGCTGTTTGTGGAGACACCGGGATACGGAGCAGGAGGAGATTGTTTGCACTGGGGAAGGGGACTTGAAGGTGAACCTTGTTACGGAGTAACTTTGTCACTGCGGGATAACAGCAGCCCACAAGGGTTTACAATATGGACTTCCAGTCCCAGGATGCTTTGTGTATTACTCACCTGAGCAAGGTTACTATTTAAAAAGGGAAAATACTGGAAACCTTGTGTGTTTGTCATCTATTCGCAGTCTACCTTTGATGAAGGGCGTAGGCCCGAATCGCGTCAGGAATGGCTGAGGTGTGGGTGACTACAAGACCTTCCCTGATCTTTATATGCCTGCCTGCGAGTGCGTCTCAACTAGGGGCAACTCTTTTCTTCTCATGAATACGGCAAGCCCGGTGTGAGACGACACCGCCGCGCAACTATGCGGATCCGCTGCTGTTTGTGGAGACAGCGGGATACGGAGCAGGAGGAGATTGTTTGCACTGGGGAAGGGGACTTGAAGGTGAACCTTGTTATGGAGTAACTTTGTCACTGCTGGATAACAGCAGCCCACAAGGGTTTACAATATGGACTTCCAGTCCCAGTATGCTTTGTGTATTACTCACCTGAGCAAGATTACTATTTAAAAAGGGAAAATACTGGAAACCTTGTGTGTTTGTCATCTATTCGCAGTCTACCTTTGATGAAGGGCGTAGGCCAGAAACGCGTCAGGAATGGCTGAGGTGTGGTTGACTACAAGACCTTCCCTGATCTTTATATGCCTGCCTGTGAGTGCATCTCAACTAGGGGCAACTCTTTTCTTCATATATATATATATATATATATATATATATATATATATATATATATATATATACACACTCGCTCCACTGCACCTTGACCAGCGCACTCCCGGACGGGTGCTCAAAATGCGGAGGTGCGTCCGCGTCAATATTCACGCTCACTTTCCTTCCCTCTCTGGATCGAAAAAGGCACTCACAGGGGTCTTTTCGTTAAACAGCTTTAATTCGTACAGCCAACATGACTCGTTTCAGCTTGCGCCATAGTCTAATGTTTTTCAATTTCGCGCCAAAAGACGACATTTTTTAAACATCCGTAAATAAGTCACATGATGTACGAAACATAACCAGCAACAACGGACAAGCATATCCCATGTAAACATGAGCGCCATCTTAGTACATATACTTTCTAAGTACTTCAATACTTTACTGCTTAACCCGTAATTTTCATGTTGCTGTTTCAACCTTGCTATAAATCCGCATTTACACTATATCAACTCGATACATAGCAATTGTTAAAGCGGGTAAATTATCATTATAATCAAGCCGTGTATCGGCATGGTAGCTGCCCAATTATGATTATACTGTTTTGCCGTATATCGGCTTAATTTATCTCTTATGATGCTTTTGCACCCAGTGGCAGCTGAACAACTCATTATATCGCCATATATCGGCTGACCTACTAACCGCTCTAAAAGTTTCATTGTACATCAAGGACAAATTAATAAAAAGCTTTTTTTTAAAAGAACATTAAAAAAACAGAAATTTCCACAGACATTACATTTCATTTCAGTTGCCTAAACAGTTTCATAAATTCATTTAACCACATTTCATGAATTAACACTTAATCACCGAGATGTATAGCTAATTCTTCCCCTATATTCATTCCTTTTGGGGCCTTAGTCTCTAGATCAATTATATATCTCGATTCTAATCTTCGTAACCTCGTAATCCTGTCTCCTCCCCGTATATTGTTTGGAACCTGATCTAGACCAAAATAGCGTAACAGCTCCCTGTCACTGTGATGTTGCTCTGCAAAATGCCTTGCCACTGGATACGTGGCATCCTTTTTAGCTATCGCCCTCATGTGCTCTAACACTCTTATTTTTATGGGGTGGATAGTACTGCCGACGTATCTTAGTCCGCATGGACACTCTAGGCAGTATACTACATACGTAGTATTGCACGTCAAAAACTTGTTTATGGTCCTTTGTTTTTTGAGACCTGGCACTTTGTACAAAAGTGTTCTTCTACTTCCTGTACAAGCCTTGCACTTCCCGCAAGGATAAAAACCTCTAAGTTCCCTTAGGGTCCCTCCTGTATTCGGCTTCGTTTCTAGATGGCTCTGTACAAGGCTATCCCTCAATGATCTAGCTTTTCTAAAAGTTATGAGGGGGGAGGCTGGAATATCTAAACCAATAATGTTATCTGTCTTAAGGATGTAGCAATTTTTTCTTAATATTTTTCTTAATTCGTTGGCATCATCCGAAAAAGTTATTATCATCCTAAATTTAGTGTTTGTTTTCCCTTCTTCATCCTTCTTTTTCTCTTTTAAGAGTTTTTCTCTCAGAATATTTTTCACCCTGTTAAGGGTGGCATCCAGGAAATCTTCATTGTAGCCCCTAATAGCAAAACTGTTAATACTGGCCCCTGCTGCTGCATTAAAATCATTCTCCCTTGTGCTGATACGTTTTAATCTTAAAAGTTCCCCATAGGGGATACTCTTAATCAATCTCGAGGGATGATTGCTCGCCGCGTGTAAAATTGAATTCCCGGCCGTTGGTTTGCGATACAATGATACACTGGGCTTTGTCTCAATAATATTCACTTTGAGGTCTAAGAAGTTTACTGTGTCTGA
The DNA here is from genome assembly GCA_963921515.1 of Calotriton arnoldi. Lineage (NCBI taxonomy): Eukaryota > Metazoa > Chordata > Amphibia > Caudata > Salamandridae > Calotriton > Calotriton arnoldi. Next base: position 404,846 of record CAWUFW010012823.1, read on the forward strand.
ACTGATCTCACCACTAAACTCTAGATTAATTTCATTTCTGTTCAGATTGTTAATGAATTCCCTTGCAGACTCTGTGGTTCCATTCCAAACTATACACAGGTCGTCGATATATCAATACCAAGATATTACCCTGGACATCCAGATGTTATTCTCTGGCGATCTGGACACCTGCTCCACCCACCAGCCTACGAACAAGTTCGCGTAGCTGGCAGCGAAGCAGGTGCCCATCGCTGCACCGGAAATCTGTCGATAAAAATCTTCACCAAATACACAAGATATTATTTGTTAAGCAGAATTCAGTGAACTGCAAGATCATTTTATTATGCTCTGTAAACTTCAATGATTTCTTCTGCAAAAAATGTGCTACCGCTTGGAGTCCATGTTCATGTTGGATACAGGTGTATAAACTCGTAATGTCCAGAACGATTAGTTTATACTCCGGATCCCATTGGAGTGTTTCCATGCGGCATAAGAAATCCCGTGAATCTTTAATGTATGCCGGCAATTTTTCCACAAAAGGAAAAAGAAAAAAATCAACAAAGATGGACAAATGCTCCGTAAGTCCTCCTTGTGAGGAGACTATAGGTCTCCCAGGTGGCTTCTCACTGTTTTTATGGATTTTGGGGATGTGATAGAATGTAGGGACAGCGCTGAGACAACTCTCGGTTGACAGTAGTTATCAAAAGATTTCAAAGGACATCTACCTGGAAAGCATACAGAGATATCATGAATTGATAAAGTTGTGGTTTGATAAATCAATGTTGGATATGGATGAGTATCTGTGCCTTCGTTGCCTTAATCCAATGGTCCCTACGTTCTATCACATCCCCAAAATCCATAAAAACAGTGAGAAGCCACCTGGGAGACCTATAGTCTCCTCACAAGGAGGACTTACGGAGCATTTGTCCATCTTTGTTGATTTTTTTCTTTTTCCTTTTGTGGAAAAATTGCCGGCATACATTAAAGATTCACGTGATTTCTTATGCCGCATGGAAACACTCCAATGGGATCCGGAGTATAAACTAATCGTTCTGGACATTACGAGTTTATACACCTGTATCCAACATGAACATGGACTCCAAGCGGTAGCACATTTTTTGCAGAAGAAATCATTGAAGATTAAGGAGCATAATAAAATGATCTTGCAGTTCACTGAATTCTGCTTAACAAATAATATCTTTGTATTTGGTGAAGATTTTTATCGACAGATTTCCGGTACAGCGATGGGCACCTGCTTCGCTCCCAGCTACGCGAACTTGTTCGTGGGCTGGTGGGAGGAGCAGGTGTCCAGATCGCCAGAGAATAATATCTGGATGTCCAGGGTAATATCATGGTATCGATATATCGACAACCTGTGTATAGTTTGGAATAGAACCACAGAGTCTGCAAGGGAATTCATTAACAATCTGAACAGAAATGAAATTAATCTAGAGTTTAGTGGTGGGATCAGTTCAGACACAGTAAACTTCTTAGACCTCAAAGTGAATATTATTGAGAACAAGCCCAGTGTATCATTGTATCGCAAACCAACGGCCGGGAATTCAATTTTACACGCGGCGAGCAATCATCCCTCGAGATTGATTAAGAGTATCCCCTATGGGGAGCTTTTAAGATTAAAACGTAACAGCACAAGGAAGAATGATTTTAATGCAGCAGCAGAGGCCAGTATTAACAGATTTGCTATTAGGGGCTACAATGAAGATTTCCTGGATGCCACCCTAAACAGGGTGAAAAATATTCAGAGAGAAAAACTCTTAAAAGAGAAAAAGAAGGATGAAGAAAGGAAGACAAACTCTAAATTTAGGATGCAAACTTTTTCGGATGATGCCAACGAATTAAGAAAAATATTAAGAAAAAATTGGTACATCCTTAAGACAGATAACATTATTGGTTTAGATATTCCAGCCTCCCCCCTCATAACTTTTAGAAAAGCTAGATCATTGAGGGATAGCCTTGTACAGAGCCATCTAGAAATGAAGCCGAATACAGGAGGGACCCTAAGGGAAGTTAGAGGTTTTTATCCTTGTGGGAAGTGCAAGGCTTGTACAGGAAGTAGAAGAACACTTATGTACAAAGTGCCAGGTCTCAAAAAACAAAGGACCATAAACAAGTTTTTGACGTGCAATACTACGTATGTAGTATACTGCCTAGCGTGTCCATGCAGACTAAGATACGTCGGCAGTACTATCCACCCCATAAAAATAAGAGTGTTAGAGCACATGAGGGCGATAGCTAAAAAGGATGCCACGTATCCGGTGGCAAGGCATTTTGCAGAGCAACATCACAGTGACAGGGAGCTGTTACGCTATTTTGGTCTAGATCAGGTTCCAAACAATATACGGGGAGGAGACAGGATTACGAGGTTACGAAGATTAGAATCGAGATATATAATTGATATAGAGACTAAGGCCCCGAAAGGAATGAATATAGGGGAAGAATTAGCTATACATCTCGGTGATTAAGTGTTAATTCATGAAATGTGGTTAAATGAATTTATGAAACTGTTTAGGCAACTGAAATGAAATGTAATGTCTGTGGAAATTTCTGTTTTTTTAATGTTCTATTATAAAAAGCTTTTTATTAATTTGTCCTTGATGTACAATGAAACTTTTAGAGCGGTTAGTAGGTCAGCCGATATACGGCGATATAATGAGTTGTTCAGCTGCCACTGGGTGCAAAAGCATCATAAGAGATAAATTAAGCCGATATACGGCAAAACAGTATAATCATAATTGGGCAGCTACCATGCCGATACACGGCTTGATTATAATGATAATTTACCCGCTTTAACAATTGCTATGTAATGTTGCATTTTACCTAACATCGAGTTGATATAGTGTAAATGCGGATTTTTAGCAAGGTTGAAACAGCAACATGAAAATTACGGGTTAAGCAGTAAAGTATTGAAGTACTTAGAAAGTATATGTACTAAGATGGCGCTCATGTTTACATGGGATATGCTTGTCCGTTGTTGCTGGTTATGTTTGGTACATCATGTGACTTATTTACGGATGTTTAAAAAATGTCGTCTTTTGGCGCGAAATTGAAAAACATTAGACTAAGGCGCAAGCCGAAACACGTCATGTTGGCTGTACGAATTAAAGCTGTTTAACGACAAAGACCCCTGTGAGTGCCTTTTTCGATCCAGAGAGGGAAGGAAAGTGAGCGTGAATATATATATATACACAAATATATATATATATGACAGATCTCTCATCTTCCTTTGAAAATCACTAATATTTTTAAACAAATGTGTATTTCAGTATTCACTCAATGCAATGTTTAATAATAGTGATTATTATAAAAATGTTTAATACATTTTTAATAAAAATGGAAAATCAACTTGCCTGTGAGTTTTTCTTTTAAAGTAGTTTTTATTATTGCTTTTTGTGGGCTGAAAAATGATCAAATAAAGATAAAAAGACATATTTCTCTGTGTTTTAAAAAATAAAACCAACATATGTTTGATTCTTTTTTTTAAAAACATTTTTCAGCCCACAACAGGCAATCATAAAAACAACCACAAGAGTGCCTTGCACTCCAGCTGAAGAGCATAGAGCTCCTATAAGGTGTGACTTTGAAAAATATGGTAAGTCTAATGGGATCATGGTTTTAATGACCCAGGAGACTTATATTTTTTTTAAAAGTTGCTTGGGAACTGCTGCATTTCCCGCAGGCCCCCCCAACATTAAAAAACATTGTTGGTGGCACCACTGCCCCTTCTAGGAGCACCATAAGCATGAAAACATTTTATATTAAAATGCCCTAGGGCATTATGGGGCTCTCCTTGCTGTGAGAAGTGAATAGCAAATGAGCTGCTCCTGCCACTCATTTAGAATTCATTTTTATTTTTTATTTTGGATGTTCTGGAGCCCAACCAGGATGCCCAGATCCTTTTTTTTCCTGTGGTATGCAGTGGGGGTCCCAGGGCCCCCGCGGCCCCTCCGGCTCCCCTGCCATCACCCATCATGGGTGCGGTGAGAGTCAGCAATTCTTCTTTTTTATAAATATTGGGGAGAGGGGCCCTCCTCCAATTAGTGAATGAATGCAGCCTGGGGGATGGGGTGCCTGGGGGACCATAAAGGCTTGGGGAGATTCAGATATACAAATATATTTGGGCCATAATTTCTAAACAATTATTTAATGGATTTACACCAAAACAGAAAAGCATGCTTCACAAAACTTTTCAGAATAGTGCTCTTTTTTGCTTGACTCCGTCCTTGAAAATTCAGGGTGATCTGTCAATCGGGGTGAAAGAAAATGGGGGGTCCCAAAACGCAAAATCCCCATGCATTTTCCATAGACATTTTTAAGCAGGCCACCCGCAAAAAATGCTGAACAGAATTATACTAAATTTGGCAGGAGGCTAGATCTTGGTCAAGAAAGCATGCTTTTTGTAATTTCGTGCAAGTCTGTTCAGTCGTTTTGGAGATATTAAGCTACAAATATATTTGTATATCTGAACAGTTGGGTTTGAGGGACTCTCACAAGAGTCCTTCAACATACTTTAAAAAAATAGAACCTTCTGTTTGGCCCGGGGGGCTTTTTTTTACTCTTGGGGCTTCTTGCTCCTGCGTCCTCCTGGGGGAGCAAGACTCTGATTGACTGCCTGCAACATGAGGAAAAATGCTGCAGGCAGCCATTACAGGACTCGGGGACTTAGTACCCTGTCCTTAGGTTAGTTCGGAAAAAAAATATAAGGAGACAGGGTGGCGATACCATGCCCCCAGGCCCTGTGGGGGGCTCCCAGATGGACCCACAGGGCCAAAATAATATATATATATTTTTTAAAGATGTGATCCCGCGGGACTCAAGCTGGCCTCGCAGGACTTCTGCGTGATTGCGATTAATGTTTGAACAATAATAAACAACCATTGGCGTTTTAATTTTTATATTATTTAGGGGAGGTGGCATCCCGTCCCCCTCTCCAAGCCAGAGTTGGGCCCTGGGGTCCTCATCCCACAGGGCCAATTTATTCAAAAGGTAAATAGGGCATGTGGCCCCCCTCTCTGAGCCTTAAGGGTCTCGGGGAATCCCATCCCTCTGGGCCAAAAATATATTAATAGGGGAGAGGCGTGTGGTTCTTCTCCCTGAGCTTGTAGTGGTCCCTGGGAACCCATCCCCGGGGCCAAACACTAGTTTTAGTGAAGGGGTGCATGGTCCCCTTTCCCAAGCCCAAATGGGCCCCAGGGACCCCATCACCCAGGGTCAAACAATAACTACAGGGGAGGGGAGCACATTGCCTCCCTGCCAGACCCTTTCAAGGCCCCGGGTACCCCAATGCTGGCTCTTCAACTGTGTCATGGGGATCCCACACCTTGTACAAAGTGGTTGTCCCTGCCCGCAGGAGCACGTTCAGGGGAAGAAGTACACCCCCACCTGGCAGGAACTTTGAAAATGTTTCTACCGGGTGGGAGCCTACTTCTGTTTCCCAGCCAATGCAAGCACTATTTAGCTGCTCCCACAGGGTAGGAGCAATGCCGGCTCCCATATGGTTGGGGCCACAGGAGCCCTGGGGGTCCCCCTGTGCAACCTAATGTTATGTTTTGTGGGTTCCCCTGGTGAGCACTCACTAATAATGGGTCAGGCCCCATGGGTTGGTGTCCCTTGGGACTCTTAAGGCTCAGGGAGGAGGGTCGCATGCCCCCCTCCCCTATAATTAGTCTTTGGCCCTGGGGGTTTGGGTCCCTGGGGCCCATTTGGGCTCAGGAAGGGGAGCCATGTGCCCTCCTTCCCTAATATATAAATGTTTTTCGCTCCGAGGATGTAGTCCCCGGAGCTTCTGCAGGCTAAGGGAGGTGGGCCGTGTGTCCACTCCCCATACAATATATTTTTGGGCCCCAGGGAATGGGGTCCCCAGGGCCAATATCGGCTTGGCGAGGGGACTCATGCACTCCCTTCCGTTTATTACAAAAGAAGGTCCTTGGGCATGGTGTCCTCGGGGCCTACAGTGCTTCAGGGAACGGGTTGTGTGCGGATGGGCTCCTCGGGCCGATACTGGCATGGGGAGGGGGGCTGTGCACCCCCTCTTTATTAAAAAAGAAGGCCCCGGGGGTTGGGGTGCCCGGGATTTAAAACGGCTCAGAGAGTGGGGGTTGTGTGCCCTCCTCCCATTACATTAAGAATTTCGGCTCCAGGGAATGGATACCAGGGGCCCGTAGAGGATCTGGAAAGGGGGACCATGTTCCATCCTCCCCTAATATTAAGAATTTCGTCCCCAGGGGATGATGTCCCCCGGGCATGTAGAGGCTCATGGAGGAGGATGGGGTTCACAGGGCCCTAAAGGCTTGGGGAGTGGGTTGTGTGCCCCGGCTGAGGGTTGGCTGCCCATGGGGGGCTGCTAACAAGGCCTGGCCACAGGCAAGACTCCACGGCCAACCCCTTGCAATGCATAGCCGAAGGGTGTGCACGGGGGGCATTAGCTTTATGTATGATAACAAAATATTACTTTACAGTAAAAAAAAAAGCCAATCAATTCTCTGAGTAACCAAAGGTTAAAGTGTTGTTATAGTTAGGTGAACATTTCAGTGCCAACGTACTATTTTAAAGTAAAAAGAGAAAACTGTAATTCACCAGTTATAGTTAGACTATAACTTGTACCCTAAGGTAACTCTACCTCGTGCCAACGCCATTCACTGATAATTACCTTACATCACTCATGACATGTTCAGTGACATCATTGATAACATCACTGAAACATCTGAAATGACATCTTTGATGACAAGACTGTGCATGGTAGGGTACGAGCTATAGTTAGCAGAGATAACTATAATTGGTGAATTGCTGTGTTTTTTTTCTCCATTTGGGACAGACATTTTCACATAACTATGACATCACTTTAACCTTTGCTGTTTTCAGTGAATATATATATATATATATATATATTTATATATATATAGAGAGAGAGAGAGATAGATAGATAGTTAGATCGAAATATATATATATATATATACAGACACACATATTACACATATATATCTATATATATATATACATCTGTATATACATATATATGTAGATAGATAGATAGATAAGGAGGGTGACTATCCACTCAAAATGATAACTCTTGTCACAGTGAACCCTCAAAGTCACTAAATCAACATGAGCTCAAACCCTTGGTACCAGTAGCACAGAGAAAACAAGCTTATCTTAAGCCAACATATAAAATATTTAGGCAATACCAAGACAGATCCACTAAGGGGAACCAGAGATATACATTGTTAAAGTTTTAAGTAGAAATCGACACATAAATCACAGCATGTTGGGTTTCTTGGAAATATTTTATCATTGTTTTTAGTTAATAATTTAGGGCCTGATTATGATGGCGGTTGGACGAGCGTCCGACCGCCATCCTGTCGCAAACGGGACCGGCCGACAGGATTACGACAGATTACGATCCAACCGTCGTGGAGGCGGTCAGAAACATTTGCAAAATAGAGGTAGGTAGTAGTGGTCCCTCAAAGGGAAATTACAGCACAATCAATAAACAATAAGTATCCAAGCAAACTGATCTTGTGTGAGTTAGTAGTATTTGACTTGCAATTTGGCTGGGGTGCCTTTGCAGCTCAATACACCTACTACCAAAGGTGCTACTTGCACATTAGAACCTAACGTGTGTACACAAATAAAAACATAGAACTATATTCAGCACTCCACTTAGTGGTTCTAATAATCCAAAGTATACTGGATAGATGTAACCATAATACGTTTTTTATCCTGACTCAATTTTTACACAGTATTTTCAAGAAGGCCAATGACAACTTAACACAAAGTACAAAGAGTCCCAGAACGTCCAAAGATTCAATTTGTTGATTTATTCTTTTTTTGGTACTCCCAGCAAGGAATCTGCCATTTGCCAACACGTGTTTCGTCTACTCATTGACTTTTTCAAGGCGGTTAGCGCAAATTTTCGCGATGTTTCCGGAATACATTTTCACACAAGGGTATCCTGTATAGTCTTGATACCATGAAGACTATCCAAAGAAATTTGATAATATACGAAGACTTGTCCACAAGTAAAAGTATCCTCCACGGCTGGGTCCGAAATGATATTGCCTCAGTCCAAGCAATCCTGTATCTCTCTAGCAAATAAGTCTTGTGCGGCTTAAAGGTAGTTCTGCATCATGATGCGCAATTCCAACTTCAATATGATGTTGCAGCGCAATTTGGGGCCCATTATAATGATCACGATGAGGTTGCTAATAAGCCTCCTTTCGTTGCGAAATAGTTTGAAGGATTGACTCTGCTTAAAATGTATGCACTACAATCCACGTCAATGACAATCCCGTCTGTGGTGGTCCCTGTGCAATGACCCCTTTTTTGCTTCTTCCGTAAACTTCTAATAGACACGCTCCACTTCGGGTGAAACCCTCATAAGTTTCCGTCCAATAATCAAGTGTCCCTTCTCACCGCACCGAGTCTCTAAGGGTCGGAAACATGCCTCTTAGCATTGAGACTTGTGCTGCGGCCCGAAAAAGGGCTGCAGCACAAGCCTCACTGCTAAGAGGTATTTTTGTAAACATCCCTGCACCATGCAGTGCCTGCCACATGGTGCAGGGATGTTTAGGTGCCCCCCACAACTCATAGCTGAGGGCCAGGGGGAAGGGTGGCCCGCTAGGGGCCCCCAAAGTCCCTTTCGCCCTGCCTTTTCATGGCAGGTGGAAAGGGACATTGTGATCCCTACGGTGGTGCCTGAGCAGGCACTACCACTATTGTAGGGATTGCAGTCCCTCCGATGGTCCAATGGGCTCCTTGAGCCGGTTGGATGCGTGGTGGACAGTCTCTCCGCCAGCCCACCATCCACCCACCATCCTAATGCGGTGGGCGGTCCTGCAGGGACCGATGGCGGTGGGACCACCACCGATGGCCTGACGGTGGCGCACCCACCACCATCGTAATCAGGCTATTAATTATTTGTGTAAATTTAGCATTTTATTGTTTAGGCTCTTACGTTTTTAAAAATACATTTTTTCTTTAGATACTAAGGGCCTAATTACAAGTCTGAGGACCACCAGACTCATGGTGGTGCGGCGATCGCAGATCCAGCCACCGCCGCATCGGAGGTCTGACCGCTCGATTACGACTCGAGCAGTCGGACTGCCCTAGGACCTCCGGCTCCACCAGGGAACCGCCATCCCTCGCATAGGAGTGGCGGACAGAGTCTGCGATATGCTTGGTGGGACTGACATGGTCCCGCCAAGCATATTTTGAGTTTCCTCTCCTACAGAAGATACAAAGTGGGCCCTAACATATGTGGATTCACACAGGGAAGCATAACATGAGCCCCCTGTGTGCATGCACATAGCTTCCTGCACGGCATGGACTTTCGAGTCCATGCCGTGTTGGAACCTTGTAGTGCGGTCCCATTGTGGTGCCTTTTTCAAAGGCACCGCTGCCTTTAAAAGAGATACAACCCTGGGACTGCCACGCTGCCCACCTACCAGACTACTTAAAAGTTGTAATCTGGGGGGCGTGGCCAAGACCTTGATGGAGTAGGACGCACGCAGCTTGGGCTCCGTCCTCCGGGGTCGGCCTAGGGCTCTTTTAAGGCACTCATAAGCACGGGGGTGCAGTTTGTGCCCCCCCCTCGTCCTCCTGTAGCCCGCTGCAGCTTTGGGACCGTGTACGGGGGCTCAGAACATAAAGACAGTCCCGAGACGGAGGAGACGGCTCGCTGACGGGATCCCGCCGGCCATCTTGTCAGGTACCGCGGAGGCGACCCCACTTACCAGTGAGCCCGGGTCCTGCCTTGCGCTGAGCGGGGGGGATTGCGGAGGTGCATCTCACCGCTCCACTGATCCCGCTCCTGGCAGCAAACTGCGCTGGAGTCTCAGAGCGACGCTGGGGGCACTCCGAGGCGGCGGAGGCAGTCTGCTGTGGAGACTCTGCCCGCCATCTTGCAGGAGGCTGTGAGAGGGACCCACACCCGGCGGCGAACCTGAACGGGCGGCCGTCGCTGGGGAGCGCCCTCTTACCCCGCCATCCCCCGCTCCTGACGCCCGGCTGCATCGGAGGCCCTGGGTGGTTTTGAGGCCTGGACGGTATCCTTCCGAGGCGGCCTGCAGGGGGTCTACTCCGGCTCTGCGACACCCCCGCATCGCCCACCGCATCGGGTGGGGGGAGACAAAGACGATCGAGGTGAGGAGGGATACGCGCTGGCCCCGGGGGTGGAGAGACATGCCGTGAGAGCGAGAGACACTTGCCTGATGCTGAGAGCGACGGGGGACCCCCCCTGAGGCCCCTCACCTCAACCCACCTGGTGGGGATCCACCGCTGGTCCCCCGTTACCTGGCCGCGGACGGAGAGGTCGAGTTGCTCCCTCCTGACACCCTGTTGGCACTGAAGCCTGTGGCTCTTGCCTTGCTGCGCAGCGACGGCCTGCCTCACAGCACTCTTCTGGCCGAGCCCTGGGAGCGGCGGCGGGCCTACCTTGAACGCCTCCGCACCTCTTGCTATCTGCGTTTGGGGGCCTCGCTGCCACTGGGAGAGTGACGGAGGGCCTGGACGGCGCGCAGGCTATCGCAATACGCTTCACTGGGACATTGAATGCGGACGACCCTTACCGTTAACCCTGCACCTCACTCTCACTTCGCGGCACCTATCTCCGCCTTGTTTCTTCTGGGACTGAGACGCTCGTGAGGCCGAGCTGCAAACCACCGTTTGAGCTGTCCGTCCCGGCCTAGGTCCGGGCCCTCTTCAACGCCACACATTATTACTGCTCTCCACGGACTTCCCCTGCAGGGGGGGGGAAGATACGCCTACAGATTGTACACCTGAACAAACTCGACCACTTTGGCCTGGGCTTGGGGCACCGGGTGGCCCGGACTATCATTGGGATCAGTGCAGATGCCCGGCCCGGGAGGGAGGAGGGGCACGCCCTTGCTCTTCTGGGTGCCGCGCGGCCTACCCGCCCTACCAACCTTTGCACACTAACAGAGCCGGTCCCTGACATCTCCGGTGGGGGCATTGGACCCACCCCCTACAATCATTGACTCTCTCGCCTTACCCCTTCCTGACCATCTGTTCGGTGTTACACTGGGCCCTGCCTGGCCGAGATCCGACCTGGTGGTGCTCCCCTCTGCGTCCACTGTCCCTGAGCTGTGCTTTGGTGTGGTCGGTGGGGCCTTCTGCTTGGTCATAGGTGACGACGCACTCGGGCGGCACCCTCTCCTCTGGAGATATGACTAAACCCAAAACAGGGAAAGCCGCTGCGCAATCAATCTCTAAAGACACTTCGGTGGCGGACCTATGGAATAAACACACTCCGGTGCCCTCACAGGAAGACCTCGCAATGGACACCAAGTTGGTGGCGTCCGATAGTGCCCCTATCACGCAAACTTTCATGTCCAACTTCCTTCAAGAAATAAAATCTGAGATCTCATCTCTCAAGCTGGAGGTCAAAACATGCCTTGCGGACCTTCGGCGGGATGTCACCGACATCGGCACCAGAGTGGACGACCTGGAACGCACCCTCGACTCGCGCACGTAAGACCAGGAGGAGCTCTGGCGTCGAGTCTCCACACTTGAAGAGCAACATATAGAACTTCAAATTAAACAGGAGGACTTAGAAAATAGGAGTCGCCGGAACAGCCTCCGCATAAGGGGCGTGCCGCAGGGTGCAGAGGGGCAAGACATAATGACCTACGTCACGGACCTCCTTCACACAGTCCGAGGGGATGATGACTCCTCTCCTCCAACTTTGGACCGCACTCATCGGGTGGCCCCCCCGCGTGGAAATACCAACCTGGTCCCTGACATCCTGAACAAGGTTTACTTCGATACGGAGAAAGAGGCAATCCTTCGAGCATCTCGAACAGTTGAGAAACTGATATACGAAGGACATAACATTCAAATATTACAGGATCTGTCCCCCCTTACCTACGCCGCCGTAGGGATTTCAAGCCAGTGACTGATAAACTGAAAGAGTCCAATGTCAAATACCAGTGGGGCCAACCCTTTGCTTTGATTTTCCACTGGGAGGGGAAACATAGATCCATGAGATCCCTTAAGGAAGCCCTCCAACTACTCCGCATTTCGCCTGGAACTCCGCCCCCCTCTCCCACGCGTGCCGACTCAGACTCCCGGATTTCCCTTCGCCCCGAATGGTCGAGGGTACAGCCTCCTCGCACTAGATCCTCCAAGGCCAATACGACGTCCCTCCAAGATAAACAGGACATCATTCACCATTTGAAGACAGTTGAAGCCTCACAATCCTCAGCCGGGGGTGCCCCATGATCCGGTCCCCCCTCCTTTTCTGGCTCAGGCACTGGGGACTGATTCATTAGCAGCTGAGATTCCCTTGCAGTGGAAGAGACTCTCCACTTTCGCCCTGCTGAACTAGACCTGATCTTTCACATGCATAATTGTCCTAGTACCTACTGTTAAGAAATTTGTTTATCTGGAATGCATGCTCCCGTGGCTAAAGGCTACTACCGAAAGTACTTATCTGTTGTGACTTTCTAGCTGCACACACATCCATATCTCCCCCTACCCCTGTCATGGCCCCCGGCTCCTGTCCTGCTTTGCATCCCACGAGCCTAGGTTTATGCCCAGCTGAGGGGCTTTGGAAATGTTTCTAAAGAGGGCCCTGTACCCCCCCCATTACTGGTAATGCGGTCCGACCACTGGAGGACGGACGCTGAATATCCAGAGCAATTCCACGGCCCACCCCGCCAATTCCTTAGTCCCCAAGAGGAGTGACTTCCTCAGAGCCACCCTGGTTCTCACCAATGGGCCGCTTCTGGACTGGAATGGCTCTTTCTGGCCCAGTTGGCCTTTTTGTAGTTCGATATTCTTTGTCTTTTCTATTTATCTCTCTCCTATACTTTTCTCTTTCTTCCTTTTCTTTCCTTGGACTCTTGGGGAGAGGGTCCACATTCGCTGTGATGACCCAGCTCTCTGGCCGGACCTCCTGGGATCCTCCGGGACAGCCCTCCTCCTTCCTTGTTGGGACAGGCATACCCATTTCCTCTGCTTCCTACTACGATTATCACTAGCATATTGGACCCAGAATCCAGAAAGGGAGGAATACGATGTCCCGCAACCCTGCCAACGCGTGTTCCACCCTGAAATGACCAATGGCTCCTATTAAGTGTATTTCCCTTAATGTTAAAGGTCTAAACACCCCAAATAAAAGGCGGCAAATTTGGCGAAACCTTCTCTTGCACGACCCCGATATTATCTTCTTCCAAGAAACCCATCTTTTACGCACGGACACTTCGCGCATGTCCCATCCTAAGTTCCCTTTACAATCCTGGGCCTCTGCACACACCAAGACGGCGGGGTTAGCTATTCTTTTTAAAGCAGGTCTTTCCGTGCAGATCACACACGCCACACGGGTCAAGGAGGGTCGGTTCCTCAAGCTGGCGGTCACATTGCAGGGTAAACCACTTACCTTGCTTAACGTATACACGCCTAATCAAGCGCAGGATGCCTTTCTCCGTGACCTACTCTGGTCCCTACTCTCTCGGGAACCCAATCCCATCATTCTTGGGGGCGATTTCAATTTAGTATGGGACCCTGGCCTGGACCGCACTACCTCTTCTTTCCAGGGAACCGGGGCTATGTCTGCAATACTTAAACACGACATAGAAGCTCTGGGCCTCATAGATGCTTGGCGCTAACGGGAACCGGAAACACGGGATTATACTTTTTACTCACATGTTCACCGCTCTTATTCCCGTATTGATTATTTCTTTATATCCCAATCGCTCATTCGCTCCTTGGAATCTGCGGAGATTTTGGACATATCCATCTCTGACCATGCGCACTTAGAAATCACCCTATCCGCTGTGGGCAGACAACCGAGCTCTGCTCCCAGATGGCGCCTTCCCTCCCATGTCCTCCGCGACCCAGTAGACGTAGCTGAACTAAGACAGGCCATACAATCCTTTTTTACCACTAACGATCTTCCGGAAACTCCCATACACATTTTGTGGGACGCTTTCAAGGCCACGATCCGGGGCACCATTATCTCTATTTCTATAGCCCGTGGGCGGGAATCCCGCCTGGTGGAAGATAACCTCACTCGCGATATTAAAGAGTTAGAACGGCAAAGCCATCGGACACCTTCCCTCCCAACGCGAAAGAGGCTTGCATCACTTCGGGGCCAGCTTAAAGCCCTTTGAGTGAATAAAGCGGAACACTCCCTTCTGGCCCTCAAACAAAAAGTTTATGGAGGGAGTAATAAGGGGGGTTCCATGCTGGCGCGTCGCCTCCGCCTCCAGATTTCCCGTGGCCACATCTCTAAGATTTCCCTGCCGGGAGGAGGGTGGGCCATTTCAGAACGAGCTAAACAGGTGGAATTTAGCAGGTTTTTTTATACCCTATATAACAAGGGAGATACTTGTGTGGATCAGATAGATCCTTTCCTGACCACTTGCTCCTGGACGCCACTAACCTCCTTTTGTAAGCAGCAGCTAGAAGAACCCATCACGGCAACTGAGCTTCAAAAAGCTTTGAAAAGCATGCCATTGGGGAAATCGCCAGGCATTTTACCGCCTCTTTCTTCCGGAGATCCAGGCCCCTTTGGTGCGCCTCTTTAATTCCTTTGCAGAGACTGGATCTGTAGCCCCGACGATGGCCGAGGCGGAGATCGCACTCATCCCTAAACCGGGAAAAGACCCCACCGCATGTGCCTCGTATAGGCCGATTTCCCTATTAAATGTAGATGCTAAGCTATACACCAAAATCCTAGCACAACGTCTGGCTCCTCTTCTCCCAGGCCTCATTGAGCCTGACCAGGTAGGCTTCATACAAGAGCGTCAGGGAGTGGATAATATTCGCCGCGTGGCCCATCTGGTGCAAAAGGCTCACCGCCGCCATATACCTGCCTTCCTTCTCTCCCTTGACGCCGAAAAGGCCTTTGACCGGGTCGACTGGTCATTTCTCAGGGCGGTCCTCCATCGCATAGGTCTCGGACCGCTTATGATCGCCCGTATTATGGCCCCATATGCGGCGCCCACCGCACGCATCCGCATCAATGATCTCCTGACTCCCTCCTTTTCCATTCGCAGGGGCACGCGCCAGGGGTGTCCGCTCTCACCGTTCCTTTTTGCACTCACGGTGGAGCCTCTGGCGATTGCCATCCGGCAGTCGGAGGACATCCGGGGCATCCGAATGGGGGGGGTCGACCACAAGATTGCCCTCTTCGCCGATGATCTCCTCCTGACGCTTACAGACCCTGCGACTTCTCTCCCAACACTTCTAGATATACTCTCCCAATTTGAGTTGGTGTCAGGCCTTAAGATAAATCTCACATGCACTCAACCTTACTCTCCCCCCCCAACAATTGGAGGACTTGAGGGATGTTAACCCCTTCCAATGGGCCCCACTCTCAATCCGCTACCTCGGTATTAACGTTACAGCTAACCTAGATACATGGATGCAAGCAAACTGGCCGACCTGCAGAGCTTCAATAAGAGCTGAACTCCGTCGTTGGAAGTCACTCCCCATCTCCTGGCTGGGCCGCCTTAATGCAATTAAAATGTCAATCCTCCCGAAAGTCCTGTATCTCTTTCAGGCGCTCCCCACACCGATTCCTCATAGGGATATCCTAGGCCTCCAGAGAGAGATAGTCGCTTTCATTTGGGGTGGGGGAGGGTTGCGTCTCTCCACCAGAGTTCTAATGCTGCCGCGAGACCGGGGAGGACTGGCTTGCCCCGACCTACTCGTCTACTACTGGGCGTCACACCTACGCTATATATCGGAATGGTCGGTTCGTGCAAGTGAAAAACACTGGTTTCACATGGATACGGCTGTGGCCTGCCGCCCACTGTGGGACTTGGCCTGGTTGCGGAGGAACACCAGACATCATAGTGCCTATATCGCTACTCCCACGAGGACGGTATTAGAGATCTGGGATAGAATCGCGGTGTCCTGAGGCCTCACCACATTTCCCTCCCCTCTCACACCTTTGGCGCTTAACTCGGACTTCCCCCCGGCCCTACACCCTTCATCCTTCCCGGCGTGGACGGCTGGTGAATGCCGTATCATAGAGCAATTGTTTGCGGAGGGAACTTTCAAAGCATTCGATCAATGCAGGGAAGACTTTAATCTCCCCAGAACCGCGCGCCTAGAATACTTTCAAATTCACCACTGGCCTCGTGCCCCTTCATACACAGAAGGCACCACACGCCGGCTTACACCCTTTGAATCACTGGTCCGCTCCTTTGATGGAACCCGAGGGCTGATTTCCCGGACTTATAAGGTTCTTCAACATTCACACGCAGTGCCTCCGAATACCTACCAACGCCAGTGGCAGCTGGACCTCGAGAATGATATCCTCCCTGATCAATGGGAACAGCTGTGGAGGGATATCCGGCGCATTTTTAAAAGCATAACGCAGCAGGAATCAGCATACAAAATCATGACTCGCTGGTACTATACTCCCCTTAGACTCCAGAAGATGTTCCCTGGTTTCGCCCCTCTCTGCTGGTGCTGTCTGGCGGCCCAGGGCTCCTTCCTACACATTTGGTGGACATGTCCACTCATTCTCCCGTTCTGGAAGGAGATACTGAATCACGTTAGGGAGGTGGTGGGGTTCCCTCTACCTAATGACCCGGGGATAATCATTTTGGGTCTTCGACCAACATCTCTTAAAGCAATGACACATACGGACTGGCACTTGATTTTCCACATGCTCGCTGCTGCAAAACAGGTCATTGCGCTACATTGGAAAAAAGCCTGCACTCCTCCACCTTCGGTATGGCTCACACGTCTCTGGCATTCCATGGCGATGGAACTTCTATCCCACAGATTGGCACACACTGATGCTAAATTTCAACACACCTGGCAGCCCTTGGTCATGCATCTTTCTCAGTTGGAACACGCTCGATCTGTCCCTCCCCGCTTGAGAGCCCTTCAACTCTTTGACGATCCTATACTCCCAAGAGGGAAACTTACGAAGACGACACAGGCTGAAGTGGGAGGGACCCCTACCTCTCTTGACACCTCTTACACTAAGGTCACAAACCCATTGTACACGGGGCTCCCCCTTCCCCCCTCTTTCCCCGAGCTACCCCCGGCCCGGGAGATGCAGCATCGCGCCCCTCTCCCCATCTTTCTCTTCTCCTTTCCCTATCTCTTCATATCTGTCCCTCTTCTATCACTGCCTGGGGGAATATTATTCCCTATATCGCTCGATTCCTTTTTCTTTCCCATCCTTCTCTCATGCAGGCCAGCAGTCCTGAAGCTTTCTAGGACGCTTAGTCACAAGCACCACGGGCACCATTGGGATCCGATGGCTCCAGATTGGGCGAAAATGGTTGACATACGCTACGCCTGGGCGAGCTCCTAGCGAGAAACTGCATCTTACCCGGGTCTCCAGGCCCATGGGCAGTTGTGGCGACCTCAACGGGTACCCTGAGGAGCGCCCAACATGATACCTTGCCGCATCACCCACGCCCGATACTTCAGGGCCTCCTGAGCACGATACTTGACACCACCCTGCACACCTTACTACCCAAGATATCCCTGGCTCTGCAACAATGGACGCCCGGCTAACACAACCGCAGACGTCCTCATAGCGTATTTTACCTGATTCTCACTGCCATTAGGGCACTGATCGCGCACTCCTGGTCCGACTCCTGTTGTGCCAGATGTGCCTGATCCCTGGCCATACATTCTCTTGTTAGGCCCTGTACATTGACCTTTGTAGCCTGCCTATCCCGGGCCATCGGCGTACATGATGCCACCTGCCTCCAATGTGATGCCTTATAATGCCTACTGTTTGGTAACTGCTGTGTTGAATTTTCTCTTGTTATGCATAAAATCAATAAAAGAGATTTAAACAAAAAAAAAAGTTGTAATCTGGCGGGTGGGCAGGGGCGACCTTCAGCGGAGCGGTGGCACAGCTGTTTGCACCACCGCTCCTCTGAAAAGTCGCAATCGGCCACTAAGTAGAATCTCAATTTATATGTATATTTTTTCTTTAGTGCAATGTGTAATTTGAATTATTTGTTTTATGGTGGGTTGTTGAGTTTGTCGGGGAGTAGTGTGTTAAGTGTTTTTATATATTAATATTAACTAATTTTGATATGGTTAATGTGCTTACTTAAAATTTTATAGTTCATTAATTAATTGTTAATTGAAGGTATTGTGATTATATTTTGATATTCTTCATTTTAATTTAATTATTTAGGATTTTGTTTTATTGTATTTCCTATTTTTATGGAGTGTGTATTTAGTTATATTTTTTATGCTTCTATATTTCTCAAACATTATTATAAATTATTATAAATAATATATATTATAAATATAATATATATATATATATATAATATATATATTTATTATAATGTATTTTCCCTCTTATGCGCCACTAGAAGGGGCAGAGGCACCACCAAGCATTTTTTAAATGTTTTGGGGGCTGCAGGGAGTGCAGCAGCCCCCATGCAACATTAAAAATGCAGTACGTCTCCTGGGTCATTAAATCCATGACCCCATGAGAACTTACCATATATTTCAAAGACACTCCTAGTTGGAGCTCTGTGCTCTTAAACTGGAGTGTAAGGCTAATAGTATATCTCACCCCCAAGTTTATATGAATTACTTTTTCGCATTTATTTTATGATATTTAATAAGATCCCTCTTTAAAATTTTTACTAATTTTTGTTTAGGTAGCCCAAGTAGTATTTTAATACTTCCAAAATCCAACTGTTTTCCCAATATTGCTTAGGTTGGAGAGGGAAATTTGAGCCTTCCAGAGGTCAGCACTTCCCCATATTTTGTTAGATTGGAGTAGGAATAGTATATCTGATCCATTCAAAGTCCATCATATCAGGAATGTTGCTTAGGTTGGGGTGTGAATATAAATTTGGTCCCTTTAAACTCCAACTCTTTCTGCAATGCTGCCTCCTTTGGAGCGGGAAGAGTAAGTTCCCCAATGTTGCTTAATTTGGAGTGGTAATAATAAATCTGACCCCTACACAGCCCAGTACTTTCAAAAATGTTGGTTTGGTTAAAGTGGAAATAGTAAATTGGACCCCTCCAAAGTCCAACTCTTTTTTCCCCATATGGCTTAGGTTGGAGTGGCAATAGTA
Source organism: Calotriton arnoldi (assembly GCA_963921515.1). NCBI lineage: Eukaryota > Metazoa > Chordata > Amphibia > Caudata > Salamandridae > Calotriton > Calotriton arnoldi. The sequence goes on from CAWUFW010012823.1 coordinate 423,886, forward strand.
AATATGACCCTGCTAAAGTCCCACATTATCATCAATGTTGCATAGGTTGAAGTTGGAATACTAAATCTGACCCCCCAAAATCTCAACACTTTCCCCAGTGTTGCTTAGGTTGGAGCGGGGATAGCAATTCTGTTCCCTGCAAAGTCCAACACTTTTCCCAATTATGAAAACTAATTTCATGATTTTTATAAAGTAGGGAAACATTTTAAATGTAAAATGTTTTCATTTATAATTTAATAAAGAATGCTTATTTAAAATGAATGGTTTCATTTTATACCTAAAATATTTTTCAAGTAAATCTGTTCTGTTTTTCATGCATTGTAATATAGCATTTGATTAAATTATTTTAACATAACGTTTTTGCATGAATATTAATTAACATATATGGCATATTGCAATATGTAGTCCATATTATATATGAATAATTACTATAAATATGTTTTCATTTTATTTGCTAGCATTTCTTAATATAATTATGTTTTTGTTTGTATACATTTTCAAATAATATCAAACATTTATTAACTTTATTTTACATATTATTATGTTTTCTTATTTTATATTCTTAAAACATTTTTCCATTTGTTGCAAGGTAAACAGAGTCAAGTCAAGTCAAAATAACTTTAAGGCCCATTACGATACCCGGCGTAAAAAAATCCGCCAGGCATGAAAGCGGCAAAAATCCGCCCGCACACACCGTCTGAACACCGACCACGCCATTACGATGACACAAACCGAAAACCGCCATCGGCGGAAAACCACACAAGATACCGCCCGCCATCGTCCGAGTCGGAGTCAAACCGCCCGCCACGGACGGAAACACGCACGACAACACAAAACCGCCCGCCCTCACGGCCGACACACCGCACGTGAGATTACGATCGCACCGCCATGAGCGCGGGAAAACTACAAATATACCGCCCGCCAGCGCAAACAACGCCGATGAGAATCGACACGGCAGAAGCCATGGCGCCCACGTCCCTGCACAGAAACCATCCGCTGACAAAAACAATCGCACACAACATGGCCAACAAGTCCACACAGCAAGGCACGCACAAATACACAAGCACAGTACACATCCCGAAAACACCCCCTGGACAAACAAAAACTACAAAGGCCAGAACACCAGACACAACACACCTGAAAACAACAGACCATGAGGACACACCCACATAGGTAAGTACAAAAGCAGCACTCCCACAGACCACAACCCCTTGCAACATTGCAAACTAGAGAGGAGAGGACACAGTGACACAGCAAGGACAGCAGCACACCACAGAAACGCACACATCACAACCACCACCACCACCACCACCACCAAACACCGGCACCACAAACCCCCTGCACATTACACAACACACACCGCACCAGCACCACAAACACCATGGCACCACAAAGAATGCCCAAGTTCACGCCCATTGAGCTGACGGTCATGGTCGACGAGATTATCAAGGTGCACCCACAAATCTATGGGAACCTGGTCCAGCACACACCACTAGCCACCAGAAAGAGAATGTGGAACCGGATCGTAGACCAGGTCAATGCAGTCGGGACCCTGCCCAGGAACAGAGTTGAAATCAACAAACGGTGGAATGACGTCAAGAGCCTGGTCAAGAAGAAGGAGAGCAAGAACAGAGAGCTGGCTGCCGTCACTGGCGGAGGGAATCCCACGCTCTTCAAGACCTTCAAAGCGTGGGAGGAGAAGGTGCGAGTCATTATACATCCGGAGATCCTCGCCGGATTACCAGGGGAGTGGAGGCTGGTAAGTACAAACTAATGTATACCAGCACACCGCTATGTACTCACATGCACTACCACCATGCCACAGCTCCCAGGGACGAACACCCCCATGTCCAGCACACAATACACAACACATCACACACACATGCAACAGACACCACCACACACAGCCCAAACCGAACAACTGTAAGATACGTGGGGACATGTGTACACTCAGCCAGCCACGTAACCACCAACAGGTCTCCAAGTATGCCAGAAGCGCCACAATGAGCACCCACCACACCCATGTGTCCGCCATAGCTGCACTAACCGACAAGTAACAGGTAAGTGGCAGGAACACAAAGTGCAGTGGGTGGGAGGGTGGACAGCCCAAGTACAACACACACCAGGCCCCTAGTCCCACAGCACAGCAAGGAGGAGCATCCCCCACACCCCACAGCCACGTGTCAGCCACCGCAGTGCACACCGACAGCCGAAAGGTAGACATCACGGTCCACAACAATCGGTGTCAGTGGGTGTCCAGCCACCACCACGACCCCCAACACCGCCCCCACCCCCACAGACCTGCAACATGGAGCACCCCCGCTTAGAACCATGTGGCATCCAGTACAGTGCACGCACGAACAACCTGCAGGTGGGAAACTGGACAGGGCTGGATTACTGGAGGCATGAGGACCGTAACACGACCAACACATGGGACATGTCACGTAGCAGACGAACACGCAGCACCGCCCACCGTCACGAACAAGTGAACAATGTGCACACGGACATGAACCACAGAGTCACACCCCACATGACCCATCACAGACACAGCAACACCCAAGGAGCCATGTCTGCATGCACAAGCCACACTGAATATAGTACCACACGGCAGCCACTGTGCAACCCATCACACACAACCGAAACACCATTGAAGTCCTGTCCATGTAGCCCCTACTGCCTGTCAACCACACACCCCACAACTACGCCTATGTAAGACAAACAACACTAGATGCAACAGAGCGGAACAACATAAATGCACACGAACACCACTGAACCCATCAAACACACAGACACACCATGCACATACAACATACCATCCATCCCATCCGTCAGCCCCAGTCTCATGAAAGGCATGTCATCCGCACAGCTGCCACACATACAGCAGTCACGCTAAGAGACATGCCCATGACCAACCATGTGCCAGAAGTCAATGAAGCGCACGCCACACTGTGAGCAACAACACACAACATGGGCCACACCCCCGAGCACTGCAGTGATGCACATGGCACAGGGCAGCACGCACACCAAGGAGATGGGACAACTGCAATACGTTGGGTGGCACACAACCATCACTCACTCATAACGATGCGTCCAATGCCATGTCCAGTAATCACAACAGACAGCAAATATGCAGGCCATGGGAGGCATGCACACACCTCAGACCATGCACTGTCATGCTGCCACAACACATGTCACGTTCGGCACCCATGGCTCACAGCATGTACCCCAAAAGCATATTCCCTCCCAAATGCGAATCTGGGGCATGGCCCCCATGTTGCCATATGCGTTCCTAAGCGTCCCATTTGAACACCAAAAGCAAAGTACAAACCAGACCCAGGATGGGCCAGGAGCCCGCATACACCAGAGTCACAATAAGTAGGGGCACAGCAACACACCCATCGGCATGGCCAATCCGTCCCATGCCACATGTGCACAGCACACAGTCCCATTGCCAAGCACACACAACTACAAATGGTACAGCCACACACACGCCTCCGGGAAACCCATGTACGAGATTGCACGAACTGTTAATGTCAGACGACAAATACATACTTCGCCAGGTGCAACACAATAACAAATCTCATTCTCTCCACAGGTGACGAACTGCTGGATGCTGGGGATGGAGACAGCAGCCAGCACAGCCAGCCTACAAGCCCCCAACGAGGACACACGGATGTGGAGGATCTGTCCTCTTCTTCGGACACGGACCACCAAGCAGGCCCATCTGGTGTGGCAGGGCCCAGCCGCTCCCCAGGACCCCTCCTACCCACCAACCCATCATCCAGGGCTGCTGAACATTCCCAGCCCCCTGCTGCCACAGTCGTTGCGGCCACACCCATGGTCATTGCGGCCACACCCACGGTCATTGCGGCCACACCCACGGTCATTGCGGCCACACCCACGGTCATTGCGGCCACTACCACTGCCGCAACCGCCACCACGTCTTCGCTGGCCCCAGCCCCAGCGCAGGTGGTGGCCCGGACGACTGGATCCACCCTGGGAGCCAGGGCGAGGACCGTGGTGAGCAATGTGGCTAGTGGGCAGGCCGGTGGCAGCAGGACTGGTAGGAGGAGGAGGGTCAGGGAAACGCCAGTCTCCCCTGGGAGCCATGCCCTGCCTCAAATGGCCAGAGTCCTTGGGGCCTATGAAGAGGCCCAAGGACAATGGGCCAGGTCTGCTACAGACACGCGTGAGGTGCTGGGGGTGCTGAGGTCCATGGACGCCCGTATGGGCCAACTCGTGGACCTCATGGGCCAGCTGGTGGTGGCGGTGAGGTCACAGCCAGGGACAGCAGCTCCCCTCCGCCACCACCTGCCGGGGCGCAGGGTGGAGCAGCAGTGTCCAGTTCCCCTGCGTCCACAGCCAGTGAGCACACCTCAACCACCAGCAGGTCGCAAGCAGGCACCCCCTCGCAAACGTGGAAGGGGCCGTCCGAAGTGGAAACAGATCTCCCGGGAGGACTTCGCACGCTCCAAACGCAAGTGAGGCAGCCAGCCAGCCTTCCTTGACCACCCACTGCATTGACTTGGACTACGATCCCACTCCACACAGCCATCTGGATGGCATGTGTGTGTTGGACTATGGACATAGAACCAGTGGGTACACCCTGAGCATCTCGCAGCCATGACCGACAGCTCATTGTCACTGCACGCACCACTTTTGTCATCACCTTACACACAATCACATGTCACAGTTTGAAATAAATGCACCTCTTCCACAAACTGCTGTCTGTGCCCTGTGTTTTAATAGTACGGAATACAACGGCCACCTTGAGCGGAACGGCACCTGATGCGTGGCATGGCAATGGAACCGGAGGGCCTGTAGGGACCTAGGGGTGGGAGACAGAACAGGAGCACATTCAATGAGTGTGTCACACACCCATCACACAGTACATGTCAACAACTACAAGCAATGTACACACATCGCACAGAGCAATAGGGCACAATGCCACAGCCACCATCAGTGGCATACTAACCTGGGCATGGAGCGTTGACACACAGCACGCAGTGAACAAAAGGCCACCCTGACACAGCACACACACACCTGCACAAATACAGACACATCAGCCGTCGTACATGGACACTCACCGTCAAGTGAAGTAGCGGGCGATGAGCTGCTGGCGCACATTCCCAGCTTCATCCTCTCCGCTGTCCTCCTCACTCGAGCTGTCCTGGTCTGCGGGCTGGGGCCCTGGTTGATCTCCGTCATCCACAATGAGGGGGATCTGCTTCCGAATGGCCAGATTGTGCAGCATGCAGCACGCCACCACTATCTGGCACACCTTCTGTGGGGAGTACGCCAGCGCACTCCTCGGTGCGGTCCAGGCACCTGAACCTGGACTTGAGGAGGCCAAAGGTACGCTCGACCACACGTCTGGTCCTCCCATGTGCCTCATTGTAGCGATCGTCTGCTGGGGTGCGAGGATTCCTCAATGGACTGAGCAGCCATGCCCCATTCGGGTACGCAGAGTCACCTGGGTGTGAGGGACACAGAGAACCGTTGCTATTCCAACTGGACAGGGGACAGCATCGCACAGCCAGCACGCTACACCACTCCACATACTCACCGACAATACAGCCACGATCCTGTTGCAGATTGGACATCAGTCGTGGCAAGATGCTGTTGCGCATTATGTGTGCGTCATGGGCCGAGCCTGGGAACTTTGCACACACGTGGGTTATCACCATGTCCGCAAGGCACACCGCTTGCACATTCAGGGAGTGCGTGTGCTTCCTGTTGCGGTACAGGTGCTCAGTGGCCTGTGGTGGAACAAGGCCAACATGTGTGCAATCAATGGCACCAACGACGTGTGGGATCCTGCCAAGGGCATAGAATGCACCCTTCACTGCCGCCAATTCACGAGCCCTGGGGAATCTGATGTACCTGTTTCGGTACAGCATCATGGCTGCCAGTACATCCCTCAGCACCTTGCTGAACATGGGCTGGGACATCCCTCCTCCACTGCCCACTGTGTGCTGGAATGACCCAGTGGCGAAGAAATGCATGGCGGCCATCACCTTAGCCGTGGGGGTGAATGCTGTCGGATACACCCTGCGGGGACGGAGATGGGGTTCCAACATGGCACACAGTCGATGCAGGGTTGGCCTGTCCAGCCGAAACTTCCTTATGACCTCAGTATCCTCCATGTCCGCCAGCAATTGGTATGGGCGGTCAATGTTCGGTCTCCGCCTAGGGAAGATGGCAGTGGACACATGTCAAAGCAACACAACACATAGCAATTTCGCATTCACATCACTGACATGACTGAGCAAGCACATGAGTCACAGCCCAGCTATCAAGCAGGGACGGCACGGCCACAATACACTTACACAGGTCTCCCACCAATGGCAATGGCTAGTGATGCAAACCACTGCCATGAGCATGCACATGGGGATCTAGGCCCCAATGACTTGCGGGGCGTGCTGATGGGGACTGACTGCATATTCGTCAAGCGGCAACGCCACGGCAACATGAATGTCTGCTGAGCATGGCACTGCTTCCGAGGCTGGATGAGTATGGCACACGACGACGACGATGTGGGCACAGGCTGAGCGGCCAAAACAAGTGGGACCTGTGGCACGAGGGGATATGAGACAGTAGTAGGTGTCAGCACTGCACCCTATGTACAGCACTGTACGGATCACACCTCCCGAAACATTGACAGGTGTCCACATTGACAGCCCCATGCCAAGACGGCTGTGTGCTTGCAGTCACACGTCACAGGTGAGAGGTTACATTGCACGTGCCAGGTGGCAGACGTACATAGTGGGAGCTGGCATGTGTGTGCATGTGTCTCCTGTTCAGGATCCACCAGATGGGCGCTGACTCTGTACTGACCATTGGACACAGCATGTTCCGTGGAAGGCTTGTGTGTGTGGGATGGTGGCACTGGATGTGCCTCCGTTGGGTGGGGGCCATGCACAGGGCGGGTACGTCGATGATTGCGCATTGTTGGTCACGGTGGGTGCACCCACTAAGATGTGTTGCCCTGTGTTCAATTCCTATGTCCGCATGATGATGGACTGTAGATGTGGGCAGACTACACATTGGTCGATGTGCTGTCCATATGCATGTGCCTTCACACCAGGCACAGCTGCCCCTGCACATGTGACCCCTGCTGGACTCGCTACTGGGTCTGTGGAGCTGATGCACCTTCTGTGCGTGGGGCGGACAGCTCTCCTCACTTCCCTCATTGCGCATGTCATGACTTTGCCGCAGGTGACATGGATCATGGAGGGCCCAAATGTATGCGTGGGTAGGCTACACATGATTGTTCACTGGTCGCCACCCCCAGTCAGTGTTTCGAATGGGAAGGTTGTCGTGCTGGTGGTATATTCGATGTGGCGGATGGGCGGGCCTAGGTGCGGGCTTACATTCCGGACATGGGGGTAGTTGGATTGGCGACTAGTTGCAGTACACACGGGACACGTCTCTTCCTTTCCACATCTGGGTCATCCCTTGTACTCACTGACAGTGATACAGTCATCTTCGCCCCAGCCCTCATGTCCTCCCCTCGCTCCCCCAATATGCATGTGCACCTGCGAGGCTAGCGCTTGCACAGGCAGCCCCAAGCTCGCACCAGAGAGGGCAAGGAGTGTATGTGTGGGTCCAGTTGCACGAGTGGGCTGTCTCAGGGTATGATGTGTGGCGGGACGCCGTCCACCTGCGTGGTGCCCCAAATGGAGACCCGGCCTGCATGGACTATGCATCACAGTCTTCGCCTTCCGGATCCGCCACCTGCGACACCCAGTGGCTGTGGCTGCCCTTGCGGCCAGGCCGCGTCCGTCTGTGACTGATGGCCCACACATTCACTCTTTGGCCTCTCTGGGGAGGGCTCGGGGTGGTGGCGCACGCGCTTGCACTTAGTCGCAATGGCATGTGGCGTGGTTGGTATAATGGGCAATGGATGGGATGGTGCGAGCCACCTCCTGTGACGTCAGTGCTGCTCGTGCTGTGGTGCGTCCCCCTACACTTCCATTTGACTTGTGCCATGCTACACGTTGAGGTTCTATTGCCTGCGTGATATGACCAGGAGGAGCGCGAGGAGACCTCTCACACACCATGCTCCACTGCCATCCCGTGCCCTGTATCGCCTGTGCGGATTGACTATGTTGGGCTTACACCTGGTCGACTGGGGCTGTGTGTGCCTTGTCAAGGGGCATGGCGGGCGCACAACAGGATCCAGCTTGTCCACAGAGGGTGGGCTGACGTGTGCGCCTGGTACCGCATTGTACGTGTGCCCGGCTGCTGTGCACACACGTGTTCACTCCCCCCCCGACAGGTGTCCTCTCACAATGCCCAGGGAAGCGGTGGTGTACTGTTCATGACCCCTCCCAACACGGCGTGCTCCAACTTGGCATGTGCGCATCTACCCGTCACACCCACCCACCTGAGCACTGCGTCCATACGACTTCACACAACACATGTGTGTCTTCCACAGTTGTGCTACTCATTTGCGTTGACATCCAATACCAGTGGACTACATGGTCATGTCACGACTGCCGTGTACTTCACATACTCTCATCCTCTCTCATTCGTACTTGTGAAATGAGTCAGCGGAGACAGTTTTGGTTTCAAACATTATATTGAGTCTTCTGTCCTCTGTGATGCAGTATAGTGGACACTACTGGCAGCGGAATACATGTTGAGGATATACTGAGCATGATTACAAATGGGATAGGGTGTGGGGTTACATGTGATTGGCTGTTGCATGTGGGATGTGGGCTTCAGAGTTACATCTGCTTGGCCAAGGCTGTGCTAATGTACATTTACGTATAGCTGCGGAGCTGCGGACTTTGACACAGACGGTATACATGTAGCCTACCAGACCGCTTGGCATCATGGGCACAGTCCATCTCAGTTCTATGTGACAGGTTTGCTGCGGTTGTTCCTCATGCACACGTGCATGTGAGATGACATCAGGGCATGTGCTTGCGTGCATGCAGCGGCGTGCCACTTGTTGTTGCAATGTGGTGGTTACTGGACATGTCACAGTCACTGGGGTCGTGTTGTTGTTGTATGCACTTGTCGTCCATGCAAAGGTCCTGGTATGGGATTCCCGGGGCGGGGGTGGGAGGGTGCAGCACCCACAGACTCCAGGCGACCTATTCATGTCCACTGAGCGGTGTGTGTGTCCATGGGCGCTGGATCCATGTCGTGTCCTGGTTGTTCGTGCAGTTCCATCCATGTGGGTGCGATACACAGACCCCATGCCACTGCCTCCCACGATGCATGCGGTGTTCCTGGATGTGATGGGGAACAGTGTGCATGTCCCGGTCATATCCGATGTCATGGCGATGTCGTTGATGGTGTGGTAACAGTTGCCGGTCGTTTGGTATGGCTGTTGTGGTGGTGATTGGCCAGTCCGTGCGGAAGCTAAGCTTGGGTGCGGGGTTGGACATCATAGGTCAATCGGGGAACCTGCGTTGTGGTCCGACGAATTTACAGGTTGTCAGGTATGCGATGCCGTCCAGCAGGGCTTCCATGTCATTGGTGGTGTACATGTTTGCCAGCCAATGTAGCGGATGGTGGCTGTCAAGGTGTTGTTCGTAAGTTGTCCCTTGGAGGACCATGATGGGGCATGCTGGGTGACATTCGATGTAGCTGTTCTCGATGATCCGTCGTGTGGAGGCACAGTGGTCCCATTTCAGTGCGGGTGCGATGTTGGCCACATACGCCATGCCCCCATAGGCAGAGCAGGCCCTGTCGTGTGCGTCCAGAGGGAGGAGTAGTGGTAGCAGGTCCGCCTTTAGACATGCCGGGTTGGAGAGGCACATCTCCACGGGATGCTGGTAGGGACACCTCCGACAGTAGAAGACGGGCATGATGCAGCTGAACAATGTGATGCGGTAAGTCAGTCGGTAACTTACGTTCAGCAGGGACAGGAGATCGCATCCCAATATATGTATCAGGTTGGTTTTGTACAGCTTGACCTGTCCGGCGTAGTTGGGTAGGTGTGTTGCGGTTGCCATTTTGCAGCGGTGCGTTGTGGTGGCGTGCTCCGGCTGTGTGTGCAGTCTGCAATGTGCACGCTCCGAGGTTGCTGTGAGCTCTGTGTAGTCGTAGGGAGACAGGACTTGTGTTCTGTTGGCTTGTGCGGAGGACACGGGCCCTCATCCCACATGCTTCTCAGACAGTTCAAGGTCAGTGATGTGTGACTCCTTCCAATTAACTTGCATGTGGCCGACATGGGGGAGTGTTTTCTTTTTCTTTCCCGTCCGTTGTGTTCTTCTGTGATATGCGCTATCTGCCCTGTGGTCGGTCTCCTCTGCATGCCTGTGTTGGTCTTTTCTTGGACAATGGCTGTATTCACCGGCTTCTTTCGTAGGGCTGTGGTTTCGGAGTTGGAATGGAAGGTCATTCAGTGCTGTCTGCTCTCCCTTGTGTGGGCGGCAGGCTGCCTTTCCGCTCTGCGTTGGGCCTTGTGTGTGAATGTTATTCTTGGGCCACCTGTTGTCGGTCCCCGGGCTCTTTGGTGTTCCGTTTTATATGTCTTGTTCATATGTGCAGGGTGGTATGGGTGTTTCAGTGTGGTACTGGCGTTCCTCTTCCCGAAGGGGCCCTGCTTCTCCTAGTTGGTGTTGCCGCCGCTGTGTGCTACGCCATGTTTGTTACACTGGGGTGTGTCCTGCTGTTGCGTGACTTCACTGACATGTGTGCGTCGGTTGTGTGGCGTTGGGTGTTGTCCGTGAATTGGGCGTTGGGGACATGTCTGTGGCAGGCCTGTCACGTGTCATGTGCGTTCGGGGTGGGGCTGATGTGTGTGCTGCTTGGTTGTGTCCCTGTGTCTGTGTGCGACGCATGCATGGCGCTGCGGTTGGCCTCTGCGTTGTGCGCATGTGTGGCGGCGTCATCGCCGCTTTGGGGCCGTGACGGGGTCGTTGGTTCCTAGTCCCAGGTGGTGTGTACACATGTGTTACGAGATGTTACGATTTGGCCTGTGTGTCATATGTGGATGCAATGGTGGATGTGTAGTGTACACGCGGGGGTGGGGGTTGTCCGCTTTTTCCGCCCTTGCACTGTGTGCGCTGTTTGCGTGCACTTGTTGTGTGTGTGCCTACCTGCGTCTCCGCGGTACGTTGCGTCCTTGGTGGTGCATCAGCAAGAGCATAGGGAGGGCCTGCAGTGCTGGATTCATGCTCGGGGGAGCCGCTTCTTCGGTGTCCGTGCTCGGCGTCCGTGTTACTGCTTCGGTTTGTCGTACGGTGTCTCTTAGCCGTGGGAGCCGTTTGTTTGCGGCATCGTAATTTGTACGCCGGGCGGGACGTGATTTCGTCGGACGGTGTGTGTCAATTGTGCTGCGCCGCTACGTGTACGGGCGCACTTTGATGGCGGACGGTGTCGCTGGCTTGCCGGCGGTGTTTGGCCGACTTTTCGCATCGTAATAGGGCGGGCGTGTGGACTGCTGCGTGCCGGCGGTAACTGGTGGTTTTTGCATCCGCCAGCACGGCGGTAGTGCTTCCGCCCGCCATCGTAATGACCCCCTTTATTCGGTGCCAAAGACCATAAAAGTATCAAAACAAACTATTAAGATTTCCCTGACCTATTTACACAGTGGCATAAATAAAACTGTTAAAAGAGAAATTCATAAAATCAGCCTAACAAATCGGAGCCAAGGGATCGACAGTGCTCTATCCAGGTTAAGACAATCTTTGATAATTTCCCTTGAGAACACTAACTCCTCAGACAGCCACATTTTTGCCCAAAGGAGCAAAGGGGCAATGTCTATTCGATCCTCTAAGAATTTCAAACCCAGTTCATGATGACAAAAGAGTGTTGGTGTGCTGTTTGGGGTCATTAATAACATTTTTATAAATTTGTTTTCAAAAGCCTGTAAGTGACGGCGTTTATAATAACCCCAAACTCCAGCACCATAGGATACAACAGGCAAACATTTAGCTTTATATAGTGTAACCATCTCTATCACCGGGTTATGGCCTAGTTTGCAGGCGAAGCGGAAGAGCCCCTCCACAACCCTGCCAGCATGTCGCATCCTTGCGGTGACAAGTGGTACCCAATTCATCTTATTGTTAAAAATGTTCCCTAAATAGTTAAAACTGTTCAGTTTATCAATACTCTTATCCCTAACAGCAAAGTTTCTAGTTTTAGTCGATTTCCAACCACACACCACAGTGTAAGATTTAATAAAATTGACTTTTAAATCAAGTGCCAGCATAAAATCATTAAAGGCATTAAGTGATTTTTGAAGACTATTTGCTGTAAGGGCCATTAACAGGGTATCATCCGCGTACGAAAGTAGCGGGACCCGATGGCCCCCAATTCGAGGAAAGTCAATTTCCTTATCTAATAAAAATGCCTCTAGGCCAATGGTATAAATTTAAAAAAGGAAAGGAGCGAAAATACACCCCTGACGAACCCCTTCTGTGGAGACTTTAGGCCTGGTGTTTTCCCCTTGTGGGCCATATCTAACGGTAACAGTGGTGGAAGTGTGAAGCCTACAGAGGAGGGTAATCAGTGCCTCCTCAACACCCGTTTTCCCCATTAGTGCCCGCAATTTCTCCCGATTATTGGTATCAAAGGCACTGGACAAGTCCATGAAGGCCAGGTGGATAGAACCCCCCCAGGCCTTCATGTACTTGCCCATGATCAGGGACAAATTGAGGCACTGCTCAATGGAGCCCATCCCCCTCCTAAAGCTGTATTGTGTCCTAGACATGACCCCTGTGTTGGTCGCCCATGCCTCAAGCCGGGCCAAGACAACCCTCCCCAAGACCTTTTCTGTGGCATCGATAAGGGAAATTGGCCTATAACAGGCAGGATCATTTCCTTTTTTAAATACTGGAACCACGATGGCCTCCTTCCAGGTTGCGGGGATGGGGCCAAGCACCACTGCTTTAAAAACATTGGTCAGTAGGGGAGTCCAAAGGTTAGGATTACTTTTAAACAGATCTAATGGTATGCCATCAGGACCTGGAGCTTTCATGCAAATTCCCTTCACTAAGGCCTCCTCAACCTCGGCTACTGAAAGAGATGCGCTAAGTTGAGAAGCCGTGATTAGTTTTGGGGACAATTCCCCTTCTTCCTCCTCTAACTGGAGGCCGTTAGGATTAAATATGGCAGAGAAGTGGGATTTAGCAAAACCAAAGGGGATGATGGACGGAGTGTTGAACATTGCAAGCACTCACCCCCAGTCAACTGATCTGGGTTTAATCCATCATCATTCTTTAGCTCACTCCGCCACCCCAGTTCAGACATGGCCATATGCAAATCAGTCTGACCCTGTGCCTCATGGGAACAGTCCAGCCCGAACTGCCAAGCCATGTCTTCCCTGGACCGGAAACAAGCATCCTGGGACCAGTTTCTGGCTTACAGCCGTCATCAGCCAGGCTATCTTGAATCCAGTGGCAAAGTGAGCAAGGGACCCACGTCTGGGCATACCCTGCCAACTTAGGGCTAACATAGCAAAACCAAAGGGGATGATGGACGGAGTGTTGAACATTGCAGCACTCACCCCCAGTCAACTGATCTGGGTTTAATCCATCATCATTCTTTAGCTCACTCGCCACCCCAGTTCAGACATGGCCATATGCAAATCAGTCTGACCCTGTACCTCATGGGAACAGTCCAGCCCGAACTGCCAAGCCATGTCTTCCCTGGACCGGAATCAAGCATCCTGGGACCGGTTTCTGGCTTACAGCCATCATCAGCCAGGCTATCTTGAATCCAGTGGCAAAGTGAGCAAGGTACCCACGTCTGGCCAGAAACCGGTCCCAGGATGCTTGTTTCCGGTCCAGGGAAGACATGGCTTGGCAGTTTGGGCTGGACTGTTCCCATGAGGCACAGGGTCAGACTGATTTGCATATGGTCATGTCTGAACTGGGGTGGCGGAGTGAGCTACAGAATGATGATGGATTAAACCCAGATCAGTTGACTGGGGGTGAGTGCTTGCAATGTTCAACACTCCGTCCATCATCTCCTTTGGTTTTGCTATGTTCGCCCTAAGTTGGCAGGGTATGCCCAGACGTGGGTCCCTTGCTCACTTTGCCACTGGATTCAAGATAGCCTGGCTGATGACGGTTGTAAGCCAGAAACCGGTCCCAGGATGCTTGTTTCCGGTCCAGGGAAGACATGGCTTGGCAGTTCGGCGCTGGACTGTTCCCATGAGGCACAGGGTCAGACTGATTTGCATATGGCCATGTCTGAACTGGGGTGGCGGTGTGAGTGTCAGGTTCCATCAGGGAAGACACTGACAATGCACACGCCCGTGACTGGAACCACAAATCCCAGGATTCAATGCGACGGTCACGTTGATGACGTCATCGCGCTTCCGGAAGGACGTTACTTAGACTCTTCAGAGGGAGCAGCGGGTGCCGGTTACTCTTCCCGCTGAGACCCCGAGTCCTCGAGGTCTGTTAAGGGTGCAATTTTGCACCGCTTTTCTTTGCTACTCTAATTACTTTCTGCTCAGCGGATGCGGCATACCTCTGGTGTCCAGATTGAGCTTATCGCTATCCCGTTGGCTGAACCTCATTCCGGGTTCATGCGGGAGAGCGGAAAAGACCCACATTGGTTCTAGTGTACTTGCAGAGGGTTTTCATTGCCTAACTTTGCATTTGCCATTCTGAAGGGAGGCGGCTGCCTTTCCTATTCCTTGACGGCGTTTCTCATTAGGGAGTGGTGTTTATCCTTGGGAGTTCGCATGATTTACTTTGTCCAACCTGTGATAACGAACAGTGGTGCTCCTATAGTATCCTTGTGAGTTGCTCTATATTTATCCGTCAAGGGAGTCTTCGACACATAAGGAATATAGAGCGTTGGTACTTGATATTATTTTCTTTTTTCTTCTGAACTCACATTTTGTGAGGCGGAAATATAACAAGTTGTTATTCTACATTATACTGAGAAGTATCAGTGATTGGAGTTGGATAACGATTCTGTCCTGAACATAAGGATCTTCGTATTTCTTGCACTGAATATTTACATGCCTATGCCCGGGGCCCTCTTTGTATTGTCTTACTACAGGGGGAACTGATATTACTCAAGTCAGCCCTGCACCCCTGTAAGGCCCCCACACAGCATATCTTTGGGTAGGTTCCATGAGAACCAGGAGAGAGGTATGGGTGAATCAGAGCAACCGCATTGTTAATGTGTTGTTTCACTTCCTTAGATATGTACAGCGACATGATAACCACTATATGCTGACTAGAAAACGAAAGATATTTTCTTTACAGGTATATAGACAGGATACTAGTATTCTGGGAACTAGTAGTATATCCAGGTTGTGTGTAATAATTGTGCATTACCTGATTGTTATTGTTTTACAGGTCTACCTCCCCGCTGTCCCCATCCTTCCCTTCCCCCGCTTGATCACTCCATAGAGTCTGTATACTAAATCAGACCATGGTGGTATCGAGAGGTGGACCATAACGAGCAACATACGACCCTGAGGATCCTAGGCTGCGACAGAGTAACCGGCCCACGTATTTAAATCCTCCTGGTCGCAAGTTGAATATGGCCACTTTGGAAGACATTATGGCCGCATTGGTCTTAGTGCAGACAGAACTCACGGCCTCTAGGGCCGAAACAGCCACCTTACAGGCCGTAGTAGGCAGGATGCAAAGAAACCCCTTTAATGCAGGCGCAGTGCAGGCAACACACACTGCACCGCTGGTAGTAGAAGTACCTACACCCATTCCCTTGGCCACCCCAGAGAGATTCCACGGGGAGAGTAGTAAGGTACAGGTATTCATGATGCAGGTGATGCTGCATTTCTCCTGCAAGGTCAAGGCATTTACAACCAACCACGCTAAGGTCGCTTTTCTCATCTCTTACCTGGCAGGGGATGCTGCACAGTGGGCTGTGCCTTTAGTGAAAAGAGACGACCCGTTATTATATGACTGGGACTCCTTTATAAGGGAATTTGAAAAGACTTTCAACCGCAGATCTGCCACTCTCTCAGCTGACAGGGATTTGTTGGAACTAAGACAAGAAAACCGGGACCTTATTGCGTATCTTAATGATTTTCGTACGCTCATAACGGAGACGGAGTGGCCCGAGGCTAAACAGGCGGCTATCTTTCATCAAGGGCTGAGAGAAGAGATGAAAGCCATCCTGGCACAAATAGACCCTCAACCAGTGTCTTGTGAAGACTTGATAAGCCTGGTGTTAAGATTAGATCATAGGCTCAATGAACGCAAAGGAGAACACAAAAGAAGAGAGCGTATGCCAGCTCGGTTCGAGGCACCCCGCCAATCCGATGGTCAAACAACCACCAAAGCCGAGCCCATGGAAATAGGTGCCGTGCGTTCCGCACTTACCCTGGAAGAGAGAGATTACAGAAGGAAGAAGGGGTTATGTATTTATTGTGGCAAAAAGGGACATTTCATTAGAGAGTGCACACTGAGAACAAAGTATCCTCGCACAGATAATAGAAAGATGTTACCAATAGCCTCCACGTCCTTTGCGGGAAACGACCGAGCTTGAGGATCACTGAAGGGACCTCTTCAAGCCATTCTTACATCCCTTCTTTAGACAAAGACCCCCTGTGTAAAACTGACCATTTGTTCTTGGACATTAGTTTCCTTATCCACGATGAATGGCGTCCGGTACAAGCGATGTTGGATTCGGGAGCAACAGGCTGCTTCATAGATCAGGAACAAGCGATTGCCCTGGGTCTTAATTTGCGAGAGAAAGAACTCCCTGAAGCGGTATACGCGGTGGGCGGAAGACGTTTGGATGCTGGTCCTATTCGGTTTTGCACGGAAGACTTGGATGTTCTACATGGCCCTGATCATCAGGAAAAGTTAGTGTTCAACGTCATACAAGCACCCCAGTACGGTGTCATTTTGGGATTACCCTGGCTGAGGAAACATAATCCCCAGGTGGATTGGGTGGAAAGAACCGTTTCCTTCTTATCGGAGTATTGCGTACGACACTGCATTCAAGAAAAGAATAATCCGGCTACAACCTTGGCAGGAAGACATCATATAGCTACCCAGTATTGTTACCTAACGAATACAAAGAATTCGCAGATGTCTTCAACGAAACAATGGCAGAAATGTTACCACCACACAGGCAATACGATTGCCAAATTGACCTACTACCCGGGGCTGTCATACCATCAGGGAGAGTGTATGCATTAACCGAACCGGAAAACATCCATCTCCGTGACTATTTGGACAAATACCTGGCGTTGGGCTTCATCAGAGTTTCCAAATCGCCTGCTGCCTCTCCGTTATTCTTCATACCTAAGGCCAACGGAGAATTGCGCGCGTGTGTGGACTTTCGTTCACTCAATGCCATCACTGTAAAAAATCGGTATCCGTTGCCTCTCATTAATGTTTTACTGGAACAGGTAAAAAGGGCAGTCATCTACACCCGTCTGGACTTAAAGGGGGCCTACCATCTGGTACGGATGAGACAGGGCGACGAATGGAAGACGTCATTCAAAACACGCTTTGGCCTCTATGAATATCTAGTGATGCCTTTCGGCTTATGCAATGCGCCAGCCGCCTTCCAGTACTTCCTCAATGATGTGCTAAGAGAATTTCTTGATCTTTTTGTGGTGGTCTATATTGACGACATTCTGATCTACTCGTCCAACACAGAGATCCATGGTACACATGTACGCACCATTCTACAAACATTGAGAAGACATCAGTTATACTGTAAGATCAGTAAATGTGAATTCAGCGTCACCACAGTGGAATTTCTAGGTGTCATGCTGACGCCTTGGGGTCAGGAAATGTCAGAACGTAAAGTACAGGCAGTAAAGGAATGGCCTACTCCCACGACGGTTCGCGATATACAATGCTTCCTGGGGTTCGCGAACTTTTACCGCAGATTCATCGATCGTTTTTCCAAACTGGCCGCTCCGCTTACACGCCTGTTACAGAAGAACATAGTGTTTTGTTGGACGGAGGAGGCTCAACAAGGCTTCGAGGCACTGAAGAACGCATTTGTATCCGCCCCGGTATTGCGACATGCTGATCCCGATCAGCCATACATAGTGGAAGCAGACGCATCCGAATATGCGGTAGGGGCTGTGCTTTCTCAACGCCACCTAGATACAGGCCAACTACACCCAGTGGCTTTTATGTCCAGGAAACTCAATTCTGCTGAGCGCAATTATACCATTGCAGAGAAGGAGCTGTTGGCCATAAAGAATGCTTTCCAAGAGTGGAGACAGTATTTAATGGGATCCAAACACGTAGTCACTGTTTTCACCGACCATCGCAACCTCCAGTTCATGACAGCTGCTAGACATCTAACACCGCGACAGCTACGCTGGATGCTGTTCTTTGCGGAGTACAACTTCCTTGTGACGTTTCGCCCCGGGAGCGAAAACAAAAAAGCCGACGCATTGAGTCGCCAAACCACCCCGACTACCCCTGATGTCCTTCCAGTGAATGCCATTGTGAATCCTCGGAATGTGATATGTGCCACAGTCACGGAAAGGTTTCTTAGGAGCATCAAAAACAACATGGCTCTTGACAAATGGAAGGTATGGTTGGAGAGGAACAAAGACTGGACTGTGAAGAACGGTCTTCCGGTGCGTGGGAACCAGTTGCTGTTGCCTATCTCTTCCTTAAGGAAACAAGTGTTCTACTGGTGTCATACTTTACCCAGTGCTGGGCACAATGGAGTCGAGAAGACCACTGAACGGGTACTCCGTCAGTTTTGGTGGCCCACCATCAAAAGAGACATAAAAGTGTGGGTTGGCGATTGCACAGTCTGTTGCCAGATGAAGACGACACACACCAGACCTGCAGGGCTTTTGCAGCCTCTCCCTACCCCGGCCCAACCGTGGGAACGGATTTCGCTTGATTTCGTGGTAGGGATGCCTCCAGACAAGGGACATACAGTCATTCTCGTAGTGGTGGATTATTTGACTAAGCTAGCCTACTTCATTGCCTGCAAAAAGATACCTACGGCGGGCGAGCTGGCACAAACCCTGTTAAAAAACATAGTGAGATTACATGGACTTCCTCAAGTGGTAGTGTCAGACAGGGGAACCCAATTCACTGCGAACTTTTGGAAGAAGTGGTGTTCGGCGCTGCAGATCACCTCTAACCTGTCTACCAGCTTCCATCCCCAGACCGATGGCCAGACAGAAAGAATCAATCAGACATTGAAACAGTATCTTAGATGTTTTGTGGATGTCACTACTGAGGAGTGGGTAGACAGCCTGTGGTTGGCGGAAGTAGCGTACAACAGCGCGTTTCATAGCTCTACTAAACACACACCTTTTCACTGCACTTATGGGTATCACCCTTGTTTCACCCCCTTCCAGCATCCTGTGGGCCAGGGATCTGTGCCAGAGGTACAGGAACGGATAAGTCACATCCAAAAAACACTACAGCAAGCTCGTAAGGAGTTACAGAAATCGAAGATCCTGTATAAAGCTTACGCGGATAAACATAGACGAGAAGGGCCTGTATACAAACAAGGAGAGTATGTGTGGTTATCCACAAAAACATAAGATTCAAGAGATACAGTATCTTTAATCCTCGATACATTGGCCCCTATAGAATAATCAAATTGATCAACCCAGTGGTGGTGAAATTAGCTTTGCTATCCTCCTTGCGCATCCATCCTGCCTTTCATGTTTCCCTACTAAAGCCCTCACATTTTGGGGTAAAGAAGACGCCGACTTCCGTGCTGGTGGATGGGGAGGTAGAGCATGAAGTGAGGGGTATCCTGGACTCAAAGATTTACCGCACCAGGTTGTGGTATCTGGTTGCCTGGAAGGGTTATGGTAACGAGGAAAATTCATGGGAACCAGCTACAAGGGTTCATGCACCTCGTTACGTTCGCCTGTTCCACAAACGTTTCCCTCAGAAGCCTTGCCTCTGTCAGTGTTCTTCGGGAGAGGGATGTACTGTCAGGTTCCATCAGGGAAGACACTGACAATGCACATGCCCGTGACTGGAACCACAAATCCCAGGATTCCATGCGACGGTCACGTTGATGACGTCATCGCGCTTCCGGAAGGACGTTACTTAGACTCTTCAGAGGGAGCAGCGGGTGCCGGTTACTCTTCCCGCTGAGACGCCGAGTCCTCGAGATCTGGTAAGGGTGCAATTTTGCACCGCTTTTCCTTGCTACTCTAATCACTTTCCGCTCAGCGGATGCGGCATACCTCTGGTGTCCAGATTGAGCTTATCGCTATCCCGTTGGCTGAACCTCATTCCGGGTTCGTGCGGGAGAGCGGAAAAGACCCACATTGGTTCTAGTGTACTTGCAGAGGGTTTTCATTGCCTAACTTTGCATTTGCCATTCTGAAGGGAGGCGGCTGCCTTTCCTATTCCTTGACGGCGTTCTCTCATTAGGGAGTGGTGTTTATCCTTGGGAGTTCGCATGATTTACTTTGTCCAACCTGTGATAATGAACAGTGGTGCTCCTATAGTATCCTTGTGAGTTGCTCTATATTTATCCGTCAAGGGGAGTCTTCGACACATAAGGAATATAGAGCGTTGGTACTTGATATTATTTTCTTTTTTCTTCTGAACTCACATTTTGTGAGGCGGAAATATAACAAGTTGTTATTCTACATTATACTGAGAAGTATCAGTGATTGGAGTTGGATAACGATTCTGTCCTGAACATAAGGATCTTCGTATTTCTTGCACTGAATATTTACATGCCTATGCCCGGGGCCCTCTTTGTATTGTCTTACTACAGGGGGAACTGATATTACTCAAGTCAGCCCTGCACCCCTGTAAGGCCCCCACACAGCATATCTTTGGGTAGGTTCCATGAGAACCAGGAGAGAGGTATGGGTGAATCAGAGCAACCGCATTGTTAATGTGTTGTTGCATTTCCTTAGATATGTACAGCGACATGATAACCACTATATGCTGACTAGAAAACGAAAGATATTTTCTTTACAGGTATATAGACAGGATACTAGTATTCTGGGAACTAGTAGTATATCCAGGTTGTGTGTAATAATTGTGCATTACCTGATTGTTATTGTTTTACAGGTCTCCCTCCCCGCTGTCCCCATCCTTCCCTTCCCCCGCTTGATCACTCCATGGAGTCTGTATACTAAATCAGACCATGGTGGTATCGAGAGGTGGACCATAACGAGCAACATACGACCCTGAGGATCCAAGGCTGCGACAGTGAGCTAAAGAATGATGATGGATTAAACCCAGATCAGTTGACTGGGGGTGAGTGCTTGCAATGTTCAACACTCCGTCCATCATCTCCTTTGGTTTTGCTATGTTCGCCCTAAGTTGGCAGGGTATGCCCAGACGTGGGTCCCTTGCTCACTTTGCCACTGGATTCAAGATAGCCTGGCTGATGACGGCTGTAAGCCAGACACCGGTCCCAGGATGCTTGTTTCCGGTCCAGGGAAGACATGGCTTGGCAGTTCGGCGCTGGACTGTTCCCATGAGGCACAGGGTCAGACTGATTTGCATATGGCCATGTCTGAACTGGGGTGGCGGAGTGAGCTAAAGAATGATGATGGATTAAACCCAGATCAGTTGACTGGGGGTGAGTGCTTGCAATGTTCAACACTCCGTCCATCATCTCCTTTGGTTTTTGCTATGTTCGCCCTAAGTTGGCAGGGTATGCCCAGACATGGGTCCCTTGCTCACTTTGCCACTGGATTCAAGATAGCCTGGCTGATGACGGCTGTAAGCCAGAAACCGGTCCCAGGATGCTTGTTTCCGGTCCAGGGAAGACATGGCTTGGCAGTTCGGCGCTGGACTGTTCCCATGAGGCACAGGGTCAGACTAATTTGCATATGGCCATGTCTGAACTGGGGTGGCGGAGTGAGCTAAAGAATGATGATGGATTAAACCCAGATCAGTTGACTGGGGGTGAGTGCTTGCAATGTTCAACACTCCGTCCATCATCTCCTTTGGTTTTGTCGAGAAGTGGGATTCCCAGACGTCCCCGAAAATCAGAGAATCCATATGTCTAGCCTCTTCCGTAAAAAAAGGACGATTAATAATATCCCAGAAGCTCCAAATCCTCCCATGCTAAACTCCTCAATTCGTCCTTCCTTCGGTTAATTGCATTTGTATATGCCTGCCTTGCGCTTTTAATTTGAGTTCTATCACGGGGGTTAGCGTGGAGGGCCATTTTGAGAATTTTTTGAACTCTAGAACATTCAGAGTTAAACCACTGTATCTCATGGAGTTCCCTTATCGGGAGCGATTTAGTTAATCTATTCACTACATCCGCGCAAATGAGTTCAAATTCGCGGATGACCTCCTCTGGGGAAGAGTCATGTTGGAGGCACCCCATAATTAGTTCATAATTAGCCAACACAGTTTTTTGTTCAAATTGGGAAGGGTTTATTTTATTCCACTTCAATCTTACTCCTTTGTTACGATTATAGTGGATCAGGCGACCGTCACCTTTCCCTGGCTGGGCTGAAACACTAAGAGATGCTATGAGGGGGTTATGGTCACTCACATTATTTGGTTACACCTCAAAGTTACCGGCGAGCATCAGGAACTTCCTTGAGATAAACATAAAATCAATAAAACTTTCCCTGCTGCCTCCAACATAGGTGGGGCACAATGATGAGGGACTGCTAGCCAGGTTATTGATGAAACCTAGGTCATTCTAGATAATGATGGAACTTAAGGCCTATTTTATGACATTTTTGCTGCTTTTTTCTTGATTATTATGTCATTTATTTTCTTCTTTATATATTCAGATTCAGGTAAGAGTACCTTTTTTACTGTTTTTTAACCTGTTTTATTGGTTTGGGATGGTTATTTGATTAGGGCATGTAGGTTACTATAGATATAGATTTTGTTAGTTAGTTGGGATTGGGAAATAGTGCAAGTTAGTTATGTTAATGTTTAGGCCTTTGTGAAAATTTCTCTTTTAGTTCTAGATATAGTTTGTAAATGTTTTTAAGTACATTATTATGGATGGTTAATGTTTTGTAGGGTGACAGGTGTCTTATGGGCTTGAACAGAAGACTTTTTGTTCCAGATTATGGTTCTTTTAAAACATAGAAAATACATTTGACTTTTTCATCTATAATTTTTAATTAATTTTCCTACCTTTTTTCAATTTTCCTGGAGTGTTTATTGTATTTTTCTATATTTTGGGGATTTGGAGGGTTGGAGGGTTTTGAAGGGAGTCATTCTGATGTGAAATGGGGTTTCCTGATTTAGCATTTATTTTTAAAAAGGATTCTTACCTTTTTGGCCTTTGTTTCTTATTAGAGGGTTGTTTTTGTGAATTTACTATCTTGATTATGGATTTTTCTACAATCTAGTGACCTGTAAATGACATTTTTGAATACAAATTGTTGGGTGGAATATATGTATGTTTTATGTATGCATAACATAGTTTGTGTATGTATATTTTCATTGATTTAGGCATATTGTGATTTTTTTTTGTTCTATTTTGTAATGTATTATTTAAAAGTACTGATTATATTCATTGCATGTTTTTAGTATCTGAAATATGTATGGTATTTATCTATTTTTTTATGTGCAGTGTACGTTTAAATTATGTGTTAGTCATTTTTTTGTTCATAATTATGATATTATGTATTAATTACAACTTGCTATTTTATGAGTTTCATTTTTAATTTATTCAGAATAATTTTAAATAAATTAATGCTATAATAATTATGATTTTCTTATGTTTATTGGTTATATATAGTTGACAATTTTTGTTTTGTTGGTGTAGTGGTTTATATTTTTTGTTAGAGTAGTATGGTTGCAATAGACTGTAGATATTGTAGGTCTTGATTGTTTCTCAAATAGGTGAACTTTACCGGCCAATATGTCATGCCTCTTATCTCTTTTGGCTACTTTGGGTCATAGTTGGTGTGCTAGAGATTTTTTGAGTCTTAATTCTTGACCAATTAGTTTTTTCTTAATAATATTTCAATGAATTGGTACAGTGTTGGTTCTCCACTTCCAATAGTGCAGTGGAAGGAGGTGTGCCACTCTGTGTTGTTTGTTTGTGCTTCCTTGAAACATGTGCTGGTGTACCTATTGCACCAAGAAATGAGGAATTCGAGTAGACACCTGTGCCTTGAGCAGTTCATGATTCCTATCCAACTGTCCACAAAATATTCTAATAGGTGAGATCATTTTTCTGTATTTGGCCAGTAAAATTGAGACTATATTAATAAATCATAGTGGTTTGTGACTTCTTTCAGTGCTACGTAGACCATGGATATAACTCATATGCATATTGTGTATTCGTAACATATTTAAACTCAGTGTTGATCTTTGTAGATATCTTCACAAGCTTGATTTAAGTGATAGTAGCAGTTTTGTATTGCTGTATGTTGATAGACTTTAGGACGGCTTGCATCTAAAATTGTTCAAAGTCCATGATGAGTTTTTGTGGATTATTGTTATTGGTATTTTCTTTATTGTTGTTAGTAGTTCATGGTATGTGGAGCTATGCTTGTTTGGCGATTATGAGGGGTATATCAATACTTTGGTGCTGCCAGTGAATTGTGTACATTTGTGTCAATGGTGGGAAACAAGAATTATATGTCCAATTCATCAACTAAGCACTGCACTATTATTGACGATGCAGAAAACTATAATTTTTTATCATCATTTTTCATTGTCATGGAGTATGAAGTTTTGATTAGAATGAGTGATTTTTAAATGTGGTCCAGAATTTCTATTTTTTGGAATCATCTTGTTGCTTTTGTGGTTTGGCTAGCAGTTGCTCTGGTTCTAGTTATGAGTCTGTGTAGGTTAAAAAGAGTTGGTAACTCTACTATTTCTTCCTCAAGAACATTTGGTATTATATATTTTAAAATTGGTCATATTGAGGCAAAGACCTGCTTCTTCCCTTAGGTCTTGCACTATCAATCGGACTATCACTTCTATTATGTTGGAAAGTCAGTTATAATGTTATCTTTCTCTGCTCTGTTGTTACCAGAGATTTCTCTCCGAAGTAGCAATTGGAATAATACCTAATACATTTCCAGTGGGTGCTTTCATTTGCATAACTTTCTTCGCAAAAGGTTTAACCCATGTGATGTAATAGAAGTTTCTCTCTTTCTGATGTAATGCAAATTGCTGCATCTGACATTCTGGTTCCTGTGAATAATAATAATATGAAAAATACTTATTACACATATTTTTGGCAAAATTTAATGAGAGCTATTAATGAATTTCCATACCTTTTCAAGTTTTACAATTCAAACTTGCTCTTCTTCGTAGAGTTGGTCTTGTTAATATAAGTATCAATATAAATATGACTACAACATCCAGAATGTATTAGGCTATGATAAAACAGTCTAGGGCTGGATACAGTTTGTGAGGTGACCTTTAGGGAGGTGGGTAGTGTAAATTGATTGGTTTTACTTTTTACATTTTTAACGACAAAGGATTTCAATTACTTTTTTACACTTTAAATTCAATTCTTAATTTATTTGTCTGCTTTTAGATAGATACATATACTTATTTATGTGTACTTGCAGTTGCTTATCTCTTATGGCAACTTTCAGCTTTTTTAGTCAGTCATAGGGAGATATAATATAAAAAGATGATTACTTTCGGTGTTTATTGAATAACATTTATGATTATTGTTGTTTTTGGTTTTGTTTTTAAAGCTACTTTATGTCCTTACTTTTATGAAGTTTGAATTGCTTTTCTGTTTACTTTTGCTGACATGTTTCCTGATTGTCTTTCTTTGTGCCAGAGTGTTGTTGGGCTCCTGGGAAGTTAGCATAAAGAATAGCAGATGGAACATTCAGTTCATTATTTACACTTTCTAACTTTCTTGGTAAGAGATCCAAATATTTTTACCTTCCCTATTCAAGTCCATGTGTATTCCCACAGATCCAGGTATTTTGCTTTTCCTGGGTCTTTATTCAAATTTTGAAATGTTTTTTATTCCAAAAATCGTTTTAAAGTAGATGCAGTCAACACGTTTCATTCTAACCCTCTTCCTAATGACTGCATAATGACATAAAAAAAGTGTATCACTTCTGTGAAAGAAAATGTGTATATATGCTAAAACCTGTACCCCACATCTATTGAAAACATTTGAATAAAATCAGTACTCACATGGAGCCCCCAATTTATAGCCATTTTGTTACATGCTTAAATTGTCTATTTAACACATTTATTTACAAAGTCACATATGTCATTTCTCAGCATGGTCCAGTAGATCTCCCAATACATATTTCTCAGATCTTATCCTATAATTAATCTATCTGTTTTCTTACACATTCATAAAAATAATTACATATTTTTCTTTCATGGGAGTGACACGTTGCTTAGTTTGATGTAATGGTGCAGCCCTGGGCAAGCAGCTTACTGTGAAACATGTGTTTGATCTATTGACAATGTAATGTGACGCTTGAATGAACTGTAAGGCGTTTTTGGGAATAAGAACCATTGGAAAATTTGAATAAAGACTAAGGTCCTTATTATGAGTTTGGCGGTCTTGGAGCGGGCCGCCACGCCAGCGCCCCGCTCCAAGACCGCCAAGTCCATAATGTGACCGCCTGCCGGCTTCCAACTGGAATCCAGGTCGGGCGGTCCTGTGGCGACTGGCCCTCGGCGGTGCCGTGCAAAGGCTCATATGTGAGCCTTAGCAAGGCACTGCAATGGGAACGCCATTGCACGTTCCTGCAATCCATGCCCTGCAGGAACTGGGGGTGCATGCAGGCAGGGGGGCACCCATCCCCTGGTGCAGAGGCACCAGGGGGCCCTGTAGGGCCCCTTTGTTTCCTCACCCCCACACTTTTCATGGCAGTCGCACCGCCATGAAAACTGTGCCGGTGAGGAAACTAGTAATATGCTTGGCAGTGCCAGCATATTACCAGCCTCACACCGCTGCAAGACCGTCAGGGATCACAGTTCCCTGGCAGTAGCAGTGGTTCTGTCGCGGTCCGACTGCCAAAGTCGAAATATGGCGTGTGGACTGCCAGTCTGGAGGTCCACGGACCGCCACCATGACTACGTCATAATAAGGCCCCACAGAGGTTTGCATAGGGGGTTTAAAAAGTCAATTTTACTGTTACTAATATTTTATTTTTCTACTCAATATTTTGCAATACAGCAAAGAGACAAGGAGAAAATATTGATAGCAGGTGTAGGTTTTAGTGCAATACTAGTAAGGCAATGGTGAGCCATGAAATGTTTTGGCTGGTAAAGGACTGATTGACTGCTAAATTATATTAACTTCCAGTAGCTGTTTCCCATTGTAGTGTCACTGGAAGTTTGTAGGAAAAGCCAGCCAACAGAAACAACATATTTTGACTAGAAATGTAGTCCATCATGCAGGTAAACAAGACCACTGCCAATTGAATACATATTTTGAAGATGCTGAGTGCTTCAAGCCCGAACTGCTTACAACAAGATTAATTCCATTGCTACGATTTTACAAGGCTATAGGCTATAGTTTGCTGTTGTTTTGTACATATTCAGGGAGTCTGGCACCAGCCTAAATACTGGATGCAGGGTTGAGTGCTAGCTGTTGGAGTATATTACAAGTCAATCATACCAAGAAATAAAAAGGAGTTTCTCAGAAAATAATGTCTTTATCAGGTTGGTAATACCATTAAACATTTTGCAGCAGGTTCAAAGTGAAGTCCCCATACTTATTGTAGGATCATATTAATTCTCTAGCACTCACAGGGTCATTTAGAAATGGACAAATTTGCATGGAATAAAAAAATGGGAGATGCCACATCCACCAACCTTGCTGTCCCCCTACCTCCTTTAGAGGTGGGGGAACAACAGGGATTTTGCCGTTGGAGCCTTCGCTGTCTCTGATGGTGGAAACGTTGTGGCTAATGAAGCAGCATGTCACAGTTGCACCAGACACACACTATTTAAGGAGAGTTAGCCCTCAATGGACTTCCATTCCAAGGACCTCCATGTGAAGGATAGGTGTCCTGGGAAGGAAAAACAAATATTCTAACATGTAGGAACTCCCTAAGCATAGGACTACTGATTCTTTTTATTTCACAAACAAATGCTTTGGATTGTGTTTGTGAAATAGAAAAAATAAATCTTGAAAATGTGGGTGAATAAAACATGCTTCCCACTTGGCATTCAGCCCTACCTTAAGTGTGTTGTCTGCACTAACAGATGCTCCTAAGGCAGAGAGATTCCTGCCAGGTGGCTCTTGATGGGACAGGGGACTAAATGACCCTGTTAATATTTAAATCCACATTATTCATATAGTTGTTCCAACTGAGACTAATGAGCCATTTTACCTCAAATAGAACCAAGACCTAAGTCATTTCACTTATTGATTTTCATCCCTAAAAACCACCATTTTCATTTTACTTAAAATGAGTTGAAGAATGTTCTCAATGATTGAGATCTAGAGCAGTTTGTAGTTTTGAGAGAGAAGATTCTGCTAAATTAAGGTCTGTCCCTTGCAGGCCACCAGTCCTGTTTTTGTACCCATTCATAGGACAGGGTTGCAAATTGTGATTTGCCTAATTCACATTCATTAGGCAGGTCATTCTGTGACTCCTTGCTAATGAGGATTTTGCAAACCAACCTAATAGTACATAGGTTGGTTTGCAAAATCGGAGTCCTTTCATAAAAAGTCAGTGCGCAATTTGCAAGCACTTTTTGCAAACAGACTCTTAGTACATCAGGCTCTTACTTCTGCCATTCACAGGAGGACATATTTGACCATTTCCAAGGTCGAATGAGTGCAAAACACATTTGTTTGTGGGTTTTCCCAAATATTCAGCACATTTCAACCATGAAAAACCTGCTCTAATTTTCAATAAATTGGATAACAATAAACATTTGTTATCAGCCTACAGGGCCAAGAGATCCATTGAGTATGAATTTGCACATCACAAATACATACGTTATGTTATGCTTCTTGAAGTTTTACTCAGAGAAAGATCTAATGCCCCGATTCACAGAGCTTTTTCTAAGACTTATGGCCTTTGTTACGAGTTTCGTGGTCCGTGGACCTCCGTACTTGCAGTCGTGGTCTGACCGCCGCGAGCTCGGCAGTCCGACCGCCGTATTACAATATGGGAGCATTGCCTTTGCAAAGAATGCAGCTGAACTGCTGACACTGCCAGCACAGCATAGACCGCAGGGGTCGCGGTTGGGGGAAAGCAGCTGCCATAGGGCAGCACAGAGGAGCTACACCACCGTCTGTATTACGAGTTGGCTTTCTGACAAGCTGACCACATCGGTGGGACTGCCAGCTTTAGGTTGGCGGAAACAAAGGATTTGGGGTGCATACTAACTCCTTTCCTGTTCTTTCAAACAGCATTCGACATGGATCCCTTTCTTCTGGTATCCCCCCTTCATAGCAGCATCTTCACCCCGAGGAATGGGACCCTGTCTGCGGCGATAGACAGGTAAGTCCTTTTTGTTCCACATACCCATTTCCAGGAGATGTTACATATGTGTCAGACTTCGGCAATGGGTAGGTGGTATATTTCCACATGTATCATGCATATGTGTGCATTCGACACATATGCAGTCGAAATGCTCATACATGCATCGCTACATATGGAAAAGTACTCACCACCACCGCAAGACCTCCATAGCCACACAGTGGATACTGCGGTCAACTCGTATTATGGCAGTCAGAAGACCGCCAACACTGCGGTCTTCTAGAGGACGCAGCCGCGTTCTTCGGGCAGTCAGACCGCAAAACTCATAATATGGCCCTAGGTGTGTGTTTCACTTGAATATAATAGCCATACTCACACTGTATTTTCCTTGAACAGGTGTTTCTTACTCAAGGCTTAGGTG
Organism: Calotriton arnoldi; assembly: GCA_963921515.1. Classification (NCBI taxonomy): domain Eukaryota; kingdom Metazoa; phylum Chordata; class Amphibia; order Caudata; family Salamandridae; genus Calotriton; species Calotriton arnoldi. The sequence goes on from CAWUFW010012823.1 coordinate 453,555, forward strand.
TGACCGACTCCTGAATTTTCAGAAGTAAAATGCTGCAGCTAGACTGTTAATTGGACTGAGGCACTTTGATCATATCACACCATCACTAAAGTCCCTACAATGGCTTCCATTCGAAGCTAGGATCATCCTCAAGATAGCCTGCCTGACGCACAAAGCTCTGCACTATGGTACACCTGAGTACCTAGCCCACAATCTGAATTTATCAGGAGGTAGTCGCTCTCTTAGAAGCGTGAGCTTTCTTCTACTAGAACTGGTGAGACTTATCAAATCACTAGCACAAGCTCATGCTTTCTCTGGTTCAGCCCCCAAAATATGGAACTCTCTACCCACGGAGACTTGGCTGAACCCATCGACCAGGGTTTTCAAAAGGGAGGTCGAAAGAATTGTATTTAATAGATTCCTCCCGGACTGAATTGACCTTGAGTCAGCAATGTAACAACACTAAAACATTTGGTTCTATACACCCCAAGCCTGCAACGTCATCGCGGGTGGAACATGATTAAACGATGAGGACAGTGATGCCAGTAGTGTTGATGCAACGTATTCACAAAGTGTGGGCGGACAAAGTTATCTTTAATAACAAGATACTTCTGTTGCTTTTGTAAGATGTATGTAACAGCAAATGCCTTTGCTCTGTGCAGCTCTCTGATACCTTTGGGGCATGTTTTGCTTTATAAAACTCTCAAAATAAAATATATAAATAAAAAAACATGCTCACACATGGCTTCAGCGACCAAGTATGTCTTACTCCTCAAGACATCTTATAGAAAATGCTTTGTGAGTTAGGCATGGATAATCACGTGTACCTTATTCAAGCAGCGAGAAGATATACCTACCCAAAAAAGCTTTATAAATTGAGCTCTAATTGTGTGAGTAAATTTATCAGTGCAAAGAGACATTTTGGGAATAGTAAAATTGAATATTCCCTTGTAAATCAAGTCCTTTGCTTGTGTAAATTGAAATGATGTGCAGCTGCCTTTTTAAATGATGCCAAAGATATTTCATTAATTCTGTCTTGCTGAACAGTGAAATGTGTACAATGCATAGAAAATCTGACACAGGAATGGAAAGATCAAAATCAAAACAATCAAATTCTTAGAAAAGTAATTATAGTACTTGAAAAACATGGTAATTAATCATGTTATTAACAGGCCACATAATTATATAATTAAAGCTTGAAAAAATGTTCAAACAGGAAATTGTTAGAGTAAAGTTAATTTCATAATTAGAGCTGGATTACCTCACATGCTGACCCAAACTCTGCAGCACAGTACATGTTTAAAGCACAGTAACAGGATAGATTTTGACAGCGCGTAAATACTGCAGTGTTCACAATTTTTGCTTGTTCTTGAACTTTACCTTCAGTATATTTCTACTGTTGCAACCTATGGTGGTACCAATCCTTTTAAAATTAGTTTTACTGGTTTTGTTTGCACTCTGTTCCTAGAGACATTTCTGTACATAAATATTGCAGGCTATTTACTATAGGTTGTGTGCAGTGGCGTAGCTAGCTGTTGTGCTGCCCGCGGCAGTCCCTGAGTTTGCCGCCCGGCGGCTGCATGTAAGAGGGGGTGGGGGGTGGTGGCGCCGCCCCGTCCATGCTATGCCACTGGTTGTGTGGACGATTGTATTGGACCTTGCAGTTTTGAATTTATAACTGTAAATAAATCAACGCAATGCTTTGTTTCGCTTTGCAGCACGTGCAAAACCTTAGTGAATAATCCCCTCCTGTTATATCGCTTCATACCTACATCCAGGTGTTGCCAAGCATTCTCCTCTTCCTCCGAACAGGTGGAAAGTGTCTGTGGAAGGGCTGGTGTGAGGCGGGGGATGGACTGGGGGTCTAGGGTGAAGGGCATACTTGGGCATTCAGGGGGAGCATTTTTTACTGGAGCGGTATGTGGGCCAGGGAAATGCTGCTCCTGCAGCAAGTCTTACAGGTCCCTTGTCACCAGGCGTGTAATTATTGGGTCTCAGTTTTCAGACCCAATAAGTACAGGCCTGGACACACTTGTAAGGGGGACTTGTGTTATTTTACTCAAATTTATTAACCGAGCTCGTGGTATACAGTTTTAAAACTATTTACATTATGTACAAACAATGTAGAGATAGTTTCTTTATCACTACAGCAATGCACTGACAAATCAGTAAGTAAGGGGCAGGGGCCAAAGGAAAGGGTTGGCTGACCTATAGGAAACTGAAGAATGGGGCTTACAACCACCCACTCTACATGGGCCACATTGGTAAAATGCTTATTCCAAGTCAAAGTTTTTACGGCTACATAACGCGCCTTTCTCTTGCCTTCAACAACTATGGGGCATATCAGCAAGGCGGCGCTATGAAATTATCGCCGCTTTTGCGTCCGTTTTCGGGCGAAAAGCGGGGATAATTTCATCGCCTTATCAGCAAAGACACGCTATCGCATGTCTTGCTGACTTAGCAGCAGTTACGACAACGCCCAGCTTTCATCTCTAATGAGATGCAAAGTGGGCGTTCCTCCCCGAAATAACTGGAGAAATGTCGCTAAGTGACATTTCTCCAATTATCAAGCTGGACGCTCACAGGCAGAGCGATAAGCAAAGTAGCGCTAACCACGGTTATCGCTACTTTACTTACGCCTGCTTGTAATCCGACTTAGCCATGTAATCCAATGGGAGGTGGATTACATGGCTAAGAACACCCTGCCCTATCAGCAAGGTATCGCTGGTTGCAGTGCGATTATCGCTGGATTTCCAGCGATAATCACTCTGTTTTCCAGCTGACGCTTGGATTCCTATCACATTGGAGATATGCGTTGCTGATAGCACGCTATCTCCGCAATAGGAACCAGCGTTAGGAGGCGATAATTATCCTAGCGCTAAGTGCGCTTAGCGATAATTATCGCCTGGCCTTGCTGATATGCCCCAATGTTTGTAGGTTTTCCGAAATTTTCAGCAAATTTTAGCCATGGAACTCTTTCTCTAATTATCAGAGCACAACCACTCAGACTTCCAGAATATCCCAGCACCACCATACCACACTTAACACAGCACACACTAGGCACATGCATTACAAAAAGATTATAATGAGGATTGTGGAAGTGGGCGCAAGGAAGTCAGAACCAGAAAAATCTTGTGACTGAAATTTCGGCAAAAGAAACTTGAAGTCTATATTTAAGGTTTTGCTTTACTCTGCAACTTTTTATGTATGTTCTATATTGGGGTGAAAAGAGGGAAGAGTTTTATGATTTACATCTTTATTAGTATGTGCACACACTGCTGTCACAGCATTCTCTACCTGGTCTACTTTGGTGTGCATTGTAGCTGTGGCATCTGGAGTTTATGGATATTCTTGGCAGTCATAATGTGAGCCCTCTGAATAAATCAATACTTCTTCAACCACCATAGTGCCATCATTGGCAACCTCTCCCCCCCTTGTCTGAGCATGCAATAAATAAATACACAAGACAACTTTGTAGTGGGAAAATATTGCTGCAGGTTTATTCCATACAGGAGTATGCAATATGTGGGTTATCTTACGGGCGATCCAAGGGCGGGGCAGCTGTGCCAACCTATGCTGCCCCCGCCCGCCTGGTGAGCCAGCACTGTGGGGCACGCCGTCAGTGCTACCTTAGACGATCCTCTTCTGGATCACGTGACACGTTGGTCTGTTCTACTCACGCCCTTTCCAGGGCGGAGCGTAGCAGGGCAAACCCCCGGTTGGTCAGGCCCCCAACCGCCCGAAGGACTAACGGGGCGCCGTCGCGGTTTTCCCAGAACCTGCCCTGAGGCTCCTGGTCTTTGGCTCTGGCACCCCTACTGTGCCGCGCAGAGGTACCCTTACTGTACCGGTCTGCCGCAGAGGTACCCTTACTGTACCGGTCTGCTTCCAGATTGCCCTGTAACTCCGCCTGCAACACAAAAGGAAAACATTAAAACATTCACGATACCCTGACCCCCAGCCAGGACGCCGGGTAAGAGGAGGGGTGGGAGACGGCGTGGCTGGGCAAAGAGACCGCCAGGAGGGGCAGGGGAGGCATATAAGCCCTCCCACCCTCCCCGGCGCACAGGAAGGACGTCACGGAGGCGCCCAGCTGAGGGATCGCAGACCCCTCTGGACACTAGAGCGGGTGGGTGGTGCCAAGATGGCACTAAAGGGCCGCCCTGCTGAGGTGGCCCCCTGTGGGGGCCGCGGACAGCCACATAGTGCCATCATTGGCAACCTCTCCCCCCTTGTCTGAGCATGCAATAAATAAATACACAAGACAACTTTGTAGTGGGAAAATATTGTTGCAGGTTTATTCCATACAGGAGTATGCAATATGTGGGTTATCTTACGGGCGATCCAAGGGCGGGGCAGCTGTGCCAACCTATGCTGCCCCCGCCCGCCTGGTGAGCCAGCACTGTGGGGCACGCCGTCAGTGCTACCTTAGACGATCCTCTTCCGGATCACGTGACACGTTGGTCTGTTCTACTCACGCCCTTTCCAGGGCGGAGCGTAGCAGGGCAAACCCCGGTTGGTCAGGCCCCCAACCGCCCGAAGGACTAACGGGGCGCCGTCGCGGTTTTCCCAGAACCTGCCCTGAGGCTCCTGGTCTTTGGCTCTGGCACCCCTACTGTGCCGCGCAGAGGTACCCTTACTGTACCGGTCTGCCGCAGAGGTACCCTTACTGTACCGGTCTGCTTCCAGATCGCCCTGTAACTCCGCCACAGCCCTGGAGGCGGCCACCGTCGCAGCCAGGGCCCCCACCAAAACAGCTAATTTCTCACCTGTAACCTGCTTTCTAGGGCCTCCTGTATGTCCAGTGAAACGTGTCCATGCTGTGACAAATGCACCCCATGTTTGTCAACTTAACCTTAGGCGTTCGCCTGGATGGCCAGTGCCCTCAAGGCAGCTGTCTTCTCACTTGCCACCTCTCATTTCCAGGGCCCCTTGCAAGGTCAAGGGAACAAATCCATACCCAATGGTGACCATAAACACCATGTTTCAAAGTAGCCCTTGACCTTAGCCTCAATCAGCTCGTGTCTGATGAAGCCCAGACCCCCTGGTCTGCGAACTTACGCATAGAACTATTCACTCTCTTTCGGGAATGTTCAACGGCCTCCTCTGAATTAGCCCCGTGGCACACTCTGCGGGGGATAATATCAGACCACCAGATCTCACATTGACCCATGGACTTACTGATTTCCCTAAATCAGCGTTCCAGGCTTGTCAAAGTGGCCTCCTCCCCATGGCAGTGAGGTTGTTGCCCCCTAGATGTGTCACTAAGACGTTGGGGAGTACTCCCCTTGGGCCAATCTCTGTTCCAATCTGTTCATGAGGCCCATTAGGCCTGAGAACTTGTACATTGACTGTCCACCCCCTGCAGGCATGTTCCTCAGCCATACATGGCTTAGCCCCGTGCCTATCTGCGCGGGATGCTTTCAGACAACAATAGCTCACATTGCCCCATGTATGTGTTGATATCACCAGGTTGCCGTCCTTCTAACACTGTATGTACCTGAACACCTGTGTCCCCATCCCGAGCCCCACTCTGCGGGGAATAATCTCAGACCACTTGAGCTCACATTGATCCATGTATTTACAGATCTCCCCTAAGTCAGCTTTCACGGCTTGTAAGAGTGACCTCCTCCTCATGGCAACGATGTCGTTGCCCCCTAGGTGTATCCTAAGAAAATGGGGGGGTGACCCCCCCCTTTGGTCAATCTCTGTTCCAATCAGCCCGCCTGCCCACCTTGGCTATTAGGGCGGGAAGGGTTGACTTAACATTTGAAGGGCCCCTTAGCTTTTGAAATCCTGACGCCCCGGAATGTCCACAACTAGAAGTATGTGACAATAAGCAAGGGTGCCACCCCGCCCTTGCCATGCATCCCCTATACCTTATGGGAGTTTCGCCCGCTCAGCTCCCTCAGTGGTGGAACCCCCTAGGCATACCAGCTTAGAGAATCTGTCTGATTTAGTACAGTGCGCACTGTCTGCAATGTGGTGCCTGACACTAACGATTGCTAAGTCCTACTTTACCCCCATCCTAGCAACTCCCAGATAGATGGTGGGGGGTTCACACCGCCCCCTAAGCTGCCCCTGCGGTGGAAAATTACCTGCTCCGTTAAATTTACATTTTTGTTGAACACTGGACGTGCCAAATGTTCTTACCGCATAGTAGCCTTTTGTGCTCGGCACCCTGTTTTTCCCATTTATTGAAACAGCAGCACGCTATGTTGGTTCTGGGATGCATATACTTCGCCTTGTTGACCAGACAATTGCACAGACCCTCCTGATTGCTAAACCCCGGTCAACACCCATATGTTGTGCCCACTATTTGAGACAACTCACCTCTTCTAGGAGTGTCAACTACCCAGGTGCCTACCCAAGTCCCAACAAGCAAGTTGGCCCTGCCTACCTTGTGTTCTGATGCCAGGTTTGGAAATTGCCTAGCCTAAACTTGCTGACCCCTGGGAAACACACGATGCCCGTGCTCTGGCCGAAACTCGGCGATGCCCTCGTGTCGCATTGAACCCCTGGTAAATAAGGGTGCCACTCCAACGACTTAAACCACCCCTTGACCATGAGCGGAGACTAGCACTCCCCAAACTTTTGCTGGTATAACCCACGGGCACGCCTCCTGTTTAATACAATTTAGTCATTCCTGGCACTGGCAACCACAAGGGCCTACTACTGGGCTGTGTAAATGCGGCCCAGGTGACCTTAAACAACCTGCTTGGTGTGGATGGGTGCTAACATTACCTGGCTGAAGTGTAATCCCTTGTCAATCACTCCTGACAAGATGTGCCAATGCAGGTGGAAGCAAGAGTTATCCAGCCCACCTTACTTCCTGTCCCAGGTCTGAGTAAATTAGTGCAAGATGCGCATTTGAACTGGTAGCGGATACTGTTACTTACGCCTGCAGATGCTCTGCTCAGAGCAGCCCGCTAGACAAGGCTTCCATTGAACGGCGGTGCCAACAGCCCTCCAAGCACTTAAGGCGGTACCTATGGGTAGGGTTCTAATCTAACAAATGCCCCGAGCATCGGAAACCGCCTCTGGCTGAAGCCGCTCCGTGCTGCTGATGCCTTGGTGCTTCCTGACCCACAGCCAGCTCACCCTGATACAATCCGCTCGTGACTGGGACTCACAGTGCGGCAAAAGCACAAGACATCCTAGCCTGACCATAGCTCTTCGCCAGGCTCCCACACAAGAGCCCTCCACAAACCTTGTGGCCTAAAACATTCGCCCCGTGGAGCGGTTGCGAATGGACTGCAAACAACTCCTAGGCATTCTCTACCATTGTTGAAGATGGAGTTACTGATTGGCTAGGGTATGCACCTAAGCCTGGCCAAGCCCACCTGTCTATTCAGAAGGGAGTACACACTTAGGCTGACCCCTGCCCATCCCCTAGGTGGCTAGGCAGAGACCTTGGCTTATCCCAGGGGCGGTGTAAATTTAATGTGCCAACCGCACTCCCACAGTGGCACACTACAGCAGAGATTCCATACCAGGTTATTTTAATTACCCTTCGTATCGTCCATCCAAGAGAGACTTAGTACCAACTGCCCCTATTACCCTGTGCCACCCCACCTCATGACATCACAGGGATTACATAACTCACTAGGTCAATCGCCTGTGCTACCCTTCGGCCCCATGGAGATTGTCCTGGGCTCTCGCTTACTACCCCTGCTGAGTGAGCCAACTGTATTCACCAGATTCATTACCAATTTCCGCTTCGGACTGTACTTTGTGACACCCCTGGCATCTTGGCGCTGCTTATCCTGTTTATTGTTACTCAGCTCCCTGGTACTCGTTTTTTCGACCTCAGAAGGATGAAATGCTTGTTTATTGCAACCTTGCGGCCACCCAGCGAAGTATTTGCTCAGTGCGCCTCTGCGCTACAGCTCATGCTTCACTGACCCTGCCACATGTGCACCATCCCGCAAAAGGAATGGCTCCTGTACTCACTTAATGGCAGAGTGCACCGCACGCGCACCTACAATGTGCCTCTGCGGTACAGCTCATGCTTCACTAACCCTGCCGCCTGTGCGCCATCCCGCAAAAGGAATGGCTCCTGTAATCAACTTTGGTTGTCTCTTCACAGTTCTATCTAGCACATACTCAAGCTGAAGGTATCGAGGCGCCTCACATGAGCACCTGTCACGTTACACCATGACTTACGCCACATTACAGGCACAGATAGATCTACGTGGCAGTAGGCCCCGCTAATTATTAACAATCTACAAGACCGCAATGACAATTATCGAGGGGGTTCACCACAGGGGAACTAGCAACTGCAGTGCACTCCCTGCTCCGCACATACATAAAAGAGCAGACTAGCCACCCGGGTATGAATTACTCTTGTGCAACTTACTGCTTTTAAATTAAGCCCCTGCTCGCAAACTGGGAGAGGGATAGTGCAGTGGGCACAGTTAATGCTTCCACCAGGGACAAACATCTTGCTAGCCCGGTTTGAGGAGCAAGCATGCTGATGCCGATCATGGGCGGGCCCATGAAGTCCGACCCTTACTCGCCCCCCGCCAAAATCTGGTATTAGTGATCCTACCACAATACCGACCCGTACTCAAACCACCCGGAAACCCGTATTTGACGGACAGGCGTGTTGTGGCACTGACTGGGGACCAATAATGGTACTTGAGTTCAATCAGGCGATACCTATCTTGGCGCCTCCGCTCGTTAAATGGAGTCAGAAGGTGCGGCAGCAGCGCCACCGAAGTACCCTCAGCAAAGGTCTCAACCCCGCAACCAGAATAGGCAGCACACAAGGACCAACCAACCATTGCCCAGCGCACTGAACCCGCCCCACGTGGCAGTAATTGGTCAGCCCGTCCCCCAAACGCACCAAGTGCGCATCGCAGGCAATTGCGCCATGTACTCCGCAGAGCGCACCCCCCGCGGCCTCACAGGCGCTAGACATGGCGGCGGCTGACAGGACCCAGCACACACTCAACACAAAATGCAAGAGAAACGGCAATGCCCACCATTGCCAACCGATCGTCTCGTGCCGCCCACCCGCGGCTATGGGATCCCCAGCAATAAGCTCTAACCCACTGGGACAATCAGCCGCTATCTGATTGAGAACAACCCTCGGCATAGGGGTCAAAGACCGCAACCACTATGCCACTACAGGGACTCTCCCCCCGCTGCACCACCGACCATCGCTGCGCCCCCGCTCCTCCAGCCCTAGGTGCCGTCAGGGGGCTCCGCCTGGACAGGCTCTCCAGGCTCGACGATCCCACCCTCTGGTACCCATCCAACCAGGATGTGGCCCGGTAACAGATCCCCATGTCTGCTGCGTGCACGGCGGTCGTCATCCCGTTGCCCCTCAAACAAACGTCTGCGCAGCATACAAAGCATACAACAAAGAAGCACCTTGACCACGGTCCAATGCGGTATTCCTCGCACCAAGCGCCACCGCAGATCAAAAGCTACCGCGATGCGTTGGGTTGAAAACCCACGGTGCCAGGCAAGCTGCCAATGCACACTACACAACAAACCACATTAATTGCCCTAGATGGCGGAGGCCGTGCTTATTCCCAGCCCGCCGCCCCTCCAAGAGCTAGAAACAAATTGACTCACGAGGCCGTGGGAGTCTGCTCACGTTTGAGCACCACCGAGCCCCTTTGGCCATGGACACAACAAAGGCTCACATTGATGGTGAAACATTTAGCGTCTCAGAACCGGCAACGAACGGCGCCGAGCGTGAGACCCCGCGCGCTCGCATCATGGCCCCCAATAAACCCCCACATTCATCACATCCCGTGAGCCCCCGCCCGGCAACAATCCTTCCAACTAGCAACGGATCGCAACCCACTCGATGCGTGGGGGAGCGCCACGTGGTCAGCCTCCTCAAACTGAGGCATGAAAGAACCAGGGTCGCGACACACCATGCGCCAGCCGAGGACGTTCGCCGTGGTCAAAACCCCTACCACCCGATCCTCCGCCCCATCCACACATGCTTCCTGCTGCCAGCTCCCGCTTGGCCTGGCTCCCAGGGATCCGATAACTGTCAAGTTGCCCAAACGCGGCTAGTGGATGTGGGGGTGTGCACACTCACCTCAACCCCGCAACTTTATATAGTGCGAACTAGACCCGAGACATCGGGTATCATAGCGCTTACATGAGCACCAGCTTCGTTACAGAATGACATTTGCAAGTAAGGCCACCGTGATAAATGCCAGAGTGTAACCAAATATCACGCCTATCGAACAGGGTGGTGAATCACATCTTCAAATTGCGGTACAGAGATAGCACGCCCGTGTTTAATGGGATCTCAACCATTTGTAAAATGGGAGTTACTTGTGCCTAATGAACATTGCTCGGGCTACTATATTATTCATGCTGTATTAAGGACTGCAAGATTACAAGCAGTGAACACATCCAAACAGCATGCAAAGTTGGCAGCAGACTGTGCAGACGGAAGCTAGACCCTGACGATGCCCAGTACTTTAACAGAGGTGATCGCCCCTTGAGCACCACAAACGACATGACCGTATGACCGCCGCCAGACCAGCGCTCCCTAATATAATGGGAAACGCAATCACTGCCCGCAACGGAAGGAGCGTACCAGCCTCACCCGAGGATCATGATGCAACAGGGCCGGCGCAATTATACGGCGTGTCCGGCACTGGCAGTTAAGCCACGGCCTCGCTGATGCTAACATCGATCCCCCAGGCAGGCTCGAGTACTGGCAGAGCAGCCCGGGGCACAATTGGTCTGCGAGCCCATCCCCTCTAAACAAGCGACCCCTGTCACACCGCGGCCGGCGGATCCACAAGATCTGCGTTGGGTGTGCACCTGCGCTGGCGCCGTTGGGGCAGGTGGCGAGGGTTCCCGTGGTGAACTGTCCTCAGTGTCGGGGAAAGCATGACATACCGTAAGGCACTGCTCCGGTCGAATCGCAGATAACTGGCCGGCGCGAGAACCTACGCGACCGCGCCGCCTGAGGACCCGGCAGTTTCCAGCCTCGGCGCACTCCGGCTGCATCGAAAGCTGGAGGCAGTACCCTCCTACAATAGCCCCCTTTATGCCCAAGGCCAACCCTGAAGGCATAATTTGATACGCCACAGGCACCGGGCAGGCCGAGCCCCAACGCACCGACGGCCCAGCCAGGCCCGTACCAGAGTGGAGGTTGGGGGTGGAAAAGGCAGGCAGCCTTCCCCTATCTATCTTCCCAGCGAGTGCCACGGCCCCCCCAAGCAACATGACTCAACCTCAGGCCCCGGGGACTGTAGGAGTTGAGAGACAACGTCCGGGCACTAACTCCCACAAGCCAGCGTATCCCGCGAACAATGGCCCCCCACAAACAGGGGGAGCGGGGGACACACGCGCCGAAGGCACCCCTACGGGTGAGCGGCGCTAAAAGGCCTGAACGTGCGGCTCGATGCACACTCCCGCGCCGCCGGACCAGCCCAGTGCATGACTGGCAGGCCTGAATGGCCCCTGGCCCAGGTGCACAGCGGCAACGAAAAGGCCCCAAAAAGGTCCTCCCTGCTCCCGGAACTCACCCGCACGACGGCCACCACCTGGTCCCGGGCTGACACCCGAGACGTGCTGCAGACACAGCGTGTCCAGCGAGGCAACAGAGAGATCACAACGCCGACCACACGACCCGAGGATTCGGACCAGCAAGACGGCGTGGCTGGGCAAAGAGACCGCCAGGAGGGGCAGGGGAGGCATATAAGCCCTCCCACCTTCCCCGGCGCACAGGAAGGACGTCACGGAGGCGCCCAGCTGAGGGATCGTAGACCCCTCTGGACACTAGAGCGGGTGGGTGGTGCCAAGATGGCACTAAAGGGCCGCCCTGCTGAGGTGGCCCCCTGTGGGGGCCGCGGACAGCCACATTCTACCATTTTTCACACTGTCCCTGCAATAACAGTGTCACAGTGATACTCCAGGATCCCACTTGGTCTCAGGAGTATGTCAGAGACTATGTCCTAACCTTGATGATGAGTGGAGAAGGTAGGACAGTGTTGAGAATCCAGAGAGTGAAAGATGAGCATATGAATCTTTATTTCAGGTTAGATGTGATCTTAAGATGACTTGATCAGTGTGATCCTACAGCGATGAAGGGCTCACCTGTGCTCAATATTACACTGTATGAAGTAGTACTAAGAAGAGGGTTGAAGAAAAGTGCTTCTCACAAGTGCTCAATATTCAATGCACAGTATTACTAACCAGGAGCCATATTATAGAATATGGCGCACTCTCCTTGCACGAGCGCACCTTTCAAAGTGTGCACCCGGCACTAACAAAGAGAGTTTGACATATTATGTTCAATGCGCTTCCCCCAGGGCAGCCGCGAAGTCCCGCTGCCTTGGGGGCAGCACATTCAAGGGAAAGTCAGAGCGGCTTTGAAGCAGCCACTCTGTGTTTTAAGGGGGATTAGGGATCCCCTTGTAGGTGGGTGCAGTGAGTGACCACACCCGTCTGCAAGGGGATGTCTGTGTGGTCCATAGGGCCCCCATTTCCCCCCGAGTTGTCTGCCATCAGGGGGCACACTGACAGTTTGCCACCTTTGAGGTGTGGAACTGTCAATGCGCCACCTGACAGCTTCTTTGACTGCGCCTGCATCTATAATAGGGCGTGGGCCATGCCCTTATGCGAATGAGGTAACTCCCTCTAGTTATAGCGCTGAGGCTATACATGCACCAGCACTATCTGTAATACAGAAAGGGCTGCACAAGGATCTGCTGCACTTTCTGTAATACCAGAGTGCCCAGAGGGCATGCAAAGCAGGCACACATGCCTGTTGCACCCCCGTGGCACTTTGTACAATACCACCTCAGACCGTCAGAATAAATGAAATGGGGGAGATGGTACTTGCAGGGGGACATTAAATATCTATCAGTTTGTTAGTCTCATCACTGTAAAAACTAGAGGCATTAGAGTAGCTCATGTAATAAATTCATTAATTTATTGTGCCCTTGGATTTATTTGCTCACAATTCTTTTTGTGAACTGCATGGATTTTCACAGCCATTTCCAAAGACAACATGAACTTCACCTTTTATAGCTCATTCTATTTTAGGGCTTTCTTAAGGCTAGGAATATTAAACAAATAGGTATTTTGAGCCAATGCATTTTATGTTACACAAAACCACAAGGAAAACTTCCAGCGTGAGTGAATAAAGCTCAGCTAATTCAATGTTTGCATACCAAAGGCACTTATATAACTTAGGTTTGTAGTTACCATGCTTGTATTGGTGCACATAACAAAGTCATTGCTATACAAGGTTTGTTGTAGTATATAGTGCGTTTACTATAAACAAAACCTTTAGCACTTTTTAGAAATAACATTAAACATGATTGCAATTTAACTTATATGTTTAGCAGTGAAAAGTGAATTAGATTATGCACACGTCATTTGAAAGAAACCAGAATGCTCCTCTATGTTCATCATTAGAATTATTTGGAAAGATTAATTAACATAACCTCGTTTGGGAACATCCAAATGGACTCACTCTAAGGCGTCTGACAAAAGTGATGTTATCTATTGGAAGGGGCATTATCCTCCATCAGAGATATCACCACATTAATCATTAAATCATGAAAAGTATTACACCCAGCTCATGATCGAAAATAACTGGTGTGTTAAATGAATTAAAATTAGTTGATGGGACCTGGAAGTATGAAGTTTTAAAGTTTTAAAGCAAAAAGCACCTAGGAAAACTAAAGGCCAGGCACGATGGAGTAGAGGCTCGATACACAAAGTGGATGAAGTAGTCTACTTTTTTGGAAGTCAAAGTTTCCAGTGGGGTATATATAGTCTACAGCTCAAGTCATCCATGGCCCCTCGAAGTCAGATACATCATTGTCAAGTGGATGCTGAAGCCATTGGTTTTAGTGCCACAAGCTATGGGTGGCAAAAAGCTGGATCTCAAAGCCAAAGAGGTTGCTTCGTCACTTAGATATGCCACAGTCCAATGTTTAAACTTCAGATTTACTTACCTTATTGGTTCTCAAAATCCACGAGCAGGTAAAGGCTGGAAGCTGTGGTATGGCAGCGTTCCATGAGGTAGGATACCTGTATTGTGAGGCCCTGCTGAACCAGATTTCAGCACAGCAAAAAGCTCTTCTCAGGATGAACCTGGTTGTCTTGCCTGCTGATAGAGTACTCCCCCTGTGGAAGCTTCTGCATCCTCTGGGCTAGGCCCTCTTGGAGTCAGGAGTCCTTCTACTTTTTGTCTCCAGGAGCAGACGTATATTCGGTCGACTGCTTGACCCTTGGAGAGCTGTTCTAATCCCTAGATGCCAGCAAAAGTCAGAAGTGCTTTTCTCCTACCATGGTTTTCTTTCTTCATGATTTTTGTCTTCCCTGGTCTAGGTATGTTGGGGAGGGGTGGTAAGCAGCCGATCTAACTCGGTGAACTAGGCAGCGATTGGAGAACTTCCTACACCAAATCCGGATACTTTCTTGCACTATCCCCACCTCCTTTCTCAGCACTTCTTCTCTTCGTTAACTGCAAGAACTCCCATAAGCTCTGAATCCAAGATGGCTGTCCCCTTCATCCGTTTAAAAGGCCTGTGGTCCTTTACTAGCCATTCCGCTGTTCAGAAGATGTGCTGTCCCATCTGTCAGGGTCCAAACTCGTTCTCCCTGCTGCTGGGGTTGGAGCCAGAAAGTCTAGGATGGCCCTGAGAATGAACAGGAGCAGTTCCTGTAAGCCCTATTTAGCATCACCTACTCAAAAGGGGAAGTTCCTAACCTGTCCTTTTGTCTTCTATTTGATTGAGTTCCCCTCCTAGATGACTAATCACTGTTAAGTGACCAGTTGTTGACAATATGTCTCCCTGACCTGGGTCGAGAAGCTAAGCATTTGTCCTCTGGGAACCGGATCGTTAATTCCCAGCCAGGAATGTGCATTTAGCCTTTGGAGAAGGGCTGAGAGGCAAACTAGTTCTGAACCAGTTTTCTCTCAGGCAGCACAAAGTGCAATTTTTAAAAGGTACTTTTTTCACTAAAGTTTTTAAAAACTACTTTCACTTATTAATTAGATTTTTTCAACGAAATGGAAAATAAATGAGTCATTTTTCAATCATTTTCTGGAGTCTGAGATATAAAAGAATGAATTTATTTATATCTAAGTTAGTTCACAAAAAATACAACTTTATTTACAAATTCAAACAGCATTTGGGTAATTGTTTTCTGTGAGGGCGTACTATTCCCCATACATAGTCAGCTGTATTCCTACACATTAAGCACCAATCCCCTAGTCTTACAATACCCCTTTGAGTGGTGATTGTCTAATATATAAACATATTTTTCCTACTTGGCAATGTGTCACTGCAGAGCTTTCCGGATTTATGAACCAGAACACAATGGTGTTACTGACATCCACAGATTTTGTCATATATGTGATAGAATCAACACACACTGAAGTCACATAAGACATTTAACTTCAACACCACTGGTGCAATGTCTATGCCAACTTATAATAGTCTTACAGGAATGTTAAACAATTTACTTGGGTGAAACCAATGCACAATACCATTTTAGGGGCTGAGCATATGCATTGTAGCACTGGATGTCAGCATCGTAGTGCAGAGAGTCCTAATACAGGCAAAAGCATATGATCCACAAAAAGACAGGAGAGACCATACAAATATGGTGGATTTCTTAGAATGTGCCTGACACAGGCTGGTATGTGTTTTAGATTAAAATAAATGTGCCCTCTAGTGCACAAGTCCAAACTGAAAGGATTTTTATCGGCACGGCAGAGAGTGGAGCAGTGACAGGCAAAGTGGAGGTTTCACACTACTGTTATGTCTTTCACTGCCGGTTGAGCTGCCTGCCTACTGAGGGCCAGAGATTTTGCAACAGGGATAGATAGCATTCAGTGGTTGATCGGAAGTGGTAGGTGAGTTATTGGTAACTTTTGTTTTGGAAGTGGGTGGTGAGGGTGACTGACGAGGAAAAAATAAAAACAGGATGATATGGATAAAGGTTAGAGAAGAGAAGTAGAAATCTTAAAGAACTCTATGAACTGTATGTGAGCTAATGTTCAGAATTCAGTTGTACAAACAGCTTATTTTAAGATTGTTAGTTTTAAAACCAGTGAGATGAATAAGTATTTTGAACACAAAATAATTATTGCATACCTCAAGGATTACAATTCGCTTGTTGGGTTTTTGCACGAACTCTTTCATAAAAAAAGGATGCAATGTAGTTGAAATAAAATTGGCAACAGATGACTGTAGTAGTGTCATAGATTCACCACCCCTATTGAAAGGAGTTTATTTTGATTAAAACGGAACATATATAGTCATTGATTTAGTTTAACCTGTTAAACAGGGTCGTTGAGGCACAGTAGCAGTAAAAATGTATCAGATTGTTGTCACTGTCTGTGCTGGATATTCTTTTTTCATTTCTGAAGATCTGGCAGCAATAGAAAAATAAAATTATATAATTCATTAAAAATAAATATATATAATATTTTATACAATTTATTCATTTTATACATGATACTCCATCATACTCCTACGACCATCAATCTCATAATTTCATTACAATAAATACATTTCCATCTTTACACATTTAGTTTGCAAAACATTATTAGTGCAGCATAAAGATAGTACCGCAAATTAATTTAAACATTCAATCTACTTTTTTTCCGTTGGCTTTGAAAATGGTCTTCTCAACTGTGTATATTTTCCTGAATAAAGCCTACCATTACTCTATCTTAAGTGGATCCTGTTCTACCCATTGAATGGCAATAGGTATTCGTGATCAGGGCCGGACTGGCTACCGGGCGTTTTGGCATGCTGCCGAGCTGGGGGCTGATTTCGTTGATGGGGACCTGCGTGTGCTGAACGAAATTCGTTTTGCTTTGTTGATTTCGAAGCACACGCAGGTCTCCATCAACGAAATTAGCCCCCACCGCAGTGACATCAGCCCCCAGCTCGGCAGCATTCCAAAACGCCCGGTAGCCAGTCCGGCCCTGTTCGTGATACACCTATTTCAATAAATCATGCACCTCTCATAGACTCAGGATTTGTTTTATCTAATCTGTGAGACAATGCCCCTTTTTGCATGGTCACACCCATTTTCTTTTAATGAATTTTATTGCTCAATTTAATTGCTTGTTTTTAGGCTCTATACATTAGGGCACTGCTGTCCAGTACCCAGTGTATATGCTCTGACTCCCAAAACCTGTTGAAATTGGCTAATCCTTAATTCACTTATTTAACTTTCTTGTAAGGATACAGTATATGGTGCAGAAAATACACCTATGGCATTAATGTTAAAATGTCACCTGTGGACTGCAGCACTTATTGTGCCATCCACTAGTGTGACAAAAGAAACATGGCTCCAGGCCTACCATTGTAGCCTGACTGCTGCAGTGTAAACCTGCAGTCAGACCTGTTAAAATAACCATTTTCTATAGGTAATTAAAAGTGGGACATGTAGCAAATTATTGCTACCATATCCTAACAGTGGCAAGGCCCTAAAACAATTTTCACTGTTGCAAGCCTAGTTGTCCTATGTAGAAAACCAGAGTACATATTAAAATACTAATACTGTATCTCAGGAATGGGACCACTTGGCATCTGTGATTTCTGAGAAGGACCTGAGGAGGCTGGCCCCCCTTCCACCTAAAGTCCAAGGACAGAAACATCTCCAAAGATCATAAGGCTAATTCCCTGGGTAGATCCAGGAACAAGAAAAAGCTGAAGAGGATATTCCTGTGAAGCATACCGGCTGACTACTGGCAACTGGACCTAGACTAGACTTTCCAGTTGCTCTCTGCTTGATACCATGAGAGTGAGTCTCTATGTGGTCCCCTGAGTTGCTGTGGGCCTTGGGAGTGTAGTCCTGTGCTTGTTTGAGAACCAAAAGAAGCTTGGGAACTTTTTCAAAATGCTATCTCTAGACCTTCAAGGGGACCGGCAGCGAAAAGTATTCAACTGGCAGTACAATGGCATTTGATTGAAATTCAGGTTTGTCCCGAATGGAGAAGAGTTTTTCCTCAGAAAAACGGCAAAGCCAATTTTCAGATTGGGATGTAGAAACTTATTAGAACTTCCCTACTTCTGGCCCTACTAGGGCTAATCTACTTGGTGTATCCGATCTTCACTCCATTGCGGTTGGCCTCAAATCGTGCTTAGTTCTTGGTCTACTTCAGCCATTGAATACCGTTGGTGCTTTGTGCTGCTTTTTGGTTCTATTTTCACTTAAATCTTTTAAAAAAATCCTATCTCCAGTTCTTTTTACTGGATTATTATAATTTAGGATGTCATTTTGCTGATTAATTCTTTCTCTCTTTTATAAATTGGAGTGGAATTTTTATTGTGTGGTATTTCCAACTTTTAGCTGTTTTAGTGCTTCTAAATGCTTTACACATTTCGCTAAGTTAAGCCTGTCTGCTCTGTTGCCTTAGTTACCAGGGGTTGAGCTCAGGTTTAAATTACTGAAACCTTTGACTAGGCTTAACTTTAGTACTTGTTGTGGATACCAATCCACCACAACTAATAAAACCACTTTCTAACACAATCCAATTAATATTGTTTGAGTAGAAAGCTCTTGTTCCTTTCCAGTGCTTAATCTCATTTTGTTAGTTACTGCATCTCAAAACCTTTTTTAATGGGGGCAAAGTTAGAAGGGGCAAAATACAGCATGGCGACCACTTTATAATGCTTTATAATTATGTAACTTTAGATTAGCTCCTTTAGACACTTGGGGGTCGATTCCGATTCGGGCCGGAAATTTCTCCGACCGAGCCGGACCCGGAGAGATTTCCGACCGAATCGGACCCGTGCAGTCCGACCGAACGAGTACGATGCGTCCGTATGTTATCGGACTCGAGTCGGTCGGACTCCCATTGAAGTCAATGGGAGCCGGTCGTACAACGCGTACGCGGGCTCCCATTGACTCAATGGGTGCGAGTCGGACAAGTGCGCCCCTACAGCGGGTACGCGGCGAGCGACTCGCGCCGTACACGCACAGGTAGGGGGGACCCATGGGTCCCCCTGTGTGCGACTTCGCGCGGCTACGCGTACAGGGGGTCCGACACGGACCCCCAAAGTACGGCTCCGACAGCTCTTTCGAGCCGGAGTGCGCGGCTCGGTCGGACTGCTCGCGGCGCGCATCGTACTTACCCGGCCGGGGAACGTCTCCATTGCGCGGTGCGAGTCGAGTCCGAGCGAGTCGGTCGGAGCGGTTCGAGCCGGGAGCGAGTCGGTCGGAGCGGTCGGGACGCCCGGACGAGTCGGTCGGCGACTCGCATCGTACTCGCTCGGCCGGACCCGCGTACGGTTCGGTCGGGAAACAGGGCTCCGAATCGGATCCGGTAAAGCCGAATCCGATTCGGAGCCCTACCGGCCGAGATCGGAATCGGCCCCTAGATGTCCCATCTTAGTAGAGTTTATTGACATATCAAATAATATTTCAGTACCCAAACCTTGACTCCACCAAGTTGGCAGGTGGTCCAAACTATCATCTAATATCTATATCTATATCTATATATATATATATATATAATGCCATAATTTAGACAAATATTTACGCACCTCGGCTGGTCATTACGACATTCATACATTGAGAGGCAGTTGGCATACAAATATTTTTACTGTGTATATATCATGAAAGTGATTTCGTTTAATTGCTGGCAAAACATGCTGACTATGCATTAGGCTGTTATTCGTCTTGATTAATTTTTTGCACTTTGCATTTTATGCATATGTTTTGATAAGCGTGTGTTACCAGTTCTTTTTTTTATTGCACAGTCTATCTTTTATGTCTATTCATGCCTGAAGGTAGGAGTAGGGCTATATATACCTGTAATTTTATGGCGCCAAATAGATTGATAAAGCCCGCTGCGCAGGTGAAACGCGTCTCTCTTTCAATGCAGGGTCGTGGGAGACCCGAATTTGAATAAATAAGCCTTAGACCTACATACCTGATGTACGTGCCTCTTCTTCGTTGGAGCAGGATTGTCTTTTTGGATATATATATATATATCTATATACATAAACGCGTCTGTCGGGGGGAGGGGGTCTGCAGAATAAAGCACTTTGTACATCGGATGCCTTGTGAGTGCTTTCCTTCATGGACGTAAAACCGGCGCGTCTGAGTTTTATATATATATATATATATATATATATATATATATATATATATATACACAAATCAAGGTTGCCCTCAGTAAAGATGCCCAATATATGCCCAATATATGCCAATATATTCCTGCGGCTGAGGCCCCCTCTGCCCACGAAGCGCTCGTAATTTTCAAGCACTCAGGATCCGCCTTTCAAGCGTTGGGGCATCTTCGCGGCCGGACTAGCAGCTTGTATATCCAAATCAAGGTTGCCCTCAGTAAAGATGCCGCACACATCGGGTATATGCACAAATCACCACAGGCAGCAATATAGTCAGCAGGCCGCAAACATTCCATTAGCCATACGCGTTTCGAGCTACATCCAGCTCTTGATCACTGGCGGCAATGAGGCACGAAGCAGGCTCATAAGAACAGCTGATTTATTTGAATTAGAGTCCCGCCCACATGGGCGTCACAAACAGTGGCATGCTGGTCATGATAGTTCATAATACTGCCAAAGAAGACTCTCAGTTCTTTAACCAAGTGGGCTCCACTCCTGCATCAATATGAAATAATATTCCATGTTGGGTGAAAAGTATTGACAGCACCGCTTTCCTCTGCCAATTTATTCCTGTGGCTGAGGCCCCCTCTGCCCACGAAGCGCTCGTAATTTTCAAGCACTCAGGATCCGCCTTTCAAGCGTCGGGGCATCTTCGCGGCCGGACTAGCCGCTTGTATATCCAAATCAAGGTTGCCCTCAGTAAAGATGCCGCACACATCGGGGTATATGCACAAATCACCACAGGCAGCAGTATAGTCAGCAGGCCGCAAACATTCCATTAGCCATACGCGTTTCGAGCTACATCCAGCTCTTGATCACTGGCGGCAATGAGGCATGAAGCGGGCTCATAAGAGCAGTTGATTTATTTGAATTAGAGTCCCGCCCACATGGGCGTCACAAACAGTGGCATGCTGGTCATGATAGTTCATAATACTGCCAAAGAAGACTCTCAGTTCTTTAACCAAGTGGGCTCCACTCCTGCATCAATATGAAATAATATTCCCTGTTGGGTGAAAAGTATTGACAGCACCGATTTCCTCTGCCAATATATTCCTGCGGCTGAGGCCCCCTCTGCCCACGAAGCGTTCGTAATTTTCAAGCACTCAGGATCCGCCTTTCAAGCGTCGGGGCATCTTCGCGGCCGGACTAGCCGCTTGTATATCCAGATCAAGGTTGCCCTCAGTAAAGATGCCGCACACATCGGGGTATATGCACAAATCACCACAGGCAGCAGTATAGTCAGCAGGCCGCGAACATTCCATTAGCCATACGCGTTTCGAGCTACATCCAGCTCTTGATCACTGGCAGCAATGAGGCACGAAGCAGGCTCATAAAAACAGCTGATTTATTTGAATTAGAGTCCCGCCCACATGGGCGTCACAAACAGTGGCATGCTGGTCATGATAGTTCATAATACTGCCAAAGAAGACTCTCAGTTCTTTAATCAAGTGGGCTCCACTCCTGCATCAATATGAAATAATATTCCCTGTAGGGTGAAAAGTATTGGGCAGCACCGCTTTCCTCTGCCAATATATTCCTGCGGCTGAGGCCCCCTCTGCCCACGAAGCGCTTGTAATTTTCAAGCACTCAGGATCCGACCTTTCAAGCGTCAGGGCATCTTCGCGGCCGGACTAGCCGCTTGTATATCCAAATCAAGGTTGCCCTCAGTAAGGATGCCGCACATATCGGGGTATATGCACAAATCACCACAGGCAGCAGTATAGTCAGCAGGCCGCGAACATTCCATTAGCCATACGCGTTTCGAGCTACATCCAGCTCTTGATCACTGACGGCAATGAGGCACGAAGCGGGCTCATAAGAACAGCTGATTTATTTGAATTAGAGTCCCGCCCACATGGGCGTCACAAACAGTGGCATGCTGGTCATGATAGTTCATAATACTGCCAAAGAAGACTCTCAGTTCTTTAACCAAGTGGGCTCCACTCCTGCATCAATATGAAATAATATTCCCTGTAGGGTGAAAAGTATTGACAGCACCGCTTTCCTCTGCCAATATATTCCTGCGGCTGAGGCCCCCTCTGCCCACGAAGCGCTCGTAATTTTCAAGCACTCAGAATCCGCCTTTCAAGCGTATATATATATATATATATCGATATATATATATATATATTTCAAAGACCACGCGTTGGTGTTAGTGGTGTGAATAAATCTTGACTACAACGATACCCTGGAGTGCGGCATCCTTTTGTTTCTAGAAAAAAAAAAAATATATATATATATTCACTGAAAAAACCATAGGTTTTAGGGACGTTATAGTTCAAAATTAGCATTTAAAAAACCTTAGAAATTCACTGAAAAAACCATAGGTTTCAAGGACGTTACAGTTAGTTGGACATTTCACTTGTATAATACCAGAGACATTCGGCCGTTATAGTTAGTAGAGCTAACTATAACTCGCGCCCCCGCAATGCACTGCTGATGATGTCACATATTACATCACTCATGACATGCTCAGTGACATCACTGATGACATCACTGATGACATCACTGATGACATCATCCAGTGACTGAGTGTTTCCAAAAAGTTCAAGAATGTTATATCTATGTATGCCAAGGTATATTGAAGAATGTGGTTGTCTGAGAACCTGTATGGGTGCCTGAGTGTCTGTGTGGGTGGGGGGTGTGTGACTCCCTGCATGGATGTGTGAGTGGGTGATTCACTGGCTGTGTGCGTTTCTGAATGCATGTGTTAGGGAGTGTATGGGTGAGTGAGTGTACGTATAGCTGTGTTGGTGAGTGAATGGATGTCTTAGTGGTATATGTGTAAGTAACTACATATGTGAAAGGCAGTATTTGTGAGTGTTGGAGTATATAAGTGAGTATATGTGACAGTGAGTGATTGTGACAGTGGCTGCATGGATAAGCGTGTGCTTATGCCAGTAATTGTTGAAGACAGTACGTATCTGTATGAATAAGTAACGTGGTGTGTGTATAACTGTATAGGTGAGTAAATGGCAGTGTAATTAATTCTTTGGGTGACTGACTAGGTTTTTGAGTAACTCTTTGGGTGAGTGGCAGTGTGTGAGTGTCTATATGGGTGTATGAGTGGATATATCAGTGGCTGTATTGATGAATGACTGTGTGTATGAGTGACTGTATGGGTTAGTGGGTGGATGTGTGTGTAGACGTATAAATCACTGAGCGGGTATGTACTAACTGCTATTGGTTTGTCTCTGGTTTCGATATTGGTAGTCTGTATTTCAGAGTGGGTGTATGAAAGGTTTTATTAGGGTGTGAGGAGGTGCATCAGATGATCACATGGATGATGTCATCAGTGATGTCATCAGTGATGTCATCAGTGATGTCACTGAGCAGGTCATGAGTGATGTAATATGTGACGTCATCAGCAGTGCATTGCGGGGGCGCGAGTTATAGTTAGCTCTACTAACTATAACTGCCGAATTTCTCTGGTTTTATACGAGTGAAATGTCCAACTAACTATAACGCCCCTAAAACCTATGGTTTTTTCAGTGAATTTCAAAGGTTTTTTAAATGCTAATTTCTAACTATAACGTCCCTGAAACCTATGGTTTTTTCATTGAATTTCTAAGGTTTTTTAAATGCGAATTTTTAACTATAACATAGCAGTCGCGTTTGCAGAGTGGTGGAGAAAGGTGAGCGTGGCCTCCGAACACCTCTTAGCAATCCCACTGTGTGCGATTTACTGGAGGTAACAGGAGGGGTAGTTAACCCCCAACGTCAACCTTGGGGGCCAACTACCCCTCCTATTACCTCCAGTAAGTCCCACACAGCAAGATTGCTAACTTCTCATACCAGGCCACGCCCCCTTTCTCCACCACTCTGCAGACGCACCTCCTGGCGCGTTCTGGGTTGGGGGATTAAGTCCCCTTGAATCCTGAGGGTCCCTGGGGGCCAGCTAGCCCACCAGGTACCTCCAGTAAGCGACACAGAGCTGCATTGCAGAGAGGTCGTCCGAGGCCCCTTTTTACACCACTCTGCAAACGCGGCTCCTGGCGCACTGCTGCTCTACCTGGTTTGGAGTGTTGGCAGCCAATCAGAGTGAAGCTCGTGCCCGGAAGGGTTCGCGAACCCTCCTCGGTGCTCAGATAACGATATTTTTTCTTTTTTAAATTTCTCAGCAACTACTGAATGGATTTACACCATTTAACAAAAAGGGCGCAGTCTAAACCAAGACCTACCTTTTTGCCAAATTTGGTGTAATTCCGTTCAGCAGGTCGGGCTGTAGCCTGTAATAAAATTCCTATGGAAATTAACATGGGGAAAACGCGCTTTGGGACCCCCCTTTTTTCTCGGCCCGCTTGACGAATCACCCCGAAACTTTCACCACACAAACTGAGCGGTCCAAGCCTGTTTTTCTGAAAATTTCACGAAGATTCGTCAAACGGCGCCAAAGATATTGGCAAATCAAAAAACGCTTTTCCTATGGTAACTAGGTTCTAACTATAACTACCTACTGGCGACCGCCAGTAGGTATATATATATATATATATATATATATATATATATATATATATATATATATATATATATATATATATATATATATATATATATATTCTTCTAAATGTATAGACCTGGACTCCACTATTACATAGACATCATAAGTTGCTTAACATTATGGCTGCTTAGACGTATGATCCTGGGGCTCCGCTGGGCTCAAGCCATTCCCACAAGGACATAAGGGGAAAATGACCTTTTTACCTTCAACAATTGACTGCCAAAGAGTGTGAGAACAGAGCAGCAGTGAAAAATCCCTGGGAAATATGACAGTTATGGTGTTTTGTCTTGGGAACACCGACGGCCTGATGCGGTGCATAGCTGTAGCCGACAGGATGGAGACTTCGCCTCATGAGTGAAGAGCTAACGCCCTAGAGGAAGAAGGAGATTGCAGGCTCAGGGCCTTCGAATCTTGCGGCGCAGTCCAGAAGGCGTCCAGAGAGCATCCAGCAGTGGCAATTGATATTCCCATAATATTTGAAATAGCAGCTCTGTGAGACCCAGCGGTTTCGGGATGGCTAAGACGAATTCAAGCCAATCAAAATCCCCCATTCTAAAATGGATGATGACGATACACTTGTCCGATAACCTGTGCTCACCCTCCGGTAGCTTGGCACCGAGCAGTCACGCTTATCCTCGGGGCTCAAGTGTAAAGTATTGGTACAACACCTCCCCACACAACACACTGCATACGCTACAAAAAGACTCCGTATGTAAAAAACACTTGTCTTTGTTTTACACACACACACACACTGAAATCAATACGAGATACACATTGTATATACACTTTACAGTTACACACATTGTCAAACTTCTTTATTAAAATCAAAATGAAACACACATTTTACAGTTATATGCAATTGTGGGACTTTCCCACTGCAGAAATGTCTCTGACTACACATCATGACCCAGCCCCTCAGTCCTTAAACTCCACCAGTCAATGCTACATGTTGCCCCGGCTGGCGTTCTGTTGACTAGACAGTTGGAACCATCTAACTCAGAAAGAAACAGTTACTTAGTTTCGTCCTTCCGGATTAGACTTCCAGGCATCTGACGGCACGGCAAAAGTTTGTGACCCAGGAAACTGGTGAGCTTCCCCGTCTGGAGAACTTTTTTTCCCCTCAAGTGGAGGTGTGACCTGCCATAGACCCCCGACAGTCAGCTGCAGATGCCCACAAGGCACACAAAACTTCTTGGGTCTTATCACTGTGTTTTCCAAAACTAAGCACCCTGTGGCGTGGGTCCAGGGAGAGGGAGTCAATGACCTCAGACAGAGGTTGCGATGTCAGGTACTGTTGTCCTCCCAGTCTGGAGGCTGAAAACAGTCTCAGCTCCTGGTTCAGGTTCCCCCAACACCCCTCAAACACCATAAGCTTTGGAGCGCAAGCAGGCACAGGTCACCTCGGACTCTGCAAGCTTCCCCTGCACTCCTCAAACTCCTCATGTCCCAGCACCTCAGATGGCTGCTGATCTTGCGCACACTCTCCTCTTGCACAGCAAGATGATATATATTTTTTTTTCCTTCAGGACTTCATTAACCCTACTCCAATTTAGGAATAGCTGATGCCACACATCTTTAATAAACAGTACATCATGATGCAGTAACAGTCCACTTTTCACTAGAACCTAGCTACTCATACAAAAACTTTGACAGTACCTTCGCCTTTAACCATGTACAATTCTTCGCTGCCTTTTTTAAATTTTTTTATTTTTTGATTAGGTTTTATTAAACATATGCGGTATACAATCCTTTAGCAATAGACATGACAAAATTGCATATTGTGCAAACTAAACAGTGGCTGAATCAGCGATGTCAATTGGGTACAGTATATCAGTGCTTCACATAAAGTAATGAGATAACAGGTGTACTCATGCATTAATTACATACTCAATCGTCCGGATTCTGCGGGGGCTCGGCTTGCTCAGCCGACCTTAGGTATTGTAGTAATGGTTCCCAGATATCGTGCAGTTTAGAGGCAGTGGGTAATTCCTCCGCATAGAGTACTAGATTGTCGTGGCAGGTCGCCAGATCTTGGAGCCATCGGGCCGTCGATGGTCCAGTTGTGCTTTCCCACAACATCGCTACACACCTCTTAGCCATTAGCAGAGCAATCTGTACCAGTTTACCAGTCGCCCCTTTTACAGTGGGCACTAGACCTAGTAGGCATGCATGTGGTGAACATTGTATGTCAAGGCCAGTGATTTTGGACAGTGTGCCAGTCACGCCCTCCCAGAACAGTGCCACCCTGCGGCATTCCCAGGAAAGATTCCAGAAGTCAGCACCAGCTGTGCCACACCTCTTACACACATCCGTGTCTCGGAGCCCATATTTGAACAGCTTGTGTGGGGTATTGTACACTTGGTGAATATATTTGAAGTGTATTTTTCGGAGATTACCGTTGGATGTGAGGGCCCCTGTCAGTTGACAACAATGCTCCCAGTCCTTAGGTGTGAGCAGCGGACACAAGTGTTCGTTCCACTTATCTAGGCTACTATTATGTGGTGTCCGTATCTCCTCCCTAGCAGAGCGATACAATTTGATGAGAAGTTTGTGTCGTGTGGGGCTGACCAGTAGGGTGTGTAGAGTTTGCAGCGTCAGAGGCTCTGTAGGGAAGGTGTGATAGTGAGCTTGCATCGCCTTTTTGAGTCTGTGGAATTGAAATAGGAATAGGGGTGTTTTATTCGTTATGAAGTTTAAGTCCTCATCCGTCAAAAAGACCGCATCATGAAACAGATCTGGCATCTTAACTAGTCCAACTTGCTGCAGTACACGCATAGCCTCTGCGTCGTGTGTCACGGACAAGTTTGAATGATATGCTAGAGGCAACAGGGGGGAGTACAATGGCAACTTGGCGGCCAGGCGACCTAGAGCCTGCCAGGCCCCCACCGTAGCGTCCACTGTGTTGATCTCAGAGCGTGGGGTCTGTCTTCTGCAGTGTGTCAACATAGAGCTCAGTGGGATGGGGTGGGCGTCCCCATCCTCCACTGCTACATGTGGGATGAATTCATGTGCGCCAATCCAGTAATGTGGGTACTGTGCGTGGGCACATAAGTAATATAAGTAAAAATCTGCCACACTGAATCCTCCCTGCTTGTAATCTAGTGTTAGAGTGTCCCAACTCACCCGGGCCTGCTTACCACCCCAAATGAGTCTAAGGAGCAGGGATCGCACCGTTTTGAAAAAGTGTCGTGTGAGAGGGATCGGTATGTTGCTAAATAAATATAAAAATTGGGGCAGTATCACCATTTTGATTAGAGCGATACGGTCGGCTAGTGAAAGCGGTAGTTTCACCCATTTGTCTACTTGTTGCTCCAACCTCGCATATGCAGGGCCGTAATTGCTGCGTATAACTGTGTCAGGGTCTCTGTGTACCCACACCCCGAGATATTTCACAGGGTCTGATGCCCATTCCAGTGGGAAGTCTAGATCGTATGGGAGGGTGCATTGTGTCAGCGGGACTACCACCGATTTGGACCAGTTAATTTGGAGGCCATAGAATAGCCCGAAACGGACGTACTCTCGGAGTATTGGAGCCATGTGGGTGGCGGGTCACGTATGAAAAGCAGCATGTCGTCTACGTAAAGCGAGATGCCGACAGGACGATGCACAAACCGCAGGGCTGAGGCACGGTGTCGCTGCCTAACAATGCAGGCAAGAGGATCTAGTGTCAGTGCAAAAAGAAGAGGCGAGAGGGGGCAGCCCTGTCGCGTTCCTCTGGTGATATTTATGGGGTCGGATGTGCTACCCCCCACTTTGACAGCTCAGTATATAGGAGCCTTACCCATTGGATAAACATGGGGGGGAAGCCCATGCGGCGTAGGATATTAAAAAGATAGCTCCATTCTATGGAGTCGAAGGCCTTGGCGGCATCCAACATCACGGCCGCTGCTTGCAATCCCGGGTCAAGAAGGTGGAACATGGCAAAAAGAGAGTGCAAATTGTGCGAGGTGGATCTAGTTGGAATAAAGCCAGATTGATCTGGCAGGACCAGACCTTGCATGAATGGCTGCAGCCGGACGGCTAAAATTTTAGCCAGTATCTTGGCGTCTGTGTTGATGAGCGACAGCGGTCTATACGAGTCGCATCTATGAGGCGGTTCGTCTTTTTTGAGCAGTGCAATGATTAAGGCTTCACGAAGGGTAGGAGGTAATTTGCCAGAGTCATACGCCTCAGCGTACATTTCCAGCAAGTGGGGGGTAAGTTCCTCTGCAAATTCTTTATAAAATTCGCTAGGGGACCCGTCGGGGCCGGGGGCCTTCTTATTTGGGAGGGATTTAATCGCTGCATGAACCTCTTCTTCTGTGATCGGCCGGCTCAGAAACTCTCGTTGGCCGTCCGATAGCCAGGCAAGTGCGATGTCCGCAAGATAAGTGTCTAATGTGTCATCATCTGCCACCCCTCGGGAAGTGTATATTTCGGCATATGCAGTGCGAAATTGTGCTAAAATCCCCGGGGTGGTGTAGTGGTCGCAGCCAGCATCGTCAGTTAACTTGGTGAGATCGTGACGCTGCAGTTGATTTTTAATCTTATTTGCTAGGTGGCGTCCTGGTCGTCCTCCCTCCCCATATGCTCGGGCAACGTGCCATCTTGCAAGGTATTTGATCTCGCGCTCTGCTAGGTCAGTGTATTCTAGTGTGGTCTCCCTGATCGACGCTAGTGTCTGAGCGATTGGCGAGGACTCGTAGGCACGCTCAAGGTCATGCAGTTTGGATTCAAGTGTAGTGAGCTGTCCCAGCAGATCTGTCAAAATGCCAGCAGCCGTGCTTATGCAGGTGCCTCGAGTGGTCGCCTTGAAGGCCTCCCAGAGTGTAGTCACGCTATCAACTGAGTCCTTGTTATGAGAGAAATATTGCGTGATGGCGTCTCGGATAGTCGTGACATAGAGAGGATCTAGCAAGGCTTCCGTGCGGAGTCGCCAGGTGAATGCACGGTGGGCAGTGTGTGGAGGTTGCAGTGTGATGCAGACTGGGTTATGATCTGACAATGTGCGGGGCAGCCCCTCCACCCGAGACACCCAGCCCCCCGCCGATTCGCTCAGCAGCCAATAATCAAGTCGAGACCAGCTGCCGTGTGCCGTTGAGACATGTGTGCCCTCTCGCTTGTCCCAATTCCTGTGGCGCCATACATCTAACAGTCCTAGCTCATCCATTCCCTCAGTAATGACCCGGGCTGTTTTAGGGGACTGCCCTCCTCTACCACTGGATTTATCTTTGTAGGGGTCCAAATGTGTGTTGAAGTCCCCCCCCCCCAGAGGATAACAGCTTCAGGGCAGGCCCGCAGCGTAGAAATGATATGCTCGAAAATGGTAGGGTCATCAATGTTTGGACCATAGGTATTAACAATTGTGACTAGGTTGCCTGCTAGTTTTCCCTGCACCATAGCGAAACGCCCAGCGTCATCAGTGTAGGTTTTGAGCATGGTGAATGGGGCATTCTTCTTGATCAATGTGAGCACGCCTCATGAATAAGAGGAGTAGGAGGAGGCCAATCTATAGCCCGCCCATTTGGACCCAGCGCGGCCATCAGATTGGGGGGTCAGATGTGTTTCTTGCAACAGGGCGACCGTGACATCGTGCCGATCTAAATATGCTAACACCTGGCGTATCTTCTTCGGTGAGTTAAGCCCCCGGACATTCCAAGTGAGGCAAGTAATTACAGAGTGAGTAACATGGAGATCTGATACATACAATATCGTGAGCACAATACGTTCACAATATAGGAGAGCACAACTGTACCGCATTCTAATGTGATGGGATAGATAGCCACATAACCAAACCTTTCAACATTTCCCAACCCTCTACCACCCCCCACCAAATTAGCGACCCCAACATGCCAAAGCCATCCCAATCCCCCCCAGAACGCCCCAAAAAGTGGCACCAACGTAGTGAACAGTAGTGGGGAGCACCCATGTGGGAGCGCTGGAGCACGAAATCCCTCCCGTTGGAATGGGAGGTGGCCGAGCAAAGGTAGTGTTGTCAGCCTGTCAATGATGTGTGATATATCAGAGATATAATCGAATCGTTCACATACAAAATCAGAATCTCGAACTAATACAGAAAATGACATGCACCATAGTTTGAAGTCCCAAGTGTTTCTCCCATGCCATAATGCCAAGTTCCAGTACGGTTAGCTAGGATAGAGTCTCGAATGAAAGCAAAACGCAAGGAGGGCAGAGAACGGCCATCCGACTCACGTGATCCGTGTGCATCTTTGTTAGTCAGGAGTCCCTCGAGAAGCACCGCCACCATCGTCCGCCTCGGAGGAGGGAGCTCAGTTGCGCTTGGCTAGAGTCTTCGCATAGTCCATGGCGGATTTTGGAGTGGTGAAGATTCGAGGCTTACCATTATCAATGACCCGCAGGCGCGCCGGGTAGAGCATGGCGTAGGGAGTTTGTGCCGCTATGAGAAGTTTTTTCGCTGGCTGGTATTCTCGTCTGGCTTCTTGTACTGCAGCAGTGAAGTCAGGGTAGAACGCAAGAGTGCTGCCCTCGTATGTTATGGTGCCCTTCTCCCTGGCCATACGAAGAATGGCGTCACGGTCGCGATAGTTGAGCAGGCGAGCTATGATGGGGCGCGGTGCTGCGCCCGGTGGAGGTCGGGCAGCGAGAGATCTGTGAGCCCGTTCCATAATTAGCGCCTGGGACAGGTGTTCCGCACCGAAGATGTCCAGGAAAAGCTTTTCTACATAGGTTTCAAGGCGGCCAGTATTGGTGGATTCCGGGAGACCCTTGATGCGCACATTGTTGCGGCGTGATCTGGCTTCCAAGTCCTTGTTGCGGGCTTGTATGACGGCCAAAACCCTTTCCATGGACGTCGCCTTTTCAGTGACCTGTTGCAAGCCGTCCTCCGCATCGGATATACGTGTCTCGGCCTCTCCAAGATGCATTGCGTGTTTGTCTAGTTTCTGCGACATATGATCCATGCGTAAGTTCAAATTGTCAATCTTCCCGTCGATGGTTTGGAGGCTGGCTTGGACTGCAAGGAGTGTCTTGTCAATATTGGACAGTTGGTCTCCAGGTGTGTCCAGTTCGGAGTCCGAGGCAGCCTGCTGAGCGGTTTTCGTGGATCTGCGGGGCTCAAAGGTGAGGCGTGGTTAGCTGCGCTCAGATTTCCCCATGTTAGTGAGGCAGCAGTGGGGTGCAGCTGGGCAGGAAGATGGCGACCTCTCTGCGGACGTCCCAGGTACTGTGAACGGGAGTCCAGCAGTTGGCGGTAGGGGCCTAAAGGAGAGGACACTGCACAGAGACGAGGCAGCACACACTTTGTAATCCCAGTGTAGTCAAAGTGGATGTGAGGTAGTCCTCAGAGGAGAAGGGGTCGGAGCTGCAGGGGCACAGTTCACCGTCAGATAGCACTGTATATTCAATGTGACAGCAGGCGGCTCTCAGTGTCCCGCACACCTCCGCACACTCACCCCGTCGCAGGCCACAGCCTATGTTTCAGGGCAACTTGCGCTGATGTAATCGGTTGTAGAGTCGAAACCGAGGTTCAGTGCAAGAGCAGTAATGGGGTCTCAGCAGTAGTTCAGTCAGGGAGGTCAGGCATGATAATTGAGTTGATGGGCAGGTATGTAGAAGGTATAGCAGCAGGCAGCAGTAACAAGAAGAGGGCAGGATGTTTAGCGTCTTTCCCAGTCCCAGGGCAGTAGGCAACAGGAAAAGAGGAGCGGCAGCGCTCGATAGTCAGTGTGGGCGCTCTCAGAGACAGCAGGCTGCAGCGTGACAGGTCCGATGTGAGGGCAGCGCCGGGGACTGCAGTTCAGATAGCCGTTGAGTCCACCCTGTCACAGCGATTTCCAATGCCGGTGGAGGCCTGCAACCAGGTGTATGCCGCTGAGCGTAATGCCGCTGGTGAGTAGATAGTGCCGGTCAGAGAGGGGCCCCGCAGGCTGGAATGGCAGCAAAGTCCAGGGAGCGCCGGTGTCTCAACACGCGCCACCGCGACGGTCCAGGCCGCGACCCACGCCGCACCGAAGGCCGCAGCAGCACACGCCAGCCCAGCCCGGGAGTGCCAGACGGCAACAGGAGAGGCACCGGCAGCCCGCGACTCTCGGGCAGACCACCGCCCGGGACGGGAGTGAGGGGAGGGCGCTCACCTCAGCAAGCCTGTCAGAGGAGGCCATATCGGGGCACCCGACACCCCCTGTCTTGCCCGCACAGTCCCTCAGCCCAGAGCTGAGTCGCCGAAACCCCCTCACACCACCCCCCGGAGCCAAGCAGAGCGGTGCAGCACTCACCGCAGTCTCGCAGTTAGGGCCGGTCCCAGGCCGCCATGTGGCGGTGTAGGCCCAGAATAGTATCGGGCCCCTCTCTCGGGCGGCGGAGGTCGCAGACGGCAGCTCTGCCCAGGAAAGGCTGCCCACCGATCTCCGGCACGATTTCGTTGCCGTTAGGGCGCAGATTGTCGACAGAGCTGCAGGATAATGGGCGGATGGTTGGCTCGGCCGGCGGAGCTACTCTAACGAGCGGCCATCTTGCCTGGCACCCTCTAGCGCCCCCCGCACAGCAAGATGATAGTGTATGTCGGGATGGTCCTTGTCCAACCATGATCACTTCCACCTGTCTCCGCCACACCCAGTGCAGTCCTTATGATCTCGTTGATACAGTGAGAACCTTTGTGTCTCTGGGATTTCGTGGACAGGAGGCCAGCTCACCGGCCCGTGGAGAGGACTTCAAGACCCAGGCCACAACAGTTGGCACTTAGCTGCAGGCCAGCAAAGTCCAGGCAAAATCCAATAAGTGATAGTTCACTTCTTGAAGCAGGACAAGCTACAAGCAACCACAAGTCTGCAGGTAGTCCAGTTGCAGTCCCTCTTGCCCTAATGATACCTCGTGTCAAGGTCCTAGTATCGAACCAGCATAGAATGGTTCCAAATCCAAAAGTGACTCTACTTTCAGACGCCGAAGCCCCAGCAGTTATACCCACCATGGCCTTTGAAGTTATGATCAGTTCAAAAGGCCACCTTTGATATGCAGATGCCCTCTCTAAATTTTGTCCTGTCTGCCATCCTACCCCGGGAGGTTTGATCACCATCTTTAGTGGTGCCAAGACCCTGCCACTTGGAATACAGGTGCCAATTCTACCCCCACGTAACCATCCCAGAAAGGCCACTCAGAGTCAGAGGTCTGCAGTTTCCCATGAACCCCTTGTTTATGGCCCTCCATCAGGAATGCACAGATGTGGCTGTCCCCCTAGCACACAGTTGTGAATTAGGAGACAGGCCGCCAGGCACTCAGAGTCCCGAGCATTGAAATGCCCACTTTCCCAAAGTGACATTTCCATCCCCGTAATGTTGAAACCCCTCCCACTACCGGAGAGGATTTGCCATTACAAACTCATTGATACCAAGCACTATAGTATTACTATTTTGCCAGTAGGAAATAATGCTCAACAACCTTTCCCTACACCCCCTCATGCTAATCCAATGCAAGAAGCAGGCCCCATTGTAATGTACACACCATCCAGTGTTATTCACGATTCTTACAGGCAACACATACACACCTGCCCAAACTCTTCCCAACACCGCACCCTATCCCCAGGGGGAACTCAGATATTGCAGGAGGTATGCAGAACCTTGGCATGTAGCTTTTTAAATGCCAAGTCGATTAACAGTAACCTTTGCACGCAGGCTCCAACAGGGCAAACCTGTGGCACAATCGATGAGCTACCTCCGTGGATAGCACAACCAGTGCGGCAGGCCCACTGAGGCACATTCGAGATACATGGCCCTGGAATAGGTCTTACCCCATGACAAGGGACTTACAGCTATCTCGAATCAGCCAATCATATATACACTGATCCACAGTATGCATATGACAAGCACAGCACTTTCACACTGCATGGCAGTGCCAAACGCGCTCAAATCCTAAGGCTAGCATCCAGGGCAGCGGAAAACTGGGAAGGAGAAAAGCAAAAAGTCATGGGAAATCACCCTAGAAAGGGCCATTTACAACAGGCTCCTTGAAAGCTGGTGAAAATGGGCTGGAGACCTCGGAGCCAGGATCAGAGGCTGCAGATATGTTGGAAAGTTCAGATTTGGAGTTCGTTTAGATCATGCAAACTTAATCAAGCCCTTGTCGTGTCTATCAGCCATAGGATCAGCACAGATATAAACAAACTGGTGTAATGAAAGGAGTATGCTTAAGAAATGATACACACCCCAAACTTTAGAAATAGCTCTTAGAACTTGGTAATCACGGAGTAGCTCTGCATGAGAGTGGCCCTCACAGCCAAAGTTAAACCTTGGGCTCCTCTCTGATCTTATCGTGGAATAGCAGTGGGTGTCCTTATTTTTTTCTATAATTTGTGGGCTGTCAATGGATTTAGTCATGGGAGAATCAGCATTGTTGTACTGGATATAAATAACACTTGGGCTGTGTACCTCACCTGTACTCATGTGATATATACCAAGATAGAGCTGCTTCTACGCTTGTGAGGAAACTTTTAGACACATCACAGATCATCCTCAGGAAACACACATTATCAAATACAGATGGACATATCCCTTTGGCTTGACTTTTGCATTCATGGGAAACCACTTCATGGATACACAGAGAACAGCTGATCTCCTTGGCATACAGATGGGAGGGCACGTAGCCTCCATTGAGGCTCTACTCCACCCCTTTTGGGGAACAGTGAGAAAAAACAGAATATTATCATGAGCTAGAAAAATATGAGAGCACAAAAAGATGGGAGGAACACAAATTCAAACATTATATGGCTGTCAAATACTCTAAACACCTGTCCTCGACCCCTTAGCGACTGGACCCGCTGCTCCTTATGTTTAAACCCTTTCTCACTGGCTAGCCGAGGGGAGATATGTACCCATGACTCTATGACATTCATTAACAAGCTCTTATTTTTAAGGAACTTACTCAGGGAGGCTAAGATATTGGTATCACCTGAGTGGCTTTGGACCCTTGGAGCATTTTAGCCTTACCCCTCCTTCCCCACTATCCTCCTGCTGTTTGAATGCCAAAGGCTTCGGGGGTGGGGAGTGACCCCATGACTGTGGCCAGTGTTATGTGTAACTCTCAAAAGGTTCCATATGTCATGGAATACAAACTATATAACCCAAATCTTGAAAACCCGCAGTAGAGTGGCTTCCTGACAGAGGGGTCGGAACAGTCATTCCCTTAGTGCAACCTAAAGGCTCATTTCCGAATCATCCATGAAGGGGTGGTCTCAGCTGGGGCCCTACAGTTCAATGTACTTTCTAAATCTGCTATTCTATAATGTGTTTTTATGGGTTTAATGTTATATATTTGTTCATGTCGTTTTTAACAAACAGGTACTCTGATTACACACAGCAAAGCACATGATTAGAAGCACACACCATACCTTTGCCTCTCCAGGTTTGACGGGCTGGAATTAGAGGTGCACAAGGACTCCCAATTATACATTAACAAGCAGATAGTATGCTTTGTTTGTCACACACATAGGGATTGCCTATTGGAATGTTAGGGGACTGAATTCTCCTGGCAAACAGACTAAAGTATGGCAGATAGGTATGATATCATTGCACTGTAAGAGACACATTTGAAGAGATTAGACGAACATCTTCTGAAACATAATTCGTACCCATTAATGTTTGGCTCCTCAGCCAAAATTAAGCACAACGGAGTAGTCCTCTTGATGCCCAAAACACTGGGTTTCCAATTTCACACACAGAAAATAGACAGAGAAGGCGGGTATCTTAAGGTTACTGGCACTCTTCAGGGTCGTATTTAATCACAAGGAGGGGAGAGGAGGGAGGGAGAAGCGATGGTCCATTCAGCTTCCATGTAATGTACAAAGATCAATAGGGAATGGACCACTTGTACCTGTGTGACCGGGGTCATGGGTAGTTGGTACCTTTCATAAAAACCCTCATACACATACGTAGGTGGACAGGCGGTATATCTTGGTTCTCCGCCTATTCGCAACGTGACAGCATCATCATAGGGTTATATTTGGTATGCTGACCTCCACCAGGAGGTAGACCCACTGGTACTACAGTAGTGTCCAGAGACCAAAAAAGGAAGAAAAGTGAAGTGCTCAAATATGAAGTGAGGTTAAAAGTTTTCTACATCCTCATTATCGTGAAATCGTTTATTGTATGGAGATGTGAAAATATTAAAACAAAAGGTGTGCGTA
This sequence comes from Calotriton arnoldi, assembly GCA_963921515.1. Taxonomy (NCBI): domain Eukaryota; kingdom Metazoa; phylum Chordata; class Amphibia; order Caudata; family Salamandridae; genus Calotriton; species Calotriton arnoldi. The sequence goes on from CAWUFW010012823.1 coordinate 490,270, forward strand.
TGTAGATCGCGTTACTAATCTTACGCACTAGTGTAGTCCATATGTGAGGTCGACATGTTTCAGCCCCATTCTGCCCAGCCGGGTCTAAGGGGCTTTCTTCAGGACCAATAGAAGTGTGCTGTCGCTGCTTGTGCAACAGTGTGAAGTGGGTTATTGTTTCACCACTTTTTATCAGGTCAATAGTACCTTTAATTTCTGAAGGATCCCTATTGTAGGCCTCCACGGGGGACCGGCGAGTTTCTCCCAGCCTTCTGCAGCTTCAGGAGTGCTTGCTTGTGCTCGCTCTGGAATCCTATTGTAGGCCTCCATGGGGGACCAGCGAGTTTCTCCCAGCCTTCTGCAGCTTCAGGAGTGCTTGCTTGCGCTCGCTCTGGAATCGGTAGGGTGAACTACCTACTGGGGGTTCGGGGGGGGTTCTCCCCCCGAGAACATTTTGAAAAAAAGTGTAGGCAAATGATGCATTTTCAAGCAAGTTTGAGAGTGTGACACTATCCCGGAAGTGCTGCAGGCTGTGCTCAAAATATATATGTATCGCATATATCATTGACCTTGTATTGAACCCCCATCCCCCAGCAGTCCCCTGCGTAACGCCCCTGCTGCCTCAAGGCCCCGTTTAAGGTATTGCTATGCTCCTGAGAAGTGCCGGCCATCACCTGGCTTGTCAGCAAGGCCCTGTTTCAAGTTTGCCATGAAAACCCTTCAAGCCATTACGGCGCTACACAACCCGTGCATCTATTTTTACAAAATGAAGCACACCGTAGCATATCATCATGTAAGGAAAAGCCACACAGTATAATAAAAAGATTTGTAACATAAAGCAATGTCATTTACATAACATAGTGCATTCTAACAAACCATTGCATAGCATAAAGTAGCATAACACAAACGTAAAGGGTAGCATAATATCGCACAAAACACATAATATAACTAAATGAATTGTAAAATAAAGAGATGTAATGTCCATAACATAACAAATAGCACCCCATCATAACGTGCCAGAACCAAAAGAAGCATAACATAACATTGATTAACATAATGCATAACAACGTAACATAACATAACAGAAAGACATGCATCATAAGGGAATACAAGCAACACAACGTAAAGTGGTCCAACGTAACACAACCTAGCATAGCATCACATAATGTGATGGAACATAACCTCGCGCACCATTCCCTCACATAGCAGAACATAACGCAGCATGTCGAAGAGTAAAGAAAGGAAATGTAAAAAAAGGCAATGTGGTGTACAGTTAAGTTAAATATTGTAATCACATGTAACATAATATACCAAAAAATATCAAAATATACTTGTTTTCGTTTAAAAACATCTTTGTAGAATGCGCGCGGATGCTAATTTCAACAGGAACCGAGAACAGTCCTGCGAAAACCACCGTTTGCTCTTGTCACGACCACATGGACAGAGGGAAAGCTGCTATGAAGTGCGGGTCAGTGTCAGACCAGTAACTGCATTAGGAACGTTAACGTTCCATTCACAGTATAAACTGTGGCCCTAAATTGTGCCTCAGCTTGGCTTTTGTTATTAATTGTATATTGGTGGTCTTGGCTGGGATTTGCCGCAGTCTGGTTGCCTGAGGGGCGTACCACATTGTACCTCCACACACAGTACACTGCGCCACTTCAGGCCCGGCCAATCCCTGTAGGCCTCGAATGGCGCACACCCCAGACGAATAAACGCTAGAAAACATTAAAAGGCATACTTTTATTCCCCTCTGGAACGTTCGGCGTGCCAGCTCGGGCCATTAAAATATAATATTCACGCGCACCCCATTCTCAATGGCTTGAAGGGTTCTCTAGCCAGTTTAATCTTTTAAGTCTCTCTTAATGCATTGGACGAGCGTGTTTGTAAATGTGAGGCCATTATTCAGAAACCGTTACAATCTGTTAATTCGGTTTTACTATTTGGTGTCGGGACTAATCTTTTTAACGATGCTAGTGTTTTATGAACGTTATGTGAAACTGGTTCCTGGTCCAGACTTTCTAAAGCGAAAGAAAAGGACACATATTCGGGAGAAATATCTAAAAAGAGAGTGAGTGAGATAGTGATTGAGACACAGTCACGAGAGAGAGCGTGGTACCAGAGAGTCCACTGATTAAGAGAGAGACATGCTGAACTGAGACAGAGCAGAAACACACACTAAACCATGGAAATGGGCGAGCCGCACGCCCGCACCAAGCACCTCTCTCATTTCCGCTGTCATCAATGTCCACCCCCTAAAAAGAAATCCTGTAACGCGTTCATCCGGTGACCCGGGGGTGCTGCAGATTTCTGGGGGTGCTGCAGACTTACACTTTGGAGAATAAATATCCGAAGCTCACCTGTGCCTGGCCGGGAGTCGCTGGTGTCCCTTAAAACCCTGGCGGTCCTGTGCAGAGTTAAGCAGTTCACCCACTCCTCTTCCCTCCCACCCACTCCCTCCTACCCCTCTCACCTCTCCCAACCCCGATCCCCTTTTTTTCATCTTCTCAACTCTTTCCATTCAACCTCTCACTTCACCTTCAATCACCTCTCGCGGTTCTGTCTCTTCATTCCCCTCATCTCTAACAGTCTCTCACATTTATCTCATGGCCTCTCTGGCCCCGTCACCTCTCACACCCCTCAGCACTTCTCATTCACCTCCACTCTCTCCCTTCAAATTTCTGTCTTATGTGTTTGTATCCTACACCTCTCCAGTCCCCCTTTCGCCTTTCACATCTCCCCTATGTCCTTCCACACCTTCTCGAACCTACGTCAATCTCCCCTGTCACCGCAGCACCCACCCCAGCACTCCCTCTCTTCCCCTATCGCTGCTCTCCCTCGCCTATGTCGCATCACATTCTCTTTTTACCTCTTACATATCACCTCTCAGCTCTCTTCTCTCACCCTTCAACAGTAGCCCTCCTCTCTGCCCTCACCATTCTCTCTCACTCGCCTCTCCTCCCGTTTCCAAACTTCCTTCACAATTCTCCTCACCTGGCCTCACCATGACCTCTCAAATCGAATTCGTTCATTCCCTTGCCTCTCCTCACCTCTCTCGGCTGTCTTCTCTCATCCTGTCTCCTCTCACCCTGTCTCCTCTCACCCTCTCATATCTCCTCACCTCTCCTCCTGCTCACTCCTCCCACGTCTCTCACCTTGCCTCCCCTCACTTCACTCACATCATCCACCCCTTCTCTCCAGTCCCCTCTCACACCCGCATCCGACTCTCACATCTCGCTCCACACCCATCTCCTTGCCTCTCAATCGGCCTCGCATATCCCATCTCCCCCATCCCACATCTCTCCCGCCGCCCGCTCGCTCGCATTTCACTTCTCCTCACCTTTTTTGTTGTTGTATATTGTGGTCGTATTGACATTATCTCTTCATGACATATTATGGTACGTGTCATGCACCATTATTTCTTCTCTCTGTATATGCATAGTATGCTTGGTTTTATATCTTAGCTGTCTGATTATCCCTAGTTCATCGTTAAACGTCATCTATCAAATATTTGCCCTTATTTTTCACTTTTGTCTTTATTATATAACATGAACATGTTTTGTTGCCCCGTTTTCTTCAGTATAAACCTTTACAGTGTATTTTCTCTTCGCATTTCTTAATTATTTATCAAGTTGCTAACCTAATTAATCGCTAAATATTAACATTCTTATCTATCTATCTATCTATCTATCTATCATCTATCTATCTGTCCATTCCTCTGAACTTCCTAAGCGCTGCGAAACCATTCCAGAATGAAACGTACTCATATAAAAGACCATTGTGCCAGCCAGTCTCTTACCCTCACCCCCCTCATTATATTTCCGCCAATCGCCTTTATTCCCCTATATTTCACAGCACCAGCTTTCCCATTATTTCCTTACTCTATTCCATTGCTCCAGCTGCTCTGCTCTTATTACCTCGTTATATACCATCACAACAGCCCCTTTTTTGTCATCCCCTTGTAATAAATCACAGTGCCAACCTTTTAAACTCATTCTTTCTTTATATTTCACTCAGTTATCCTGATTTCCTCACACGATATCACGGTACTAGTGTTTTCACACTGCTCCCTCATCACGTATCACGATGCCTCCGTTTGTCTATTATCATATAACATGGCACCAGTCTTGTACCATTATCCCCCATTTTATTTCGTGGGGTCAGCTATTTTGTGCTTATTTCCTCGTTTTGTTTCACGGTACCAATGTATACCCTCATTACATTAATTGGACTGGCCTTTGAACCCATTACCTAATTGTAGAATACGGTGGCGACACTTTTACGCGCATTACTTCATTATAATTCACTGCACCATCATGTTTACCCTATTTCAACATAGTAAAGTATGGTACTGACTCCTTTACCATAAGTCTCTTTATATATCCACATTGCCTCATTGAAACCGCCCTTCTGTCAGAATTCCCTCATCATATATCATAACAATCGTTGTACCCTTATTTATTCACAATATTTAATGGTGTGAGTCTCTTCGACTAAATCGGATGTGCTTCCACCCTACCCGTGCGCCTCGAGGCGCTGAACGAGCTGCTAGAAAGACAGACCACCCAGACCTCAAGGACAAACCTCATACCCTCCCAGGGCCCTTGTGCAGCGCGTTCCTTTTGTAATGTGTGTCCCCAGACCGTGTTATATCATTATCAATAATTTATCACATCCCGGTTAAGCAATGCTACTGTACCTCGATCAGTCGCGGCCGGCAAAACGGGCGGGTGGGTTCGCGCGCGGAGGGGGGGAGGGAGGGAACTGGGACTTATCTTCTATAAAATAAAAAACTTACCTTACCTGCTTCCTCCAGGACCGCATCACGCGCCGCCGCCTCAGCTCCTGCTTGCTCTGGAGTCCTGGCGCGTTTTAGGCAGCCTCCCTCCTCCTGCTCCCCTAACCAATCACAACGCTGCAATGGCAGCGTTGTGATTGGTGAGGTGCAGCGGAGAGCGCCCCAGCCGGGCCATTTTCTCTATGTAGACTGCATGCAGCAGCCTACATAGAGAAAAAGTGAGAGTGCGCATGACTGGGTTGGCAAACAGTCAGTACCCACAACAGTGGGCAAAGCCACTCCCCCCCTGCCCTCGAGCAGGACCGCCCACCCGCCCTCCCACAACCAGGCACTCCAGGCACTTCTGCTTTCTCGCAGTGCGAGAAGCAGAAACATAAAATGGTAGTTTTACCATTTTATGTTTCTGCCTTCTCGCACTACGAGAAAGCAGTGGGGCGACGCCCCCACGCCCCAATGGGGGAGCCGCCACTGCTTCTGAGTATTGCCTTACTCTTGCAAGTACAGGACATTACTGTACAACCCATCATTATTTCAGACCACGCACCAGTGGTGTTAACTTTGCACTGCTGAACAGAACAAACATGAGTGGGCTGTTGGATTTTTAAACCAGTTTTACTCAGTTCTCTAGGATGAGATGAGGGATCATACCACACACTTTTTTTAAAACAATGTAGCTTCAGACAGTAGTGTATCGTGCACAATGGATGTGTTTAAATCAGTGTTGTGGGGTGAATGTATATGGGCGTAGATGACTTTTTAAAAACAAAATGGCTTGTAAGCTCATCTCTGGAAGCAGAGCTGAAACAAAAGGAAACCAAACACAAATTGAAGCCCTCATGACTCTTATACCGCAAACCCATATCTATCAGTGGTAAACTTAATGCACTTCTCTATCAAAGTTGAACTCACACTCCTGCGACTTAAGAGAACTTCTTATGACCAGGGTAAAATGAATTATATTTCAGTTCTTCATCTCTCTGCTTACCAGGTACAGGCACGGTAGATTTGCAAAATACAGACTTTCTCTGACTATTACGCCACCTTATACTCTAAAGAACCAGTAGATACAGTAGCACAAATCAATTACCTCAAATCTGTAGACCTGAAACCAATATCTCAGAAGACGCTGACATCCTTCACTTTGCTTTTTCGCTAGAAGAAGTCAAATTTGCAATTAAGAATCTTACTCTACATAAAGTCAGGGCCCTGATGGCTTCACAGCAATTTTTTATAAGGCTTTCAGTAATACACTAGTGCCACATTTAACAATGCTATTTAATCATATATGAGAAGAGCGTAAGGTGGTGCTCTCTATGTTAGAGGCTGGTGTTGCCTTACTACTCTCAAACCGGGGAAGAAATTAAGCATTTCTCCTTGTTTCGCCATGTTAAGACCAGGTTACCCTGGTCTTAATTTTGGCACTGCCTCTTTTTTACGCCACCCTTGAAAATAGGGGGCAGCGCCGAAATCAATGGGTGTTGCGGCAGAACGCCCACCGTAACACCCATTGCCCACTCCTTTCATGGTAAGTGTAGAGTGAAAGGGGGCCTAATTTACAAGGCGGGGTTAAGCCACCTTGAGTGGCTTAATGCCACTTTGTAGATAAGGCATAGCCCCTATCGCCACAGTAACGTTGTTAAAAGTGATGTTCCAGTGGCGATAGGGGCTTGTAAATATGCCCCAATATTTTATTCACTGCAGAGGGAAGTAGGCAGAGTTGTCTTCTCTCACCCCTTATTGCTCTTAGTATAGAGCCGTTTGCCACTAAATCTGAGCAGATTCAAAGGTTCAGGGCATCCCATTTGCAGGCCATGAGCTTAAGATTATCCTTTTTGCAGATGATGTGGTTCTTTCACTTACTCATCCAATACTTCACTAACACATGCAAAAACCACCTTACACATTTTGAGTCAGTCTCAGGGTTGAAATTTAATACTGAGAAATCAAAGATACTTAGGGGCCTATTATGATGTCAGTCGTAAAGCCTCCGACCTTAGGTCGGAAGCTTTATGACCGACATCGTCGGTTTCAATTCCGACCAGCTGATTTCAATACAGCTGGTAGGAATTGAAACCGGCCGGTCATTCCGGCTGGCTGGACCAGTTGGAGCCGGCCAGTAATCCATATGGACGTCATGTTAAGCTGTCCGGATTACGATGCACGGTTTCCGGCAGGCTACCCATGCCAGGCTTTCCTACATGGAAAGCATGTTTGGGGGCCCCTAGCAGGCCCCCTTTCCCTTGCGGCCTCCGGTTGGGGGCCGAGGGGGCACCTATGGTGTCCCCCTGTTAATACTGTAACCACAAAACGAGGAAAAGGAGGTGGAGCTAGGTGGCCAAAGATATCACCTGTATCTTTTCAACACTTTGAGAAAACGTGAGGTTTGTTAAAAAACTGCCCTCACCCACTAGGTAGTGGCATGCTTCATCATAGGGCTGCTACAACATCCCTACACAGACCAACACCTGAGATGGAGCAAAGGGAGGGGAGGGCATAACAAACATAAATGTGTTGGGATCCGTGCAGTAAACAAAAGGAAAGTGAAAGGAAAAGTCTAAAACTAACTCAGAGATACCCTATATCAAATTTTATTCCTGGGTTCCCTGAATAGAGTTAAAAGATAAAGAGGCAGAGATGGTCTAGGGAGGATTAGTGCCCCCTTCCTCTCCTATACTGCTTCTATGTCAACACGATTCAGCCTTTACCGTCGCCCATAAAGGGTCATTTCGGCCTTCCTCAGGACTAGCGATCCCTGATCTGTGTCACTCCCTTGCCTGGTAAATAACTAAATCCTTAAGGGAATGTGCGTGTTTCAACGTGATAAGTGTTACTGCATATAATGACCTGGCTTGTCAATTTCTGTGTAGACACTCTCATGTGTTACTGAAACGACAAACACACCACATAAATATAAGTACAAACCAATACAAAACAATACAAGACCCAACATTTTCAAATGTCATTTAAAAACACATATGTGTATATATATATGCACATATCTCTTGATTAAGGTTTATAGGGAAGACCACCTCTAAATGTTATACCTTAATCCCCTGTGTTCAAAGGCGTAATCAAGGAAATTCCGTGAATACCATCTGCCACAGTTATAGTCACTCATCACTCAAACTCCCATCCCATTTGTGAGTGGAAGACGATAGTTTTGATAAATTAATCAAAGCGAGAGTAAGGTCAGATGGTTTCTTACCAAGTTTCATCGGTACGGTTGCTCAAAAGGGAGTGCAAGCGGGGGCATTCCCTGTAGTCACACTCTGTATAAATAACCAAAAAAACAATCCATCAAGCATATTCTCCCTCTAACGGTAGAAATTGAGAGTAGTGTGTACTCCCCTATTAATCCCAGCACCCCGTGGCAGGCACCTCAATGGGATATTGTGATTAACACAATATCCCATTTCTCTGTGGGAGCCTGTGTTACAGCCGGTTTACGGCCGTAACACAAGCTCCCATAGAGAAATGGGAGAATGCGACCGTACCATGTGCAGTCACATCGTAATTTGGTGGACGCGACCGCCGACCGGAGGACAGCCGGTCCTGTTTCAGCCACGGTGTTGGTCGGAGGAAACTCCAACCGACATCGTAATAGGCCCCTTAATCTGACGTTAACCCAAACAGACTTTACAACCCTTCAAAGTAGCACTTCTTTCAAATTGGCGACTAAATCACAAAGGTACCTGGGTATCAGTGTCATGCCTGACTTAGCAAATGTATACAAGAATAATTCTCCTCCGCTCTTATAGACCCTTACATCAGTTCTCAGGAGCTGGTCACTGCTCTTTTTCTCATGGCTAGGCCAGATCAACACAAAAAAATGAACAGTCTGCCAAGAATACTTTACCTTTTTCAGGCTTTTCCTTATCCTTTTTTCACCAGACTTCTTTGCTGTGCTACAAAGCTCTTTATTGTTCTTTATCTGGCAGCAGGGTAGGCCTCTCTTGAGCTATAAGGTGTCACACAAATGAAGAGCAGAGAATGGACTAGCAGCACAGTTGAAGGGATGATGGGTGTAAAGCTGGCGATTGTATACCTGTTTCATTCATCCTCTCTGGCCCAGAGGTACTCTCCTTTTCTAAGTGAAAACAGAAATTCAACTTACATAAAGCAGTACGCTACCACTATTTACAGCTGAGACATTAGATGATGCATCCTAAAATGAGATTGGCAGTTGGCCCCGCTGGAATATGTTTAAAAAAATTCAGAGTTTACAATGGGCGGTATAATAACATTGTACTCTATTCTGCCACACACTGATAACATCTCCCCACACCCTTAACAAAATTACTGTTCAGCAGTTCTTGGGAAACCAATAGAGGACAACCAATGGAGAGATATTGCGAAATACTCATAATGTACTGGGGGAGAGGCGCACTATAAAATAGCATCTCCATCCAACTAAAGTGTAGAAATTCTATCCTTAGATGACATGCCTATGCTGAAGGGGTGCAGATTGCTTGGGGATTTTAGACATATATGGTGGGACTGCCTATTCATTAAACCAAATTGGGCTGAAATTTTAGCAGCAATGAAACGATTCTAGGGTGCCCACACCCGATGCTTATTGACAGTGTATTATTGGGGATTTGTAACCCTGAGCTGAATCAAATCAATTCAAAGCAGGATAAAATACTGATGCGGAATAGTATGGGGTGGATAAGTCATTATAGCTGCAAGTTGAAAAAGAATGAGCCCCCCCCTACCCATAATGGCACATTAATGCATGAGAATGTGGGGTATTTTGGCAAATGCTTTAATCAATGCACACACTGATTTTGACTCTGTCTGGGGCCCTCTCCAGGACTGTCTATCACAAGAATTGCCATTGACTGCATGTCCAGTACGAATGCGCACTCTAAACTTATTTCACTACAGTGCCTACCCACTACCGGACCCATAGAAGGATGATGACCTCACTTGGGTGTCTGGCCCTTCATAACTATGATGGGTAACCCAAAGTTGTCCTCTAATGTTATTATGTGCCTCTGGCCTTGAGCTGCACCCGAGAGGGATGTGTTTTCAAGGAAAGGACACCGTTGGCTGATCCTCGTTATCTTTTTCCTGCCTCTTTTTTTTATTTCTTTTGTCCTTTCTTAGGGTTGGGAGGGAAAGAATGAGGGTAAAACAAATACTGCTTATTGATATGTGTTATCGATTGTTGTACAGGTTCATAGTTCTTGATGCTGATCTGTATTGTACACTGACCTGTAAACTTTTATTTTACATGCAAAATAAAGAAAAATATGGTATGAAAAAAAGATCATATTTGAAAATACTTGAAGGAATTCATGCTCAGTATCTCATAGTTTGTTTGCAGTCCCCCAAAGACTTTAGATTATATTGATTATATAAATCCCCAACTATTATTATCACTTGATTTGGGCATATCCCATAAGAGTATATATCTGATAATTATTGTTATATTAAACCATCACCTCCATGCCTGCCATACCCGTAAGAGGTTTTTTCCACCTTAAATGCACCCTCTTACAATATGTGGGGCCAATAATTGTAAGAAAACATCCTTTTGCATCTCTCCATTAACAGTTTTGATATACAGATGGCTCATCCTCACCTAAATATTCATCACAGGAAACACCATTCTCTTGCCCATTGTTGCCCTATCGTATAGCCGAAAATCAGGGACTGCCCATCCTCTTGTAATAGAGATGCTTTAAAAAATTTGTATTTCCTTCCTGTTTTTCTTGTACCCACAGATGACTATATTTAGACTCAATTCTAGTTTTAAAAGTATAGGATTAGGGCTGAAGGTGGAATGGAAGAAAACAGATACAAGAGGTTAGGAAGCACTGTTATTTTGATCAAATTACAACACTCAAAAGACTAATAGGTTGACAATGTCATTTACACATCAGTTTTATGCACTTATTAAACAGTCGTTCATAGTTGTGCTTCATTATCAATTAACTTCACAGTAAATTTTGTTTCCAAGGTATGCTTCATTAACAATACATGCATCATGTATATCTGTTCTATATTTGTCAGGTATATTTGCCTGTTATTTATTCAGATAGTAGCAAGGCATGTTAGTAAACAGAAGGGTTCCTTCTGCTATTTCGTAGAAGGTTTCCTTTACAACAACAGTGTACACTGACATGTCATTCATATATGGGAGCATCTTGAGGGAATAGCAATTAAAATCTACTGGTCAAATCATTGAATTTCTCATTGTGCATCTCAGATGAGGCTCTAACTATATTAATAGAGGTCAGACAGGACATCCTTGGTGAATACTCCGGGAGATCTTAAATGGTCCAGAGGAACCAGGAACAATAATAATTCTGCCTTGAGGACTAATATATTAAGCACATAACCAAATATAAACTTTGGACCAAACTCTATTTCATACATAACAGCTCATAGGTATCACAAAGAAACCCCATCTAATGACTTTTCAGCATCTAATATAATCATGACAATGAACTTGCACAATTCCTTAGTCACTACAAACAGGGTAATAGCCATATTGATATATTCTGTCATATTCTAGGCCAGTACAAATCCATCTTGTTGCTGTGTAACTAGACTGACAATACCTTTGCAAGGTGACTGGCAAAGATCTTGGAATATAACTTAGCATCAGCGTTTATTTAGGAAATGGGTCGGTTTGAGCCTCTCTTTTGTTTAGGCTTTCCTTTTTTTTTTTTTTTAAACCAGCTGTATTTATTTGTTCCCATGATGGGTGAATTGCAACTGCTCCAGTAATGTTCAGAGGGAATTCCAAAAATATTGATGGCAGACTATCCATAAAAGTTGTGTATATTTCTCTTGTCTGTGTATCTTCCCCAGTTGCTTTCCCATTAGGTAGAGAATTGACAGCATCTCTCCCATCATTTAGGGCAACTGTTTCATCAAGTGCATTGGCTTTTTATGCAGGTAGACTTCTCTCATTGGATTGCTTGCAATATAAGCTTACTTCCTCTACTATAGTTCCATTTTTAGATTCTTTGTAGAATCAATCATAATATATTTGAAATTGTCTACCAATGTGAGATTACTCTGTGACAATTTGCTTCTGTTCATCTAATATGGCAGAAATTTTATTTATAGATCTATTTTCTCATGTCCTATGTACTATGTACTAGAACTCATCAGATGGACTCGTATGAAAGCCATTTATAACTCACTGGCTACAACTATTTTCCCGTTTGAGGATCACGCTTGTACAATCTTCCAAATTTTAAATGCACATGAAGAATATTTCTTCAAACTAAGATAACTCTTCCAGAAAAAAGGGATACAAAATAAGTATATAGTTAAAACACAAGAATGGTTTAACCGGGATTGTAGGGAGGCAGAATCTGCACTAATCTCTGCCTTAAAAGGGGGAGGAAGGAGTGGCATAATTGAATTCAGGCACAAATACAAACTAATGTTTAGAAATGCTAAGCTCAATGGGAAAATTGGACATAGGAAGAGCTATTAGAATGACTAGAAAAGAAAGACAGCAGGGGATTTTGGCACCTAGTTACACGTAGAAGGTGTAGGGACCATGCTAGACCTGAAATCCATATTCAGCCTGGGGAGTGGGTGCAATATTTTTTGTCCCTTTACTTCGAAAATAAAGGCAAGGAGAAGCATGACAATATAATGCCCAAACCTCTTAACCAAGAGTGGCGAGTAACACAGAGAAGATTGAATTTACGATGGAAGAGACTCTTAATGCAATAACTGCTCAGAATCCCGGAAAAGCCCTGGGCCTAGATAAAGTTCCCGTAGACATGTTCCGCTCTGAGCCATTAGTATGAGGACCATATATAAACAAGCTGTCAAATGCTATAGCTGTAGAAGCTCCAATTCCTTCTTGGAAGGGAGAAGAAAATATACCGGTATTTAAGAAGGAGTCCAGAAGTATAATTTCTAAATATCAGTCCCTTAAGCCTTATTGAAAACATCCAAAAGATATATAGCAAAAAAATGTAACTAGGCTCAATGAATCAATAACATAAAATAAGGTGCTTATTCACTCAGGCTGTGTTTAAACCCAACACTAGCACTTTATATCAGGTGAAATGGTTTTTAATTCTAAAATGGAAAACAATAGATATTGAGCAAGGGATGTTATATATTTCATTTGTTGACTTATGTGCAGCATTTTTCTTTAGTTCTGAGGAGAAAATTGTGGAAGGTTTGATCTAAAGAAGGGGTTCCACCTAGTCTTCTTCCGGTGGCAGCTGCCGCCAATCTAAAGTGGTGAGGCAGTGTGAGGGTGGGTTAGAGGAATAAAAAGACTTACCTGCCGCTGATGCTGCAGGGAGCCTCGGTGCTCCTCTCCTCCTTGCAGTCAATGGCCTACCAAGCACTGGCTCCCCACCCAATCCAGATGCTGCTCTCATGCTAGACCTAGCATGAGAGAAGTGCCGGGATTGGCCTGAGTTGGCTTGTCTGACGCTCGCTCAGGCATAGGGAGTCTGTGCCTTTTCTCTACCCGGCTGTGCAACACAGCTGGGTTGGAGAAAAATAAGTACGCATGTCTGTTTGGCTGTCCTAAGACTGCCGACCAAACAGACATGCGCACTTACAGTGCCCAACACTCCTCCTCCCTGCCATGGCCCAGCCATACCCCGCCCTAGACTCCATCAGCTTCGGCTCACACAGTGATAAATAAAATTATAATAACATTGTTTTATTTTCATTTTATTTATCATCTGCTGGCTCTGAGCAGTGGAGCAATGCTCCTCCCCCATTATGGAGGAGCCGTGCCTGTCTCCTTCATCTGATTGAACTGTTTTATACTGATCATTTTGCTAAAGTAAGATGGGGTGCCAATGGGGAAGCTACAGAAGACATCCCAGTCAGAAGGGAAGTCTGCCAAGGCTGGTCCTGGCTCTGACACTTTTTGGCCATTTATTAACGGCAATATAATGTATCTAATGGACTGTAAAAATGATTCTCCTAAAATTGCTGGTCCAAAAGTTTCAAGTCCCCTATTTGCCGATGACACTCTCCTTCTTTCCCAAACACCTCAGGGGCTAAGTTCCCTCTTAAAGAAGTTTGATCTATTCTGCAAGAACCATGGTTTGGAAATAAATGGAGCTAAAACTAAAAATATGGTGTTCAACTCGGGAAAAAAATGAAGGGAAGTGTATCCCTAGATGGGGAAGTTTTAGAGCGTGTGGCTGAATTTGATTATCTAGGGGTTAGACTTAAAGACTCTCACAACTGGATTGGCCAGATCGAAAATAGCTGTCTAATATTAAAACATAGAGCTGCTGTAATTATGAGATTTGCCAACCGGGCCAAATGCTACCCCATATCACCAGTATTAGAGGTTTACAGGGCACAGGCATTGAGTGCTGCTCTCTGTGGAGCTGAATTATTGGGTAACCGCAAGCAGGCCACCTTGGAAAAGGGTGAGAATTATTTTATTAAGCCCTTCCTGAAACTCCCATTAAGTGCGCCACTGCTACCTCTCAGATTAGATTTGAACTTGAAGCCAACTACTATGTCTGCTAACCTTAAACCACTTTTATACTGGATCTGCATATGGTCAACTAGGGACTTAGAACCCTATAGAGAATGTCTTTGTGACTTATTAAGCAATCCCATATCACACTCAATCCCTTGGTTCGATTACATATAATCGTGGCTGTGCAGGATTTGGGTGTCTGAGTATTGGTATCATCCCCTTATGCTTCCTAAAAATGCTCCAAACATAGGGCCTGATTACGAGTTTGGAGGTGTGGGAGCGGGCCGCCATGCCAGTGACCCGCTCCCACAGCGCCAAACTTATTCGTCAACCGCTAGCCAGATTAGGAGATTTCTCCTGGTCTGGTAGGCAGGGCTTTGGCGGTTCCCGGTGGTGAGCCTTAGAAAGGCACTGCAATGGGAACATCAAAGCAAGTTCCTGCACTACATGGACTGTTAAGTCCATGCCATGCAGGAACCGGGGGCGCATGCATACAGGGGGGCACACCATGTGCCACCCTGCATGCCTGAATGCATCTCCTGGCCCTGTAGGGCTCCCTTTGTTTCCTCACCACCACACTTTTCATGGCGGGCTCACCGCCATGAAAACTGTGGCAGTGAGGAAACTCATAATATGCTTGGTGGTGGTGCAGCGGCACTGCCAAACATATTGCGGGCGTCAGACCACTGCACCATTGCAGGGTATCTGGGATCCCTGGCGGTTGCAGCGGTCTTTTGGCAGTCTGACCACCAAACTCCTAATAGGGCGGTGTGACCACCCGTGCGGCGGTGACTGCACTGCCACCGCGGCTACGGCGGTCCTATGGACCACCGTAGCCGCGGTGGCAGTGCAGTCATACCAGCCCCATAGTATCTTCAAGGTACTGGAGTACTACGTTAAATGCTTGCTGCATTAATGTCCCATTGAGTAGCTTGACAGGCAAGCTTTTATTGGTTAAATGTGACTTCCAATTTGAAGTATTTATGGATATTATTTCCCCTGCGCATACTAGAGCCCTGTTCATAAATATTAGATTGGGAATTCTTCCACTTGCAAGTTTTGCTTCTAGATGGTCTTAAGGAAGAGCTCCATCTAAACTATGCTCTATTGGGTGTCTAAGTGAAGAAAATGCAAAGCATATAGGAGACAACGTGCTCGCTGGATACATCACTCTGTCACGTTTTGGGCATCAGAGCCAGCCATGCATGGAGGTATGCAAAACTGAAGTTAGTAGCTGTGTTGTGTTCTATGTTACAACATTTTTAGAATCAATTTGGTGCCTTAGAACAAAAGTGCAATTTGACTTTGGTGGATATGTCAAAAGACTTAATTTTTATTAGATGTTACATTTTAACAAATATTGTATCTATATTGAATTAGTTCTCATGATCTCCACTAGTATTTCTTAATATTTTAATTGAAGATTGTTAGATATATACGATGTATTGTTCTACAGTTGATATGGCGTGCGGGGACAATATAGAAAATCTATCCTTACCACTTACCTGCAGCTCCTAGCATTAGATATATAATAGATGTAATTTATTTATGCTTGTATTTGAACCCTTTTTAAACCTTAAGAATACAGTATAGTACCGTTAGACTTAGGGGGTCATTACAATGTAGGGCGGATCGCCACCGCCCGCATGGCGGTGGCGATCCGCCCTACATTTCCCTCCGCCCGACACCCATTTTCCCCCCGCCATATTAGTATGGCGGGGGGGGGCCCCGGCGGACGGAGAGACCGTCCGCCGGTTTTCCGCCGGTCGACCAGTTGACCGGGCGGAAAAGGGGCTACATATGGTGGCGGTGTCTGCTAGACACCGCCATCCATATTAGCATGGGTGCGGGAAGCAGCCTTTCCGTGGCGGCATCCGCCGCCACAAAAAGGCATGCGGAGTTTGCTGTTGGGGGCCCGTTGCGGGCCCCCAGGGTATTGGGGTTGTGGGGGGTGCACATGGGGGGTACCTATGGTACCCCCATACATTGTCATGGACAAGGTGGCAGGCACCGCGCGGTGCCTGTCACCTTGTGCATGACAATGCACACAGTGCATTCCCAGCATTGTGGCGGGTGGTGCTGTGTGCACCGCCCGCCACAATGCTGGGAATGGAGGATGCCACCGCCACGGTGGCGGTGGCATCCTAATCGCTGGTGCGGGACCACCGCACCACTGGCGGCCGGTCCCAGCACCGCTAGGGTGGCGGGCGGACGAAAGTCCGCCCGCCATCCTAATAGGCCCCTTAGTTTGGGAAATATGACATTGTAGAATGATGATCAATAGAAGATTGTTAGATATATACAATATATTATTCTACAACCGATATGGTGTGCAGGGGCAATTTCGAAGAACTAACCTTGGCAGAATTCGATCTCTCAGATCTGTCACAAAAGCACTTAGCACTCTCCTGCAGCTCTTAGCATTAGTTATGTAGTAGTTTCTATTTATTTATGTTTGTATTTGAATCTTTTTTGCATTTTAGAATCCAACATAGTAATGTTAGAGTCAATTTGGGAAATGTGACATTGCAGGATTATGAGCGAGCTAAAATAAAGCCAAATGCATCCTTCTGCTTGGATCAGTGATATCAATATACTAGGCAAGAAGATTTTTCAGTTGCTTTGTGAGACCCTAGCGGGCCCATATAGGAGGTTTTTGCAGACCAGTACAAGCTTTATACCACATTTTATTGTATATGGATATTATGTGAATCTGGAAATGTGCGTTAATGTGAAAAATTATTTTTATGCGAACTTTTATGGTTATGATTAACCAAAATAAAGTATTAATTGATTGATTGACTCATTACTCAAAGGAGACCCAAGTCCCTTTGTGAATCAGTTACCACACTAGCATGAAAGTTGATAACTGATCAATCATTTGCAGCCATTGATAACAGGGGTTACTGCATCTCAATTTGGAAGGAACGCCCCTAAAACAGCTCCTCCATCTGTAATCTTTTCCAAGTCCATTTTGTGATGCTAAAAAACTTTTCTGAATCACCAAATAGGGTTAATACATATGTAAAAGGGTTTTTGCAGATGAAAACTCGGAATCTTACCAAATCAGAGGGTCTGCAGCCACAAAAACCCTTCTACATCAGGCCATTAAAATTCCAGATTATAAACTCAGCATTAGCCCACAAAAGAGTGACCATGAGATATTCTAGCTTTGAACCTGGGCATTGAAATAGAGAGCATAGATGTATCAGAAGGTTGTGGATGATTTCGGACTCTAACATTAATGTGGATTGTCAAGTAAATGTCACTATCGCCACTACAAGTCATGGGTGAAGCTTCTGCATGGAATAAAACCCTTTCCTAGAGGAGGGACAGAGTGCAGTAAAGCCCGGGCTATCGTTGGAATCACGGTACCTAGTCAGAACCAAGCTAGACTAACATAATGTGTTATGCAGTG
The DNA here is from genome assembly GCA_963921515.1 of Calotriton arnoldi. Classification (NCBI taxonomy): domain Eukaryota; kingdom Metazoa; phylum Chordata; class Amphibia; order Caudata; family Salamandridae; genus Calotriton; species Calotriton arnoldi. Next base: position 507,907 of record CAWUFW010012823.1, read on the forward strand.
GTATGGCGAAACCCAGCATCAGGAGGCTCCATGCCATTTCATATTTAGTAGCTTGAGCAGTATGAGACAGCACTTCACCCCTGCACTCCATAAAAGACATTGGCTGCGGGTGCAAGAGAGGGTACTTTTCAAAAAGCTCACCCCCACACACAATAGTCTACTGATAATCCCCAGATTATTTTACTATGACGTAGTATTTTCAGGTGTAAAATGCCTGCATTGCTATTAGAGAAGCAGTTGCAATGAGGGGCATAGTGCCAAAATACCCTAGCAGCACACAACACCCACATATTCAGTGCACAGAGGAATTCACCAGTGACTACAAAATGGTGAGCTTGGCATGGGTGGCTCCTTGTTGAGCCTATACAATTATATTGCCATAAATGTTCATACAATGTCTTAGCAGTTATAACCAGATTGTTTTCCCTCTCACGTCGTGATACTTATGGCATAGGTGGATGGATCCTTACACTATATTTGCATGCAGCATAGGCAAAACAGAGCCCACTGATGGAGACGGGATATCACAAAGAGGGCATGCGAAATCCTAAAATCCAGATTTAGATGCCTACATCAAACTGATGGGACAATAAAAATACAACCTTCTCACGGCCTGTGAAAATCAAAGCATTATGTTCTATGCTGCACAATGTACAGCACAGGGACTTTGAAATTCACATGAAGGATAATTAGAATTACAAAATGTTAATCAAAATATACATGGCTTTAATTCCTTTTTGGGGAATATACATGAACAATGCTTGATACCTAATTTCCAACTGCAGTGGCTAGAGTGTAGCGGGTCACGGATACTGCTTCTATGAATTGGTTAATGGCAGTTTACTTAATTGTAATAAACCCATTCTGTCAGGCTGGGTTCTACAATGCACAGTCACATGGCACTGTGCTCTCCACAAGGGGACAAGATAAGGGCCTCTGGAAAGCAGAGCTCCACTGACCAACACTGCAACAAAAACTTGGCCTCATCTAAGAAACCTTGACTTGGTGGGTAGATGTGGGCCAGAACACAAAGTTTGACTCCAGGGAGGTGTATGAATTCAACTCAATTATCACAATTGCAATAAAGTACCAATGCCCTGTAGCCAGATTGTGGGAAAAGAACACATTTAACATCTCATAGCATATAACATATATTTATTAAATAAACAGTTACCAAAATAGTGTAAATGCAGAATACACAATATTCTTTTAATAATTTATGTATTTATTTATTTATAAAGTGCAAATGTTGCTTGACGTGGGCGCTAGGAGCCAGAACAAAAGCCTAAGCTGAAAAAGGAACAGTTGAGAAGGCAAGAGAAAGGAGGGAAAACCCATTAACAAAACAGGTATGCTTTCAGTTTTTGACACAATTCATATTACACACCCAGCCTGCCTGGTCTCGTGGCTCAGTGGACTAATACATCCACTGCAAGGATCTGTGTTGACTCCATTGTTACAGGTTCAAATACCAGGGGGTCCAATCAACCTTTCACCATTCCGAATAGATATCATGAGTACCAGTCAGTTGAGTAACAATAAACATCTGGTATCAATTTGCAGGCAGTATGCACTCATTTAAGCAGACAATATACTTGACACATATACCTTGTGAGTCTACCTGGAAAACACTATGGTATATGTTATATATGAAGTAAACACATCAATTACCACCACATAGACTGGTGATGACATTGGTGGTGGGTGTGGTTGTGGTGGTGGCATTAGTTGTAGTGGTATTAGGGGTGATGGTGGTATTCGTAGTAAAGTGGTATTGGAGGTAGTAATAGTGGGACCAAAGGTGATCATGTGGTAATGGTATTATGGTGGTGGTAGTAGTGGTGGTATTGCTAGTGTGTGGTATTGGTGTTGGAGTGGTATTGGTGGTATTTACTGTGGTGGTGATATTGGTTGTTTCATTGGTGGTCACAGTATTTGTGGTATTGGTGGATCGGTGTTGGTGGTGTGGATGTAGTGATGGTGGTCTTGGTGGTGATGTGGCTTTGTTGGTGGCATTGGTGGGGGTGGAAATGGTGGTCTTCATGGTGGTATTATTGTTGGTAATGTTTGTGGTGTCTGGTGGTGGTAGTAGTTTTAGTGATGGTGTGGTATCAGTGGTGATGTAGTATTAGTGGTGGTGGTATTGGTGGCTGTAGTATTGGTGACATTGGTGGTATTGTGTAGGTGGTAGCGGTGATGGCACTGGTTGTATGGGCAGATTGGTATTGTTGGTGGTGTGGATCTATTGGCAGTCATTTTATGGTGATATTGGTGGTAAAAATCGTATTGAAGGTTGGTACTGGTGGTGTTAGTAGTGATGGTGGTGTGGTAGTGGTAGTGTTCTGGTGGTGGTGGTGGAGGTATTGGTAGTTCGCAGTTTGGCATGAACTTTCCATGACCAAATGCAAGCAGTGAATTATTTAATTCCCAAAAGGGTAAAATTTTGTTTTTCATTATGTTGGTTTTCAGTAAACTGAACAATCTTCCATCATTTTTGTAAGTTATTACAGCGCCATTTTTATCTGGGTGGGATATCACTCACATGTAGGATAGCCAAATAAAAGTGTTCTCTTATTTTTGTTCGAAATGATCTGTATTAGTTAAGCACTATGGGCCTCCACACAAGATTTCCGGTAATCTGCGAGGTTGGTACCGGGGCTGGAGTCAACAATTCAGGGCATAACAAGTTTTGTCAGTCTTTGAATGAAAATATTAGGTCCTTTTTCTTGTGCTGTTCCCCATTCCTTTTCTTTTTATGTGATCCCACACATGTTTAAACTCGGAATTGGGCAGGACAACATCACTCTGTCTGACTTGAAAAGAGCCCTTAAGTGGCTATTGTGAGAAATTGGATTGTTGGTTGAGTGGGGTAGTAACCCTGTCCAAGCAACAGCCACAGTCTGTCAAGGTGAACTACAAAAGTCACTAAATTAACCTGTGCTTAACCCTCTGGTAGTTTGGCACAAAAGGAGTCACGCTTAACTTAGAGGCAATATGTAAGTATTTATGCAGCACACAAACAGTAATAAAGTGAAAACACCACACCTAAAAAATGAAAGCGTCAACTGCGGACATCTAGCCGCGCAAGACCAGGTTAACCTCGAAAAATATGTCCAACTGCGATGGAGCGCAAGTCGGGTACAAAAAGTGGATTGGGCTCAGTCAAGAATTACCTTCGGACTGAGAAGGTAGAAGTTCAGTGGGGAAAAGCTGGAGGCATTGTGCAAGGAGGAGGTGTTGTCCTCGGGGAGCAGCTGGACAAAGTTGCAGTTAAAATGTCTACGTTTGAGCTTAGTCTCTTTTTTGGAAGCCAAAATTCTCCAGTGGGATGAAGCTGGAGGCTGTAGCCGAGGAGAGTTCCACGAGGCCGGATACCCTTTTGGCAAAGGACCACTGAACAGGATTTGCTGCTGTGGAGAAGAATGTTAAGTATCAATGGGGTAACCCGAAATACTACTGGACCCGGGTAAGACTACAGTACAGTAAAAGAATTTGGTCCCAGTAGCGACAATTTCAAGGAAAAAAGAGATAAGAACATTCACTGTTTCTCATTTACAAAACAAATGCAATTTATTTGTCAAAACATCAACTGATTATTGAAGACATCATAATCGTTTATACACTTGAGATAAAGGTACTCAGAATAAAGAGAAAATGCAGTGCTCGAGGGAAAAGTGCGTTGGTGAGGGTAGTAAGGAAAGAGAGGTAGTGTGCCATATATACATTATATTTAAATGATGAAACCTGTCCAGCCTATAACAGGCAAACTATTACACGCAAATACATAGCATAGTACGTTTCGACCCCTTCAAGTATTCAAGGTAAGTAAGTCCTTAGTGTGGGGTCTTCGTCAGGACAGAGTGGGGAAGAGCACCTAGAGGTAATTGAATACTCCGTAATAGTAGTCTAGTGACTGAAAGTCGGAGGTGAATGCAACATGCAACAAAACGTTATTTACCAGATCGGGAAACAGCGAGGAGAATCAGGCTGAAAAATGCAGTAGATGGGCTCATTGAAGCTCCTATTGGGGGGAGGAGAACGAACACTTAGATACAAAGAAGGTGAGAATGCCATGAAAACGCCTATAGCGCCGAATGGGACTTACTGCAGAGAAGCGCTCAGTCTTAATCCATCGCCCGTCCTGTTCACCGACAGGGATGGGTCCAAAAGTCACCCAAATAGACGGGGGGAAAGATTCAGTGGTATACTGAAACAACGAAAAAGGAATTGTGTCAGGAACTAAATGTAAAAATCTCGCAGGTACGGATAAACGTGTGCAATGAGATCAAAAAGATCATAAACGGACACTGGAAATTGATCTCGGATGATCTGGAGATACCAGACCCACCAATGCACTCCTTTAAAAAGGCTAAAAATGTAAAGGACCATGTGGTACAATCTCTCCTAGAGACATCTCCCCAACCTACGATCCAGGCACACACCAACTGCAACACAACAGATGTGATCTACCCCATTATTTGTCCCTGTAATGAGATGTATGTAGGTCAAACCAGACAGAAAGTGAAGACCAGGATCCTGCAAAATTGTAGCAGGATACATTGTGGGATGGTTGGGGCACCCTTGGTTGATCACTTTCAAAAACAGGGACACCACCAAGACTCAATCAGGTGGGTGGTCCTTGAAAAAGTGTCTTTGGGACCTAGGGGTGGTGACGTCAATTCTATCCTCAACATACGTGAGTGTAAATGGATGTACACTATGGACATGGTCAACAATGGTCTAAACGAACTAGATGCTACCAATGCACAACTCGCTGTTCTGAGTACTGAGTAGTGCCTTGGTAGTGCCTTTTGTAGTTGTTGTTTAGATGCTGTATTTGGTATGTTTTGGGCTTTTATCCGACCCTTAAGGCTGCACCTATGCAACTTTTTCTTCTCATACCTCATGGGACAAACATCCGTTTAAATGCACATGTATTTATTGTACATATTTCTTTTACGGAGCCATGTATGTATGTCCCTGACGAACATGTTTAATTATGTACAATTCATGACAATCAGATGTACGTCTTACTCTGGTAATACCATTGACACATTTTGCTAACTATGTTACAGTTTCTTCTAGATATACATGCCAGTCCCTTAATGTTATATATATGTATGGACTTCTCAGGTTCAATTATGTGATACTCTATTACCATACCGCTGATACTGTATGACCACCATGTTAAGGTCACTATGTAGGTATTGAGTCATTTTCTCGAACGGTGCCATCAATACACTTTGTTTTGAACTCAGTCATTTTTTTCCGTTATGCCTGCTGGCTTCCGTTGATATGTCCCTTTTTATATTTTTATTTTTTTATTTTTTATTTTTCACTTTTGTGCCAGTCTAATTTCATATCCCAATCCTATCATATTAGTATTGAATACTCTGCATTTGTACATTCAACTAATTAACTCTGCACTAGTCTTTCAGCATTTAGAAAAAATACTTTTTTGTTAACCGGTGCCTGGCAACGTTAGACGTGCTGGTATCGAGCAGGTGCACCCAGCGTGCACGCAGCAGCTCGCGTCTTTATCTAGGCCACGTACCGGGCCCCTCCGTGCCAGTCATTCCGGAAGCGAACAGCAGACGGAGGTAGGTTGCACAGTTAGGGTTCCCAATTGATCATTAGTGCCACAGGCGACGAGCACTTTAAGCCTGATGGTTTTTTTGTTCCTTTTTGCTCTTAGATTTACCCGGTACAATAGAGGATTCATTCCAAGAAGGTAATGGCTAATCACTGTGGGTGTTTGGCTTCCCGTCATTTTCACGAGGGGATACTGGTACTCCCCCCACCCCCTTTTTGCTACTGGTGACATTAATCTGCACAAGTTTATCCGTACCTGCGGGGTTTCTCAGAAGTCCATTTTGGTACTGACACACGCACCTGCCTCTGGTCGTACCCTGCATGATAACACCATTGAGACAGCTGCCTTTTCCTAGTGCATGGATTTATTTTTATCACTCAGCTTTATCTTCCTTCGTGATAAACATACTCACCCCGGGCTCACCTATTAGTTTCATACTGGCTAACCACGTGTGACCCTTTATGATGTGGCGTGTCAGGTTTTTACATTTAGCTCCTGACACAATTCCTTTTCGTTGTTTCAGTATACCACTGAATCTTTCCCCCCGTCTATTTGGGTGACTTTGGACCCATCCCTGTCGGTGAACAGGACGGGCGTTGGATTAAGACTGAGCGCTTCTCTGCAGTAAGTCCCATTCGGCCCTATAGGCGTTTTCATGGCATTCTCACCTTCTTTGTATCTAAGTGTTCGTTCTCCTCCCCCCAATAGGAGCTTCAATGAGCCCATCTATCGCATTTTTCAGCCTGATTCTCCTTGCTGTTTCCCCATCTCGTAAATAATGTTTTGTTGCATGTTGCATTCACCTCCGACTTTCAGTCACTAGACTACTAATACGGAGTATTCAATTACCTCTAGGTGCTCTTCCCCACTCTGTCCTGACGAAGACCCCACACTAAGGACTTACTTACCTTGAATACTTGAAGGGGTCGAAACGTTGACTTTTGGTTTTCTCCACAACAAGCTTTGATTACTGAGATTTGTTATCAGTGTCCGTATTATGCTATGTATTTGCGTGTAATAGTTTGCCTGTTATAGGCTGGACAGGTTTCATCATTTAAATATAATGGCACATTACCTCTCCTTTCCTTACTACCCTCACCAACGCACTTTTCCCCTGAGCACTGCATTTTCTCTTTATTCTGAGCACCTTTATCTCAAGTGTATAAACGATTATGATGTCTTCAATAATCAGTTGATGTTTTGACAAATAAATTGCATTTGTTTTGTAAATGAGAAACAGTGAATGCTCTTATCTCTTTTTTCCTTGAAATTGTCGCTACTGGGACCAACTTTTTTTTACTGTACTGTGGAGAAGAATGTAGCCGGAGCTGGGGCGAAGTCAGGCTGACCGGCGATGCACCTTAGGTGGATAGACAAGCAGGATGGTCCCGGTCTCCCCTTGGTTCTCAGAGCAGTTTTTAGCAAAAAAATGTTCAAGCCCCAAGTTTTGGATTTTGGCTATCTGGGCACCATTAACACCACTACTAAGGGTCCAGGTCTGGATGGGCACCACTTGGGGGTTTAGGATTCACTCAGGCTGAGACCAGGTGTGGGTTCAAGATGGTTGGAGTCTTTCTGTCCCTGAGTCTTTGATCAGGAGGCCAGCCAACTAGCCTTTGTAGTCACTCTGGTAGTTCTGGGTTCAAGTAGTGGATCAGGGATCAAGCAACAGGGCAAGCCTATGAGGGTTCAAGGTAGGCTTCAGGGAGCAAAGCTCTCCTTCCAGGCGCAGCAAAGCAGTCTTCAGAAGTACACAGCATGCCACAGCAGCAGGCAGTCCTCTGAGAGTCCTTCATCAGGTCCAGAAAGTGAACTGAAGAGTAGGTCTAAGGCTCCAATATTTATAGCTGGTGCCTTCTTTGAAGTAGAAGAAGTTTCTATAATATTCCCTTTGTGCTTGAGGTTTCCTGCCTCCCCTGTCCTGGCTCTAAGCTGGCTGCCTAAACAATGCAGTGGTGACAAGTCCTTTGTGTGAAGGCAGGGCACAGCCCAGTCAGTTGCAATTGGGGGTGTGCCTAGCTCTGCCCCCATTCTGACAGTAATGACCCATCTAGGCACACCTAATCCCTCTATTGTGTGGCTATGTGGGAGGAATAAACAAAGACCAACTGCCAACTACACCCAGTCATATGACCCAGGAACAGGCTGCTGGCACCAAATAGCTAGGGCAGGAAAATGGCAACTTTCTAAAAGTTGTGTTTTCAGTATTGTGACCAAAAATAAAACTTTACCATTAAAGAGGGTTTTCATTACAGTTCTTTAGACACCAAACTCTGTCTACCTGCTCCCAATTGAAAGTTATCACTTATTAAATGTAATAAGGTAACAAAATGTTATCCCGTGGGAGAGGAAGGCTTCACAGTAGTGAAAGATTAATTCAGGAGTTTTTCACTACCAGTACATGTAAAACTCAAACGTACACATCTATCCTTTTAATTATAAGGGACCCTGCCCTACAGGCTACCTAGGGCCTACTTTAGGGGTGATATATGCAACACATGTGTCTAGAGATGACAGCACTAATCTGCACCAACTTTGGTGGAACACTCCAGCAAAATACCAAGTAAGCATACACTACAAACTGCATTTACCAGAATGCTAAGGGGCGAACTGTGCTGGGAGGTCAGCAGTGTGCTCCCACCCCTAACTGTTTAAAAAGGCTCCCTTGAGCCTTTGAGCTGACGAGCTAGTGGAGATGCACCTGTGCGCCTGTGAGAGGTACTGAGACCTGTAAGAATTGTGGCAGCCTGCTCAGCAACCCCAGAAGAAAATCGTTTTTGATCTCTACTGATGACGGATAAAATCCAGAAACACATGTGTCTAGAGATGACAGCACTAATCTGCACCAACTTTGGTGGAACACTCCAGCAAAATACCAAGTAAGCATGCACTACAAACTGCATTTACCAGAATGCTAAGGGGCGAACTGTGCTGGGAGG